>CM029021.1:105339755-105737255 GCA_016801055.1 Panax notoginseng
CGAACATAGTTCAACAACAGTTCATATATATAAGTATATATATATATATATATATATATATATATATATATATATATATATAAGCGAGTAAACGCACCAGACCGAAGCCTAGGCTCATCGAACAAAGTCCGACATACAGTTGATATATATAGGTATATATATATATAAAAGCGAGTAAACGCACCAGACCGAAGTCTAGGCTCATCGAACAAAGTCCGACATACAGTTGATATATATAAGTATATATATATATATATATATATATATATATATATGAAAATAGTAAACGCTCCAGACCGAAGCCTAGGCTCATCGAATAAAGTACGACACACAGTTGATATATATATAAGTATATATATATTAAAGCAGTAAACGCTCCAGACCGAAGTCTAGGCTCAATCGAGGCATAACTCGATAATGTTAGTCAATATATATATAATATAGATATATATAATATATATATATACAGACTGGAAGGAAACCACGGACCGAAGTCTGGGCAAATGCAAGCAACACGACTCTCAGCGTGTAGAAGGGTGTGTGCAAAGATGAAGAGAAAGACTATATAGTGTGTGAGAAGGCTTACAGCTGACTGATAAAAAGGCTTCTATATCTTTAGAGTGGGTAAACACTGGGCTTTTGTGGATACAAAAAGGGCTGTTTATGAGCTCACAGGTGTTTGAAAGTGGGAAAATACACTGTATGGCGAGTGTTAGTCAATTTATATAAAATATATATATACAGACTGGAAGGAAACCACGGACCGAAGTCTGGGCAAATGCAAGCAACACGACTCTCAACGTGTAGAAGGGTGTGTGCAAAGATGAAGAGAAAGACTCTAAAGTGTGTGAGAAGGCTTATAGCTGACTGATAAAAAGGCTTCTATATCTTTAGAGTGGGTAAACACTGGGCTTTTGTGGATACAAAAAGGGCTGTATATGAGCTCACAGGTGTTTGAAAGTGGGAAAATACACTGTATGGCGAGTGAAGAGCAAATTGTGCAGTGTTTTCCCGTCTTTTTTCTCTTAAAAATCAGCACCCCTAGCCTCTTATTTATAGGCAAAAGGTGCCGCAGGTGCGGCTCAGCCGCAGGTGTACCAGAGGTGGGTCGGGTCGGCCCGATTCTGTCGGGTCGGGTCGGCCCGGTTCCGTCGGGACGGGTCGTCTCGAAGTACGTGCACTCAGGCAATGTAATGTCCACTCGTATTTTGAGAAGTGCAATCTGGGCATCCATTTTGAGGTATTCTGGACCTATTTCGGACCGCCGTTGTCGAGAGTTGTACGATGGCATGGGATTAGAGTTTGTACGAAGTCTTTGAAGATGGGATGGTGCCCTCCGGTCTTCAAGCTCCCACTTTCATCTATTACCTCGCACAATAGTCACTCGGGATTGGTTAACCTTGTGGGACAATGTTGTGTAGAGACGAGACGTGGCATCGTGTTGGACGAGATGGCGATGTTTCCCCTCACCGGTGTTACTGTCAGATTGGGCTGATTAGCAGACGTTGCTCAGGCTTTGTTGAGATTGGACTGCTGCATTTGTTGAAGGTCCTCATTGTCATCTTTGAGGTGTGCCTGTCTTCCCGATGTGATTGCCGGGTTGGTACAGTGTATCTCGTTGTGAGTGCTAAGATTGAAGCTGATAGCACTTGTAACAAGCATTTCCGGGGTTACTGCCGAAACTACATTCCTTGGGGTTATTGCCAAGGTTGGTGGCTATTCCCATGGTTGGGACTGAGACTGGATACCTCGGGGGTTATCTCCGAGATTAATCGGTCTTCTCCGGTGTGTGTTCCGGTATTGTATCTGCAGGTCTCGGGGTTAGATCCGAGGTTGAAACTGTTACTCCAAGATTACGATCTGGGGTTGATGCTGAACTTCCGGTAGTATCCGGTATGGATTTGGATTGTCTTTCAGGGTTCTCTCTTAAAAGACGAATCTGTCCTCCTGCAATGTTAGTAACAGTAGCACAGAAAATTTCGAGTGTCTACAATATATATATATATATATATATATATATAAGCAATAAACGCACCGGATGTAAAATTCAGGCTCATCGAACAGAGTTCGACCACAGTTCATATATATATAAGTATATATATATATATATATATATATATATATATATATATATAAAAGCGAATAAATGCACCGAATATAAAATCCAGGCTCATCGAACAGAGTTCGACACACAGTTCATATATATATAAGTATAAATATATATATATATAAGTGAATAAATGCACCGGATATAAAATCTAGGCTCATCGAATAGAGTTCGACACACAGTTGTAGAAGGGTGTGTGCAAAGATGAAGAGAAAGACTCTAAAGTGTGTGAGAAGGCTTACAGCTAACTGCTAAAAAAGGCTTCTATATTTTTAGAGTAGGTAAACACTGGCTTTTGTGGGTACAAAAGAGGCTATATATGAGCTCACAGGTGTTTAAAAGTGGAAAAATACACTGTATGGGCGAGTGCATAGCAAATTGTGCAGGGTTTCCCCATCTTTTTCTCTTTTAAAATCAACACCCCAAGCCCTCTATTTATAGGCATATGAGCTTGCGGCTGAGCCGCAGGTGTACCAGAGGCAACCCGGGTTGGCCCGGGTTTGTCGAGTCAGGTCGTCTCGAAGTACGTGTACTCAGGCACTGTAATGTACACTCGGATTTTCAGAAGTGCAATCCGGGCATCCGTTTGAGGTATACAGGACCTATTTCGGACTGTCGTTGTTGAGAGTTGTACGATGGCATGGGATTAGAGTTTGTGCGAAGTCATTGAAGATGGGACGATGCCCTCCGGTCTTCAAGCTTCAACTTTCATCCGGTAACCCGGCACAATAGACACTCGGGATAGGTTAGCCTTGTGGGACATCGTTGAGTAGAGACGTGACGTGGCATCGTGTTGACGAAATGACGATGTTTCCCCTCACCAGCGTTATCGTCGGATTGGGCTGATAAAGCAGACGTTGCTCAGGCTTCGCTGAGATTGGACTGCTGTAATTGTTGAAGGTCCTCATTGTCATCTTTGAGGTGTGTCTGTCTTTCCGATGTTATTGCCGGGTTGGTACAGTGTATCTCATTGTGAGCACCGAGATTGAAGCTGGTCACATTTGAAACAAGTATTTCCGGGGTTATCTCCGAAACTACATTCATTGTGGCTATCACCAAGGTTGGTGGCTATTCCCATGGTAGGGACTGAGACTGGATAGCTCGGGGTCATCTCCAAGATTAATTGGTCTTCTCCGGTGTGTGTTCCGGTATTGTATCTACAGGTCTCGGGGTTATCTCTGAGGTTGGATTTGGTTACTCCCAGACTACGATCCGGTGTTTGACACTAAACTTCCGGTAGTATCCGGTATGGATTTGGATTGTCTTTCATGGTTCTCTCTTAAAAGACGAATTTGTCCTCCTGCAATGTTAATAACAGTAGTACAGAAAATTTTGAGTGTCTACAGATGCCCCTCTTTATCATACTCATGCATGGCGATGCATGGGTAGGATAAAGAATCAAAGACACTTGAAACTCAACAAGATGAACGTGGTACTATGGGTAGAAAAATGATGCAAATATATGATGCATGTGTATAGGGTTGTAACCCAACATGCTGGGGATGCTTGATGGATCCCTGTTGCTTCAACTGGGGGTTGGCAATATTGACCAGATTTGATGTGTAAGCCGAATCTGTTAGGATGTTGATGTTGGAGTTATCACCAAATTCCTGTGTTCTTGATAACGACTTGATCCTGAAGATGTACCTCTTATTGTAAAAGATCTGTGGGGATAAGGCTTGATCTGTTTGAGGATGTGTATAACATATTCCATCATCTATCCTCTTTGATAATGTTGACCTCTCCTGGTCAGTATCGCCAAAATATGTCACGATTCTGTTGGATTTACTGCCAACAACAAATGTTGTCAGGGATTCCTGACGTTCGTTGACGTGTGAATCAACGGCTGAAACATCCTGTGGGATATACTGTCAAGGCTACTTGACCTTCGCTGACGTGTGAATCAACGGCTGAGATTCTATAGATTGTCAAGGTTGTCTGACCTTCGTTGTCGTGTAGATCAACGGCGCATTACGTTGTGACCCCTGCCGGGGAATCGCTGGGGAATATGAGCAGTTGGGTATGAAAACCTCGAATAGCTCTATAGCTCTGATAGGTTTAAACGCTATCGGCTGAAATGACGTCAAGGCTGCTTGACCTTCGTTGATATTTGTGTCAATGGCTGAGCACGCGTTGTTACTCCTGCCGGAGACATACGTTGTAACCCTCGTCGGGGACCTACTGGGGACCCATGAGTACGTACGTAACTATCGAACGGTTCTCAATGCTTCGATGGGTTTACTGGCCATTGGCTGAAATAACGTCAAGGCTGCTTGACCTTCATTGATAGACATGTCAACGGATGAACGTGTTGTAACCCCCACCGGGGATCTACGTTGTAACCCCCGTCGGGGACATATGTTGTAACCCCCGTCGGGGATCCACGTTATAACCCCCGTCGGGGACATACGTTGTAACCCCCATCGGGGACATACGTTATAACCCCCATCGGGAATCTATGTTGTAACCCCTGTCGGGGATCTACGTTGTCACCCCCATCGTGGACTCATTTAGGGTAACGACCCGGAGTTGGCGGCATCGGACCTAGACGATGTTTTGCCGGATGTGATTTATGACAAATGAGATCATTGGCAGGGTATACCTCGTGTTCGGGTGACTACCAATGGGCAATGTACAGATTCAAAGTCTCATTAGAGAAAACCAGTATTGTATGCTCTTTTGCTCAATTGTGTGGCATTTTTATTCTCGATTTGACCTTTCTAGTCCATGAGAACTCCGTTTTAACTCGAACTGGACCGAGCTGGAGGGGTGGGACCCACGTTGGGGAGTTGTAGGTGCACTTGTTCCAGCCGCAGGTGGGCCTGCGGTCAATCGTGGATGATAAATTCCAGCAGATTGGTCTCACAAGTCACTTTTAACTTGTTTCACAAAGAGAGAATCGCGAGCCATCTTCATATCTGCTGAGTTCGGGCTGCTTTCTGCATATTCTGTCACCGTACAAGTGTTCTACACTATCCTGGTAACGTATGCATGTATTTTTTCCAATTTCTGTCCGTTGGATTGTGAGTTATCGCACGAAATGCATCTAAGCACATAGTAGTGATTATGTATGCACAAATGACTTGATAAAAAATATTTAACATAGTAAATGTTAGTATTAAACCATGCTGAACATAATGATGTGAAAAATTTTGACTTTTGAGACAGTCAAATTGGCACCTTTTTTTTGCTATTTTTTGTCCTATTTGAGGTACAATGAGCAAAAGGTAGCAAGGCAAAGTACTCCTAGTATTGAGGTTGGCCTTATGCATGATGATTTTGATTTTTAATGCATATATTATGTATATGACTTTGGGGTAGGTGTGCTACTGAATGGCCATCTAGACACGCCTATGTGCATATGGATAGTCCTATTTTCAAAGGGGACTATGGCAAAAATTTTCCAAATGTAGGCATTGGGTAGTCATGCATTTTAACTCTATTATATGTTAAAGTAAATGCATGCATGCATATAGTCATTAATGCATTTAAAAAGCTCCAGGTAAGGAAATACCACACCCCTTCTGAGGTGATTTGGAGACTTGTTGTCCAGATATTTATGGATCTGGATCAACCGAGCAGTTCCTATAGGACCGCTTCTGGTGTACGGAGGAGGGCTTCTAAAGTGTCTCATCCCCGTTCTGTCAGACAGCCTCGTCGGTTGGTGGAGGCCGTGATACGTCCTGTCCAGGCAGATGCTCCAGACATTGAGGATGAGGAGGCATATATTCCGATTGAGGATCCCGCTCCTGCTGCACATGTCCCTCGCAGGGAGCTTCTGAGCATTCAGGTGGTGAACCCAGAGTTGCTGGGTGATTTGGGCATACACCCATCGATGTATTTGAATGCTAACGAGGTATGGCGTTAGACTTTGATCTTCTTTCTTTCCTATTGATGAGGATTAATGGGTTCTAATGTTGATCTGCATTTTATGCAGGTTCCAGGTTTAACACAGCCTCGAGGGAACTGGTTTAGTATCCACTCCATGTACCAGGCGCTTCATCCTGACTATAGAGCAGTAGTGCATGTGTGGGGATTTGGGGCATTTTTCTCCATCCTTCCCCGTCGTTGTCCCTGGGGTTACCTCAGGGCATTGTCTGAGCGATGGTTTCATCAGATTCAGTCACTCCACCCGCTGGATTGCAAGGTGATGATGACGCCTATGGATTGGAAATTTATGATCAGTATGGAGTTTGGAGGGGAGCCAATGCCTTGCATGGCGAATATTACCCCTACTACCGTCAGATCTTTATTAGGAGTTCCGGCGGAGGCGCTCAAAGGCAGGACTGTCCGTTCAGGTCCTTTGAGCGTAGATGTTATGAGTGGGCTATTGAGTGAGCCCATGCCTGATGATGTCAGGATCAGGGATCGCATTCTGTGGCGATTGTTCCTGATGATCATTCGAGGCTGCTTCATAGCAGATAACTCTTTCACGGTATCTTTCGCTTTGGTCAGCGCCACACGCGATGTGGACCGTATTGGAGAGTATGATTGGGGCTCTTACACCTTTGCCTATTTCCTCAGGGGCATGCGCATGCGCTCACAGGGTTTGACCGAGGCTTGGCTAGGATTTTACCCATTTCTGCTGGTAGTATTTCTCTTGTATTTTCCCATTCATAGGTGAAGAGTGTTTACTGATAGCAGATGTTTTGCCATTGTGTTGGCAGTTTTGGGCCTATGAGAGGCTCCCATGTTTGCGTCCTATGAATGTTTTAGGTTTAGATACCTATCCACGAGGACGACGATGGCACCATTCTATTTTGCTAGAGGTCCCTGTATCTAAGGAATTCACTTACTACCGTATGCAGCTGGAGTTGCTGATGGCGGGTACCATTACATGGATTCCCTATTCAGGAGAACATTTGACCATCGGCTTTAAGGATGGACATCCGACCGGAGTTGAGTATTTAATTTCCACCAAGAGAGTTCCTCTCTTCACTGATGGAGGCTGGGAGCTCTATTTAGGAGAGCGTGCTATTAGGGGCACCACAGGGGAGATTCGTATACCGATCCTGCCTCCTGTCAGGCGTCATTGGCCCATATCACAGACACCCGTCACTGATATTCCATTGTTGGGAGTTGACGGTTTTGCTTTATCAGAGGGTCTACGTACTCAGGAGATATTCCATCGTTGGTGGCTCCCTCGCACTATTGGGGCCCAGTCCCGCGCTACACAGTTTATGGGGGACATGGTTCCAGGATCTTTGATGATGACAGATTGGCTAGCTTGTGTTAGAGCTCCGACTCATATGACCCAGATTGATAGCTTGACCCGACAGTTGGATCAGACACATGTATTTATTCGGCATTTGGGCAGAGATCCAGCAGAGGCAGAGTCATTTGTTCCTTCCAGCTCAGGCGCTGGCCCCTCAGACGACCCATTTGGTTTTGTCGGCGCAGATCCTCCTCTTTATAGGCCTGATATCCCTGTTGATAGAGATCCAGTGACTCAGGATGAGTTACATCAGGTGGACAGGATTGAGGACATGGACATCGAGACCCTGGTCTTCTTCTGATGTATATTCTCGTTATATCTTTTGATAGGCCTCTGTTAGATATTGGGTGGCTGTTTCCCATTCTCGCTATATCTTTTGATAGGCCTCTGTTAGTAGTAGGGCGTTTGTGCCCCATTTCCCTGTATTTGTAGCTGCACAGAGCTGATGTATTAGATGATGATATATTTAGGAATGTATGCACCGTCTTTTCATTTCCTATATCATATTGCCATCCATTATCTGTTATGCATGTATCATGTTATACATATGTATGTATGTCCAGAGATATTCGGCATTGACCCCCGGATGGTCTTATGACACGGCTCGCACAGATGTCTTCTTCGACAGTTAGCCGTATAGATCATACCCTACCATCAGTGGTGGCATTGGGTATGCGATCATGGTACGATAGCATGTCACCACCAGACAGTGTGACTGTAGATCTGTTGCTGCAGCATACCATGACCCTTTTGGCATTTTAGGTTCCCGCAGGATTTGTGGACGGGATGATAGAGCATTGGTTACCGGATAGGCAGGTATTCCGATTCGGCAGCCATGAGTTGACTCTTACTTTGGAGGAGTACGCACGTTTGACGATGCTGCCTTTAGACAGACCTTGCGTGCATCTGGCTTTGGGAGACATGAGCAGACGATTCATGACTCTCATAGGATTGCAGCGCAGAGTAGTGCAAGATGAGCTGACATCTGGCCACGTGATATCCCAGCATTTTCTGTATAACAGATTTGGGGCGGAGGATAGCTACTCACGACATTCTGGGGATTTCACCGTGTCGGAGGATCATTGGCGTTTGGTCAGAGTTGATGTACTGATGCTATGTGTACTGTCATATGTGTGCATGCCGCGGTATATGGATGAGATAGATATAGGCGTTATCATGGTCGTGAGAGCTCACAGGGAGGATCGTACCATTGTGCCTGTGATTATAGCAGAGACTCTGCGGTCAGCATCCTAATGCTGTACTTACCCATCAGGAGTGTTCACTGGGAGTTCGGTCATGCTGTATGTGTGGTTTATGTCACACTTGCGACCGGTTGGTACCCTTAGATGGCATGGGTATTGTTTCTCCCATGATGTGGCTATGTCATACTCCTTTCAGCCGTCGAAGTGTACGGATGCTCTGTCTTGGTTCGCATTTTCGGCAGATATCAGAGATCCATTTAGCATATTGATGTGCTCGGGGCTTTGCTCACCATATAGCTTCATTACACACGCTCCGAGCATGGATTTCCTCCCTCTGGCTGAGGGTGTGACTACTTATCACCCACTGGCCGTGATGTCGCAGTTCGACCAGTTCCAGGATTTTCATCCTTTCGAGGGGGCGATAGGTCAGCGTTCAGTTTCTCGATACCTCTCAGACTAGCTTAGCCATTTTGCCATGTACAGTTTACATTGTATATATATCAAACAACATTATATATGACAAGGAAATATATATTTTTGGATCACTTCCCGTTTAAAAATGCCTTGTTATTTGCTTGATATTTTGCCTGCTGCTTCAGGGCTTGTGGTCTTGATGCATTCTGAATTCCTCCTCGGTGGATGGACATTGAGTTGTCTCTGGATAGTTCAGAATGGATCATCGATCTATGTGGTTCCCTACCATCTTTGGAGTCTTGGGACTTGTTTATGGATGGAAATATGGAGAGGAGTGTGGCTTTCCTCTCTAAGATTGTCCGCACCACAGAGGGTCGCCAGTACTTCTATTTAGGAGAAGCCTAGTTAATTCCACCTCTTATGGATTGGTGTTGCTCTTCAAGGTACGACCGCAGCTTAGATGGTCGCCGAATCTCCTATTTGGGAGGAGTTCAGGTAATTCCATCACTTTGGTCCGAAGCCGGATGAAATGTGGTGGATTAAAAGAGAATCCCAGTACCAGTTGACAATGGTTTGTGTTTTGGTAAGGGGTGAGACCGCACCATGAATGGCTGCCTACGTACTCCTATTGAAGAGGAGATCAGGTCTGCGTAATTCGAACCTGGTGTAAGAGGTTCAACGCTGTACGTGGCAGAAATGGTGTAGGAATGTTTTTGTTGTTTTTGTGAGGAGAAGAGGGTAGAAATGTTTTTGTGGTTTTTGTTTTATTGTGATCGGGCCATAGAGATGGTTGCCTACGTACTCCTATTAAAAAGGAGATCAGGTCGACGTAGTTCGCCCCTCAGGGCGAGACGAAAAGCATAATCCTATGTGCAGGTCAGAGTGCGGGGATGAGAAAGTTTAATCCTAGGTTGAGGATAAACTGCAGGTGAAAAGTTTGATCCCAGGAATGGGTAGCCAAACTATAAACGCAAGAGGTTCAATCTGCGGTGGGATGACCTAAGTTATGTGAGCGCAAAGGAGAAAGCCAGGCTGCTAGCTTGAAGAGTACGTTTCCCTGAAGGGCAAAATGTAGAAAAGTTGTAGGTGGTAAAGGGTTAAAGAACCGGAATGACTGGTGACCCGATGATTATGCACCAGGGTGTTTGCTGGTTACTTCAGACATAATACCGTTTCATGATGTCTGAGTTGATGAGTTGTGGAAATTCATCGACGTCCATTTCTTGAAATCTGAGAGCGCCTCCTGTCAATGCTTCCTTGACAATAAACGGGCCTTCTCAGTTAGGAGCGAATTTTCCTTTAGCTTGGTCTTGGTTGTCAAGAATCTTCTTCAAAACCAAGTCATGTTGTTTAAACTGCCGTAGCCGGACTTTTTTGTTATAGGATCTGGCGATCCTTTGCTGATATAACTGACTATGGAAGATAGTCGTGGTTCGCCTTTCGTCTATTAGAGACAATTGGTGATACCTGTCTTGTACCCATTGGTGTTCATCCAGGTGAGCGTTGATCAACACTCTGAGAGATTCCATCTCAACTTCTATGGGGAGCACTGCTTCCATCCCATAGGTTAAAGCGTAGGGGGTTGCCCCAGTTGAAGTACGCATTGAGGTTCTGTAGGCTAACAGAGTCAGAGGCAATAGGTCAGGCCAATCTTTGTGGTTGGCGGACATCTTTTGCATAATCTTCTTGATGTTTTTGTTAGCCGCTTCAATAGCACCGTTCATCTTCGGATGATAGATGACAGAGTTAAGATGTTTTATGTGGAATTTACTGCATAATTCCTCCATCATTTTGTTGTTGAGATTTTTGGCATTGTCTGACACAATCACCTCTGGTTGTCCATATCGACAAATGACATTGTTTCTGATGAAAGCAATGATGACTTCTTTAGTGACCCTGGGGAAGGAGGCTGCTTCCACCCACTTGGTGAAGTAGTCGATCATGGTGAAGATAAATCGGTGACCATTACTGGCTTTAGGCTCAATAGGCCAGATAACGTCCATTCCCCACATTGAGAAGGGCCAAGGCGAACTCATATTGTGGAGTTCCCGTGGAGGGGCGTGTATAGCATTCTCATGAATCTGGCACTGATAGCATCTTTTGATGTGGTTGTTGCAATCAGCTTTGAGAGATAGCCAATAATGTCCCGTCCTAAGGACTTTCTTGACAAGGAGGGGGCCACTAATGTGGGGGCCACAGACTCCACCATGGATTTCATCCATAAGCCTTTGGGATTGATCTTTGTCTAAACACCTGAGGAGCCCTAGTCCTACATCTCTTTTGTAGAGCGCATCTCCACTCAGATAGAATTTTATAGCAAGTCGATGGATCCGCATTTTCTCAGTCAGGCTCGCCTCAGCGGTTATAGATCCATCTCGTAGATATTCTTTGATATGCTGATACCAAGGATGTTGGATGGGAGGTAGCTTATCCGATACTTCTCTAACGTAATTCCCATAGGCTGGGGCCTTGTTCAGGGAAATTGTGACGCTTGGCAAGTGTTCCTTATCTGATATGCGAATCAAGGAGGCCAAAGTTGCTAATGCGTCTGTAAAGTCATTCCTATTACGAGGAATGTGTAGAAAGGAGATTTCTTCGAACTCCAAGGCCATCTTTACAACCTACCGATGGTAAGGCAGCAAATGTAGTTCCTTGGTTTGATAGATTCCGGTTGATTGTCTGATTACCAACTCTAAATCTCCAAGGACAGTTAACCGCCTGATGCCCATTAAAAAGGCAAGTTTTAGCCCAATGAGACAGCCTTCATACTCAGCCGTATTGTTGGTGCTGACAAACTGTAATTTGACCGCGACGGGATACTGCACCCCCGTATCAGATACTAGAACTGCTCCAGCTCCAGAGCCTTCCATATTAATAGCTCCATCAAAATACATCTTCCATAATTGGCGCATATCGTATTGATGGTGTTGCTGCACTGTCATTACTCCTTCATCAGGGAAATATGTTTCCAAGGGTTTGAAATCCCCTGAAGGTGTGGCGGTCAGTTGATCCGCAATTCCTTGACCTTCGATGGACTTTTGAGTCACATATACGATGTCAAACTGTTGTAGGATCAACTACCATCCGGACAGCCAGCAATTTAACATGGGTTTGTTGAACACGTACTTGAGAGGATCCACGCGGGATATGAGATGGGTTGTGTGACCATGGAGCTAATGCTGTAACCTCATGGAAGCCCATGCTAAAGCACAACACTTCTTTTCGATCAAAGTGTACTTGTGTTCACTGCTGCTGAACCTTTTACTGAGGTAATAGATAGCTCATTCTTGGCCTCTATCGTCTTTCTGTCCCAGCATGCAGCCCATGGCATTGTCACTTACGGACAGATACATGAATAGGGGAATATCATCCCTGGGTGGTACCAAGACGGGAGCTTTGACTAGCTGTTTCTTGATTTGAGGAAGGCTTTCTGGCACTCATCATTCCATTTCATGGAGGAGTTCTTCCTTAATAGCTTGAAGATTGGCTCATAGGTTGCTGTGAGTTGGGAGATAAACCTGCTGATGAAGTTGATCATTCCCAAAAATCCCCGTATTTCCTTCTCTGTCTGAGAAATGGGCATTTCAGTGATGGCTTGGATTTTGGCAGGATCCAGCTCTATCCCTTTGTGGCTGACTAGAAATCCTAGCAACTTTCCTGATTTAACGCCAAAGGCGCACTTAGCTGGATTCAACTTCAAGTTGTGCTTACGCAACCTGTTGAACAACTTTCTAAGATGGTCTATATGGTCATCCTCCTTTCGGGACTTGACAATGATGTCATCCACATAGATCTCAATCTCTTTATGCATTAAGTCATGGAAAAGAGCCATCATAGCTCGTTAATAGGTAGCTCCGGCATTGATGAGGCCAAATGACAACCGTCTATAGCAAAAAGTTCCCCAAGGAGTGATGAAAGCAGTCTTCTCACGATCTTCCTCGTCCACCGTGATCTGATGGTACCCCGCGAAGCAATCAGCAAAGGAGTACATGTCGTATTGCGCAGTATTGTCAATGAGAATATGGATAAATGGCACGGGAAAGCTGTCTTTTAAACAAGCTTTGTTCAAGTCCCGGTAATCCACGCAAACTCGCACCTTCCCTCCAGGTTTAGGTACGGGCACGATGTTGGATATCCACTCAGGATATGTAGACACCATGATGATGCCAGCTTGAAATTGTTTCACAATTTCTTCTTTCACCTTTAAACTCCACTCAGGTTTCAATCGACTGAGTTTCTGCTTGACTGGCTTAAATCCCTCTTTAATGGGAAGGCGATGAAGGACAATGTCAGTGGACAAACCCACCATGTCTTCATGAGACCATGCAAACACATCTGGGAATTGGGTTAATAATGTAACCATATCATTCCGTTGGTTTGGGGTAAGGTCCGAACCAATCTGGATTAACTTAGGGCTTTCTAAGGTTTCGAGATTGAAAGAAGTGGTTTGATCAAGGTTGGGTTTGGGTTTGTCTTTGACCCATTCTTGAAATTCTGGAGGCACCTCAATGTTATCTTGTATATCCATCAAGGCTAAATTCATCTCTACATCAAAGGTACAATCCTTGTGTAGGAGAGGCATCGTATCCGCAAGTACAGGCACTTCTAAATTCAGAGTCCTGAAACAAAATATGCTATCACTTAGTATATATAAAATGTGTTGATCATACACAGTGTTAGCATATACTGGCAAAATAAACTGCTAATACTGTACAAAAAAGTAAACAGTTATTATATCTACAGGGCAGAAAGAGTTTCTGCCCGCTTTACCCTTGACGACCAATGCAAGGAATGTTGTCCCAATTGGCAAGGGCAAAGTCCGGATGCACCGCAGTGATGGAGGGATTGTCATCATCCTCCATGTCCCGAATGATGGCCATTACATTTGGGCAGTCATCGTCTGGGGTGTATCTGTTGGTATATTCATCATGAACGATGATGCATATACCGGACATCATCCGTATGACGTCTTGCTTGATTCTTCGTTCCTCTTCTTCCACTGCGGGATTTGGAACAAATATTTCTTTCCCCTTCACCGGTACCGGTTTGGGAAATAGCATAGTCATTACATTGGCTGGCACCTTTACAGGAGGTTGTGCGGACTCAAACTTTGAAGGTGCAGATAAACGCCACATGGTTGAAGCTACGGGAACCCGCTGATGCTTATGAGGATTCCTGTGACTAGAGCTGGCAGAATAGCCTAGTCCAACTGTTCCAGCATACTTGGTTAAGCGAATAGGGTACTTGATACCCTGGCAATCTTTACCCAACCCTTGTCCTGGTTTATGACCCAACGACATCATTTATTGAGTGGCTGACATCACCTCGGCAGAAATGTGGGGTTCGGGCAGTGGCATTCCAATAGCATGGTATTGGATATTGCTTATTTCCAAAGTATGAAAACTAATTGGCTCAACATCCTCATTGGCATTGATGAATGGCATGTCCCCATGCTGAGGAATCTACGGTTCAGCGTTGACTGTGACCAGGCTATTGTTGATAATGTATTTCAACTGTTGATGAAGAGTGGAGGGGACTGCCCCTGCCATGTGAATCCATGGTCGTCCCAGGAGCAGGTTGTATCCCGAGTCTATCTTGAGCACATGGAAAGATACGCAGAATGTGTGAGGACCAATTTTGATTGGCAGCTCAATTACTCCGACCGAGTTACGGCGGGCTCCATCAAAAGCTTTGATGATAGTATGGCTACTCCGAATTCTGCTGAGATTGATATTCATCTTCACCAAGGTAGCGTATGGGTAGATATTCAGAGAGGAACCTCCATCTATTAAGACTCCAGCTACCATATATCTAGAGGACAAGACCGCAATGTGCAACGACTTGCAATGACCGGTCCCTTCGGGCGGTATGTCATCATCAGTGAAGGATATCACAATGTTGTTGAAAATATGATCAACCATACGTTGAAACTTTTTCGTATCCACTGATGTCGAGAGATAGGCTTCTTCCAAAACCTTTAACAAGACCTTCCGATGATTCTCGAAAGTTAGGCCCAAGTCCAAAATTGATATTTGTTGTGGAGCTTCTTTCAAGCTTAAAACCACCGTAGCTTCATTATGACCCACAGTGCGGAGGAATTTTTTAATCTTCTCCGTGGGTATTTTCCCCTTCGATTTGGTGGTAGACTTCATCACCCGATGGGGGAGATACAGTGGATTTTCCTTCGACACTGCAGCAGTTGTATGTGAGGTGGATCCTTCACCTTCTCCATAATTCCACGGAACCTTGCGCAAGCTAACAATAGGATATTGTGCTCTGCATGGCAAGTTGATTGGCTCGGGAGCGGCCACTTTCAAAGGATTGTTTCCTCCCTTGAGTTGAATTGTTGGCGTTGTGAGTAAGGTATTAATCCCATCAACTTCAGTGGATATGACTGTTACCACACTTTTCCACCTAGTAGGGCCTGCATTCTCACTTGCACGTAACACAGTGTCGTTATCTGCCAAGCGCAGTACACCACTGTCGATTAGATTTTAAATAAGGTGGCAGAGTGCCCAGCATTCTTCTGTGATGTGACCGCGAGATTGGGAGTGATATTGACATACTCCATCAGAGTTGTACCGTCCCGAACGGGGGTTAATTGGAGGTAGAAGTGAACTGATCCTTCCTTCATTGATTAACATATGAAGGATTTCCTCCATAGGTTGGCCCAAATAGGTGAATTCCCTTTTGTTGGCGAAATCCCGACGGGCTTTGGCATTTGCTCTCTTTGTCACTTTGTCTTCCAGCATTTCATTTTCTGAAGGTGACGACGGAATATTCATGACAATAGATAGGAGACTGGCATGCTCCTGGCTGATTAACTGACGAGTCACTTGATGCTGATAAGTCACCAGTTCCACCAATTGCTCAATTTGTTTGCAGAGAGCTTTGATCTTTCGTTCCATTGTGAATTGGAACTTGGCATAATCCCATCTGTCATCACCGTCTTTGAGGGTCTGGGAAAATTCACAGCTGAAGTTGGAACTCTGTCCATTTCTTCAATTGATCATGTTGACCTCTTCTTCTTTGTGTTGAGGAAGAGGGTTATCTTGAACATGAGGCTGATCGAGTTTGGTGACTACGATCTCCCCGTTGTCTATTAGATCCTGGATCTTGTGTTTCAAGGCCCAACAATCCTGAGTATCATGTCCAGGTGCCCCGGCATGATAAGCACATTTCCTAGCCGCATTGAAACCCCGTCCATTAGGGCTAGCTGGTGGAAGAAGATGCGTAATTTTCTTCTGTGTTGTCAGAAGATTAAGAATGTTCTCGAGGGTATCCCCTAAGGGTGTAAACACTCGAGGGCATTTGACTTCTCCACCTTTTGGTATTGGAGGGTTTGTAGACTGTGTTGGAAAGGGAGTGTAGTTTCTCCATTGAATAGGCATGTTTTGATTGCCTTTTTGCCCCGGTAGTATCAGGGAAACATCTTCCTCTTTCTTTTTATGGACCCTCCGGGGGTTGTTCCCATAATTTCCAGATTGGATGTGATCAGCAATAGCTTTGAGTCCAGTTAGGTCTTGAATCTTTCCTGACTTCAATCCCATCTCAGCCATCTCCCCATGCTTGACCATTTCAGAAAATGGTTTGCCGATGCCGGCTAAAACTCTCTCATAGAAGGGAGCTTCTTGTATGTCTATGAAAGTCATGACCATTTCTGATTCTGTCATGCAAGGACTAACTTGGGCAGCCAGGCGTCTCCACCTCTGAGCATACTCTCTGAAAGACTCGTTAGACTGTTTCTTGATCTTGGTAATTTGATACCGATCAGGAGCCATCTGAGTTTGAAAACTGTATTGAGTCAAGAAGGCGTGTGCTAGCTCTTCCCAGCTATGGATTTTGGAGTTGTCTAATCTTGTGTACCACGAACGGGTTTCTCCAGTTAGACTCTTCTGGAACAATTGCATTCTGAGTTTTTCATCCTCTGTATAGGATCCAAGTTCTCCAATAAATACTTTTAGATGTGTGTAAGGATCCCCAGGAGTTTTAAATTTTTCTGGATAGTGAACACCAGGAAAAATACACAGATCAGCATATGAAACATGCCCGTATGTTCCAATTCCTTTGATAGCGCGAAGGGTCTCTTCCATTTGGAGGACTTTCTTTTTGATGTCACCAGTGTCTGGATCTCCAATGGGATGGGTAGCATCATGAATTTTGTTGGTTGTATCCAACTGTAGCTCAGGTATGGTAATGACTGGAATTCCTCCTTGTGTGGAGGATTCAGCATGTACGGGTATTTTTTGACCCTGGGTAGACTGGTGTAATTCTTTGAGTAGAACAGCCAAATCTGTAATTTGTTTACTTAATCCGTCGAATTCTTTGCGAGAAACTGGATTAAGTTCAGTCTGGTCGGATGATGACATGATTGACTGTAGGCCTGTTGTCTTTTTGGACTTTGACCGGGTGGTAGGTCCGATTGATTCCCTGCGAAAGACTTGCATAGTTTAGTCTTTAGGGGAGGTGTATAATAACATGTTATGTGATGTGTCCGTTTTAGGAATTTTATCCTGCAAAACGGATGTCAGCTGTTTGTAACATGTATGTGGATACATTTCTTCATATTTCTCATTACATGGAGATAGATATGGAATGAAATTACAAGCAATTGTGTTTACAAGTAATTGAAATTAGAGCATGAAGAGACTTTCCCCCGTTTTGGGTTTATCAGAGACTAACCTATCTTAGGTTACTCTCGTGGTTTTTTGGCATGAAGGTTCCCAAATCATCGCAATCTACTAGACGGGAAGTTAATCCGGTCTTTCAACTGGAGCGAATTTGGGTGGTGCCTTTCCTGAGCCTCGGAGAATTAGTCTTCTCACGAGTCCAGTAATCAAACACCGACGGGATAGCCTCCTAGTGGAGGGACCACACAACATACATTCACATATATCGCGTCTCGCTGTATGAAAATGATGACATGTGCGAAGCACTAATATCACAAGCAGATATAGTGTGAAGCACTAAGTGCAATAAGGAAATGCATTCGTACACATTCATCAAATGTAAATGCAACATCCATACACAAGCAGATAACAGTTTTGAAAAGATTGTGATAGCGGCTTAAGTCCTCTTACTGGAGTCCCCAGCAGAGTCGCCACCTGTCGACGTCGGGATTTTTGTGTGTCCCTTCCCGTTACTTGTTCTTTGGTGTTCTCAATTTAGGTGAGATTTGTTTGAAAAAACAAGTGAAAAAGGTCCGACATGTATGATGTCGACGATGGGACTGTTAAGAGTCGCCAGTTGGTTTTTTAAATGGTTGTACCAACACAACTGAGAAAAGGTTTGCACATTGACCCAGTGGTGTGACACTGATATACGGGTCGGTGAAACCGAGATTTGTTTAAGGTCTGGCGACTTGGTTATGTGGGGGAAAGGTGTTAGGCACCCCCCGATATCCGTGTTACCACGGTGACCGCCTCTTTTCAAGAAACTATTATCTGACTGTGTGCGTGTGTGTGTATGGGTCAATGTGCTGTTATATGGAAGTTGTGCTAGGTCTCGTTCGAACCTATATACACAAGGTTTGAATTTATGTAAAAATTCAATTTTTAGCAAGATATGGCAGTGATATTTTATAAAAGAGGTTTTTCAAACCCTGATGCTCAATAGGAATTGAGACCTTTTACACTCCCATTTTTATTAAGTGATCGGCTGGATTGATTTTATTTGACAGATGCGAGGCATCCGTACGAAAATAATATACAAAAATAATGTCGACTTCCTTGTGGGTATGGAAACCATCTGAGGAAATTCAGACATAGCAGAATAATTTACAAGCTGCTTACAGCTGAAAATGTCCATCACGGGAACCGAATCTAGATCCAATGGGATGAATCTGTGATCACATGATTCCTAGGCGCACAGAATGCTGCAATTTATATGAAAGCAGTAAGCAGGTGTGTGTGTATATATATATATATATATATATATATATATATATATATATAAAAGTTGTAAATATATATATACAGACATGATCACCAACCACGAAGCACCTCCATGGGGGATCAGAAATGTAAATAAAGTCGTAAGAGCGATCAACTGCCACGAAGGAAACTTCAGGCAGGACGAAGATAAATATATATATATATATATATATATATATAAGCAATAAACGCACCGGATGTAAAATCCAGGCTCATCGAACAGAGTTCGACCACAGTTCATATATATATAAGTATAAATATATATATATAAGTGAATAAATGCACCGGATATAAAATTCAGGCTCATCGAACAGAGTTCGACACACAGTTCATATATATATAAGTATAAATATATATATATATATATATATATATATATATATATATATATATATAAGTGAATAAATGCACCGGATATAAATCCAGGCTCACCGAACAGAGTTTGACACACAGTTAATATATATAATATATATATTAAAGCAGTAAACGCTCCAGACCGAAGTCTAGGCGCATCAAACAAAGTCCGACACACAGTTCATATATATATATATATATATATATATATATATATATAAGCAAATAAACGCTCCAGACCGAAGTCTAGGCTCAATCGAGGCATAACTCGATAATGTTAGTCAATATATATATATATATATATATATATATATATATATATATATATATATATATATATATATATAAATATATATACATACTGGAATGAAACCACAGACCGAAGTTCGGGCAAAAGCAAGCAACACGACTCTCAACGTGTAGAAGGGTGTGTTCAAAGATGAAGAGAAAGACTCTAACGTGTATGAGAACGCTTACAGCTGACTGTTAAAAAAGGCTTCTATATCTTTAGAGTGGGTAAACACTGGCTTTTGTGGGTACAAAAGAGGCTATATATGAGCTCACAGGTGTTTAAAAGTGGCGAAATACACTGTATGGGCGAGTGCAGATGTGACGCCCCCAAATCCAGGTTCTCTAACCTCAGATTCGGTGCTCACGATCTATCATCATCATAAGCATTCTATAACTATTACGAAATAATAAACATACGTTGTTCATTATAATAAAGTTTCCATAGCATGGTCCCAAGGTCTTCTTAACCTTAACTTAAACACACCATTCATATTACAAAAGGTTTACATAAGAACTTCCATTAGATAATAATAATTAATATTCATTCCAAACTATTCCTGGATCTTGCCCTTGCCTTTGTCCTTCGTATTGGATCCTTCAGGCTTAGCTGAAATAAATGTCATGATATAGCAAGGGTAAGCAACTAATTTGCTTAGCAAGTTTATATACAAGGGAGATATATCATGACTAGAAAGAAGTTTTGCTTTCAATGTTCAACAATAATATAAGGTTGTGAAGGAACATGAATTAATAATCAACAATTGAATATTCGAATAATTGAATAATATGAACTGAGTGGTTTTGAGATAACCATGAACATTTGCCAAGGTTCTCAGTAATTTAAACTGGACCTCTTAATAAGTTTTAGTATTCAAGGGGATCAGCCTTTCATACCCCGTGATTTATGCATAAACACTTAATATTCCGGCATCGATGTCATGCCTTAATCAAATTCGTCCTTTTCTCAGTCAAGAGTTCTTATCATATCAATTTAATAAGAACAGCTTTTTAAAATACATTTGATTTAACAAATTTAAACATGCTTGATCTAGCTGATACAATTAGCACAGATCTATCTCATAAACAGTTCATAAATGAAAGAACTTTAATTTAATTCACAGTTCAATAATAATAGAACAGGAATTCAATTGAACAAAGTACGAATTTCAATAATCAATATAGATGTGAATAATCATCAATAATTATTCACTAACATGCTTTGAAAATAATAACTCGAGTTTGAGTTAGGACACTTGCCTCGTCTGTAGATTACGGCTACGCAATTAATTTATATCCACTATGCAGTTAAATTATCTTCCTTTGAGAGACCTATAGTTAATCTTTCAATTAGTCATAGTATACATTAGATTATGTAATCACATAAATATTATGCATTATATTTAGTTCTTATAAACATTATCATGTCTTGATAATGTTACTATAACCACATAATATTATTGATCTTGATAATATTTAATTCACCTCTTAGTATTATTAGTTCCCTAATAATATTTTCATTTGCTTACTAATATTATTAACATCTTAATAATATTTTAATACCTTACTAATATTATTAATCCTCTTAATAATATTTTAATTAATATTATTACTTTAATAATATCTTACTTATGCTTTAGTATCATTAATCATTTAATATTATTAATCATTTAATAATATTTTATTCATTTACTAATATTATTAATCATTTAATAATATCTTATTCTATTACTAATATTAATAATTATTTAATAATACTTTAATCATTTATCAATGCTTAAATCAAATATTATTAACTATTTAATAATATTTTAAAGAAATTTTATTCTTAATATTTTTATTTACTTATCAATATCATATTCTAATATTATTAATATCATAATAATATTCTAATAATTTATTGGATTAATAAATAATTTATTCTAATTGTTCATCATTTATTAAACCTCTTATTTAATATCCATAAAAGGTCATAAATAATATTTATTATCATAAATTATTAAAATGCTCTTAGATAGTCATGATATGATATATTATGAGTATTCAAGCATAAAAATCACCTTTTTCTTATTAAAGACATCATTTAACTATTTATTTCCTTTTATTCATAACTTAACTATTTTTAGGAAAAATAGTAAACTTACTCCAAAAATTCTCAGCTTCTGTACTTTGACACAATATGAACCTACAAGGATCCCCAAATTTTTCTGGAATTTTAGAAAATGATCTACTATTTTTAAAGTTCCCAAAATACTCGGATCTTGCTTTATTTTTAATAAATTGAGTTTTGCTCAGAAAAATCTGAAATTTTCAGGGAATGTTCTTCTAACATATATGAACCTACTGTAAAAATTTCAGAATTTTCCAGTGTATACACAGTGAGATATTCGACGGTAAAGTTTTAGGAGTCCTTTAGGGAAATAGTCATTACGCACAATCTATAACTCGAAACGTGTCCGTTCTTTTTCCTACACGTAGATAACTTCTCAAGGTACCTCTGTGAATTTTCCCAGATTTTTAAGGGACATGAAACTGTCCGAAACAGACCCAAGAAAAATAGGACAGAAACTATTTTAGGGTTTTTGAACCCTTAACATTCTAAGTGCGCTATTTTGGGGAAATCAGTTCCAAAGGATTCAAAACTTGTTAGATTTTTGTTCTATCACTTGGGTTTACTAGATAACTCATGTATCTAGCACCCCCTTCGACGGATCACAAATCTAAGTTGGAAAACTTGAGTTACACAAGATTTAGTGGAAGAAAACAAGAGTTTTCACCCTTGGAGAACATATGCTCATATTCTTCCTCTAAGCCTTTGATCTAACACTCAAAATACTTAGTTCTATACATGATGATATGTAGGACTAGGGTATCTTGAGTATTTGTTCATAACCCCAACAAAACTCAAGCTAAAGAAAAAAAAAACAAAGTAGAAGAAGAAAATGAAGGTCAGGTTATACCTTGATTTAATGGCAACCTTCCTTGATTTATCAAAGTAAGTGATGAACTTTGGATGCATTAACAAACTAGCACTCCTCTCTCTCTATATATATGGCCAAATCTCTCTCTCCTTTCTCTCTCTAGAAGTGGCTAGCTTGGGAGAAATTATAAGAGGAAGAATGAGAGAAGAAATGAAATGAAATGAAAAGATGAAGTAAAAGGATACTTACAAAAAATATAGATACACTTAGTGTATCTAGCTATTATCCCCCATACTTTCTTTAACCAATGGATAGAAGCTTTGCCTTATCACTTTAATTAGTCTAATCATGATTAAGGATGCTTAATAAAGTGGCAACCAATGGGAGCTTGACAACCATGTCCTTTTGTGTAAGAGTTACTACAAATGGACCTTGCTTAGCTTAATTAGTTGCCTTAAAAGGCTAATGTGGCCAGCCATATTTATGCCCACTAACTCCTTCATTTAGCTTTTATTTTAATGCATAAATTAGATAAATCAAATGTCTAAAATACCCTTAATCAAGTGGGCTAAGTTTGGGCTTGCATTTTATTTCTTTTGGGCTTCTCCTTTAATTGTTTTGGGCTATGTAATAAATATAGTCTAGCAATTTTAATATATGTTACCCAATTTAATTATTTAGGGTTTCTATTCCTAATCTTATGAAATTTAATTACCTATACATGTGACTTTAGCTCATAACCTAATTAGGTTCACAAGAATTAGGTTTAAAATTATTAGTCACTTGAAATAATAAGATTATCCACTTAAGTTAGTATACATATTAAATACTAACATCTCCTTATTACCATAACCCTTAGATTATTTAATTGACTCACCTAATTTATAATTAGGTTACGAGGCTTTCATTTTTAATGAAACCTATAAATGTATATATCCATAACTATAACATACATGTTAATTGACCCATGCACCATTTCACATATGTTGTCACATATTAAATCACTGTATAACACAAAGTTTTTAAATATTAATAATGTATATACATATATAGTGACTTAAAATTCACGGTTATTACAGCAGAGCAAATTGTGCAGGGTTTCCCCGTCTTTTTCTCTTTTAAAATCAGCACCCCAAGCCCTCTATTTATAGGCATATGACCCACAGGTGTACCTGCGGCTGAGCCGCAGGTGTACCAGAGGCAACCTGGGTTGGCCCAGGTTGTCGGGTCGGGTCGTCTCGAAGTACGTGCACTCAGGCACTGTAATGTCCACTCGGATTTTCAGAAGTACAATCTGGGCATCCGTTTAAGGTATACAGGACCTATTTCGGAACGCCGTTGTCGAGAGTTGTACGATGGCATGGGATTAGAGTTTGTGCGAAGTCATTGAAGATGGGATGATGCCCTCCGGTCTTCAAGCTTCAACTTTTATCCGTTACCCCGCACAATAGTCACTCGGGATTGGTTAGCCTTGTGGGACATCGTTGCGTAGAGACGTGACGTGGCACCGTGTTGACGAAATGACGATGTTGCCCCTCACCAGTGTTATCGCTGGATTGGGCTGATAAAGCAGACGTTGCTCAAGCTTCGCTGAGATTGGACTGCTGTAATTGTTGAAGGTCCTCATTGTCATCTTTGAGGTGTGCCTGTCTTCCCGATGTTATTGTCGGGTTGGTACAGTGTATCTCGTTGTGAGCGCCGAGATTGAAGCTGGTCGTATTTGAAACAAGCATTTCCGGGGTTATCTCTGAAACTGCAATCCTTGGGGCTATCACCAAGGTTGGTCGCTATTCCCATGGTTGGGACTGAGACTGGATACCTCGGGGTCATCTTCGAGATTAATCGGTCTTCTCCGGTGTGTGTTCCGGTATTGTATCTGCAGGTCTCGAGGTTATCTCTGAGGTTGGATTTGGTTACTCCCAGACTGCGATCCGGGGTTTGACGTTGAACTTCCGGTAGTATCCGGTATGGATTTGGATTGTCTTTCAGGGTTCTCTCTTAAAAGACGAATCTGTCACAGATGTATTTCGAGTGTCTACAATTACGGTCATGATTATACATAATAATCCCTGATCATAATCATACCAAGTCTATCTATGCACTACAGGCCACAGATGACTTTTAACATAATATAAACATGAGGATGATGACAATGATATAAGAATTCAATAAAACAAGTTCAAGAATTAATTTATCTAGGAACTAATAACGTCCAAATTCTCAACATGATACTGCTTTGTAGAGTAAAATTCAAGAATGCTCAGAAGAATATTTTCATGAAAAGATACTGGATGAAGCGCAAATATCAAGGATATTCCACTAATTTCATGGAGTATAAAAGGTAAAACTTTAACCAACTGAGTATAATAACGAATGGAATAACAAAAGAAATCACCATGCATGCGGTACTTCGCATAGACAGGTTATTCCAACAAAATAATAAGTAACGGAACCAGGTCAGGCAAAATTCGCACCGACAGGATGTTCTAACAGAATAATACAGATGGAACCAGGTCCGGCGTAAAACGCACAGACGGGATATTCCAACAGAAAAATAATAAAGACGGAACCAGGTCCGGCGTAAAACGCACAGACAGGATATTCTAACAGAATAATAATAAAGACGGAACCAGGTCCGGCGTAAAACGCACAGACAGGATATTCCAACATAATAATAATAAAGACGAAATAATAGAAGAATGTCACCAAGTATAGGGTAGTCCGCGTATACTGGTTATTCCAGCAGAATAATAAAGAATAGAATAACAGAAGTTCTCTTCATGAATACAAAAGAAATAATACCCCTTACCGTAAAAGAAACTGAATATAAGAGTAGGGAAGTAGCAGAATACTTTTCTTATTTCTCTCTATAATTTCTCTCTCTAGAGTTTCAGTGAATTCGTAAGAAATAATGAAGGAATGAGCTTCTATTTATAGAAAAACGGACTGCATAGTAACTAACTCATGAACGGTCCAGATTGATTTACTTTAATCTGACGGTTCATATTTAAAACAAAATCTTTTAAATAAAATATAATATATTCTATTTATAATCTAACAAAACGAATAACTTTATAAAAGATTTTACTATGCAAACACTATGCAGGCACTATGCAAATACTATGCATAATAAAATATAATATATTCTAATTATTGTCTAATAAACAGATAACTTTATAAAAGTATTCTATTTTATATAAAAAAATTTTACTATTGGCCTAATAAAACGAATAACTTTATAAAAGTATTTTGTTTTATATAAAAAACTTTTCTGTTTTATTACATTAATAATACCAATAAAACAAAACTGAGTGACTTATCACATAAGCATCAATAATCAATACTGTGTGCTACTATGCAACCACGCGTATTACTGTACTTTTACTACCGAGTAGTTCAATAGTATTAATGGTAAAACTTTCGCCGTTATTTTCAATAAAATATTTTTGTCGTTTTCTCAATCCGGCAATAATTTCATTGTGGGGTCTACCAATAATTGTGCCGTTGTACGAATATTCCATGTTAAAACGAATATTTCCCGACCAATCGAATATTATATAACAATTTGCGTACTTTGTAAAATTTATAAATATTACTCACAACTATAACATCATATCAAATTTACTCCATAATATTCAAAAATAATATTTATAGAAAATTCATCTTTATTTATAAAAGTTGGGGTCTTACATAACATGTCTATGTGGATTACCGCATCCATGGTAAATGATCCTTCGTATTCATACGAATAGTATTTTCATTAAAAAGGGATTTCTACCAGGGGCAGTTTCATAATTTTTCTGACCCTCAAAAATTCTGAAAAAATTTGAAATGATAATTTGATGAGTTTTCTAGATTGTGTCCAAAAATGGTGATTTTTGGATATATAGATTAAGAGTTATGGATTTTATGGGAAAAAACTATTTTAAAAGTAAACCCTTATAACTCCTTGTGGTTAACTCCAAAATTGGTGAAATGTTTATTGGAAGTACATGTATATAACAAGAGTATACGCTGTAAATTTTGGAATTTTTGGACAAAAGTATAATTTATGATAAATGTCTAAATATTCGGCGGTTTTAGCCATATGAAAAATAGTAAATGAATTTTAAAAATTCTAAGAAAAATATATGTTCATGATGGGACTATATTCTGCTAATTCCCAGAAAAGAAATATTTTTGGGACTGATTTGGTATTTTTCATGAAAATGAACTAGTTATGAGTAAATGAATTAAATATGTTATATGAAGTAATAAAATTGGAAAATAGGATTTTATGACTTGAGAATCCTATATAGGGTATATGCAGATTTTTGATAAGGGATTTGATCATTGATGATGAAATCTTTTGAGTATGGCATTTTTGAATGATTAAATGCATTATTTGATAAAGTGTAAATAATTGAAATAAATTGTTTATAAGTTTAAGAAATGATTAAAATATTGTTATAATATTAATGATATTAGATTATAAGATTATTAAGTGATTGATAACATTTGGTTATTATTGAACGCTGGATAAATTGTATTATAAATGTTTAATATTTATCATTTATCTCATTTGATTGATTCTTATATCATTGTCATCATCCTCATGCTCATATTGTGTTGAAAGTCATCTTTGGCCGTAGTGCATACATGGACTTGGTATGATTATGACCAGGGATTATTCGGTATAATCATGACCGTAATGTTACAAATAATGTGAAAAAAGTCCTCATTGGCCCGTAGTGCATTGATGGACAGTTTTTGGTATGATTATGGCTATGGATTCTCTTCGGCCAAGGGTGCAAAGATGAATTGTTTTATGGCATAATCATGACCGTTGATGAAAACATGATTATCTTTAGCCCGTAGTGCATGGATAATTCGTGGTCGTGATATTAACGAATATCCTTAGCCGTAGTGCACAGATAATTCAGTGATAGTGATTGATTATCGAGCTAAGTCTCAGCGATGAAATATAAATTCATGGATGTAATATTAACGAATATCCTTGGCCGTAGTGCAGGGGTGATTCGATGATGTGAATTATTTATTAAGCTGAGTCTCAGCGATAAAATATTTATTATACACTTTTAATTCGTAGAAGATAGTAGATATCATGCTCTACTTGACTCTTCTAAAATACAGTTGTATGTCTTTGGCATGGAGTGCAAAGATGAATTGTTAATGAATATCTTTGGTCGTAGTGTAAAGATGAATTTATTAGTATGATTATGAGCAGGAATTCTTATTTGGTATAACCATGATTTTTGATGTTTCAGGTGAAGATAGATGATGAAAATTATCTTCGTCCTGGTTGCGAAGAGGAATTTAGAACCACAATTATGATTATGAGTTATTCATATGATTGTGGACAGGAACTGTTGATTTATTTTACAGGGATAAAATATTATTGGTGGACTTTTAAATGGAGAAGATAATAGACCTTATGGTCTATTTGACTCTTTTAATGGATTGCTCATTCCGCTGCAACTGTGGTTGAAAAGTTTTATCATCTACCATATGTTCTAAATCTCTGATTTATTAATGATGAAGGCTATTGATGATGTAAATTAGCTTTAGTCATGATATTCTTTACTGGGCTAGTTGTGCTCACCCTTTCGGCTTCACAATTCTTTTCAGGTAATAAGAGTGTTGTCGGGTCGAGCGGGGATAACAGGGGAATAGAACGGTGGCCTCTAGCTGTAGAGGTTCTCCCGAAACAGTATAGAAAAAGTGTGTTATATTCTATACATCATTTAGTAGTTATATTTGGTGAATCAAATAGAGTGAGGCGAACCCAACTTTAAAAGGGTGTTTTGCCACTATCATACGCCATTTCTAATGACATACAACCTCGTGTTATCATAAGACAGGGTTGTACGCATCCACTTGCTGAGTAAATCTACGGGCACTACCTATATGATCTTGGAGTTTATTTGAAATATAATATTCACTTGGAGACAGTGAAGATAGTTATATGTCAAGAGAAGACTCACCATTGGAAAAAGAAGATGATAGTAATCTTCTCGTTTTTCTTTGGGGTCTATTGGGTCAACCAAGGATAATTCTGTGGACATATGATATCTATTATAACCTAGACGCATGGCCTCCCATGTACGAAGGTTTCCTTGAACACTTCCCAAAGATTTTAATTTTTAAAATAATTTTTGACTATACCTTTATGTAAAGTACCATTGTAAGGTTATGGTCGAGGCACCATGAGAGTTACATACATTTGTATTAAAACTCATAGTTAACTGTGGTCGTATTCTATACGACAGTTCAACAGTTGTATAAATGAAGTTGTATTTGAATTTTGTACCATGTATCTGGCGACTCAGAATGGGTGATGTATACCTAATTTTGGGGGCGTCACAATGTGACACTGCTAAACGGGTCTGTGAAACCGAAATTCATTAGGGTCCGGGGGCTTGATTATGCAGAGGGAAGGTGTTAGGCACCCCCCGACATCCGTGTTACTACGGTGACCGCCACTTTTCAAGAAACTGTTATATGAATGTGTGTGTGCGTGTGTGGGTCAATGTGCAGTTATATGGAACTA
This sequence comes from Panax notoginseng, assembly GCA_016801055.1. Lineage (NCBI taxonomy): Eukaryota > Viridiplantae > Streptophyta > Magnoliopsida > Apiales > Araliaceae > Panax > Panax notoginseng. Next base: position 105,368,739 of record CM029021.1, read on the forward strand.
GTGCGAGGCCTCGTTCGCACCTATATACACAGGGTTTGAATTTGTGTAAAATTTCAGTTTTAAACAAAATATGGCAGTGATGTTTTGTAAGAAAAAGGTTTTTCAAACCCTTGTGCTCAATAGTAATTGAGACCTTTTACACTTCTATTTTTTTATTAAGTGTTCGGCTTAATTGCTTTTAATTTTCGAGATGCGAAGCATCTTCGAGAAAATAATTTACAAAGTAGTGTCGATCTCCTCGTGGGCATGAAAACCATCTGAGGAAGTCTAGACACCGTGAATAAATTTATAAGTTGTTACAGTTGAAAATGTCCATCACAGGAACCGAATCTAGATTCAGTAGACTGAATTTGTGATCACATGATTCATAGGCTCACATGATGCCGTAATTGATATGAAAGCAGTAAACGCACCGGATGTAAAATCCAGGCTCATCATATAAAGTTCGACACACAGTTCATATATATAAGTATATATATACGAATGCAAATAAACGCTCCAGACGTAAGTCTAGGCTCATCGAACAGAATTCGACACACACAGTTCATATATATATATATATATATATATATATATATATATATATATATATATATATATATATATGAAAGCAAATAAACGCTCCAGACGTAAGTCTAGGCTCAATCGAGGCATAACTCGATAATGTTAGTCCATATATAAAATATATATCTAAGTATATATATATATACACACAAACTGAAATGAAACTACGGACCGAAGTCCGGGCATACACACGCAACACGACTCTCAACGTGAAGAATAATGTGTGCAAAGATGAACAGAAAGGATTTAAAGTGTGTAAGAAGGCTTACAGTGGACTGTCAAAGAAGACTTCTATAACTTTAAGTGGATGAACACACGGCTCCCGCCGGTAAAAATAGTAGCTATATGTTGATAAGTGGGTTTTATACCTACTTATTGGATATTAATTCACGAGAACTATGCCCATCTCAAGTACATTTTAGTGTGTTTTTAGTTACATTTCATGATATTTTGCATTGCATGTACTGAGAACTCCTTTGGTGTGAAAGTGCAGGAAATGGCATAGCTCAACGTTGGTTGGTGGCAATGAAGCTAATGGAGGTATGACACGAGGGTCGATTGGAGAAAAGGAACTAAGCAGTGGTGGACAAAAGAGCAAAAGTGGCATGTCAAATGAACATATTTTAGTTTTAAGCTTTCTAAGAATTTAGATCTCATTAGAATGATCATCATCATTATTCTAAAAGAATTGCTTAAAACTATGGGTTTATCACATATTATAAGCAGCATCATGTAGATAATTTAAAGCCTTTAATAAATTAATACTTTTTATTAATAAATGAATAAGATTGTTACAAAGTATATGCTTTATCATCAAACATGATTGGCTTGTGTGCATACTACTTTCAATCTCCCACTTGCACTAAAGCCAATCGCCATGGTATCTCATACCCTTCTTCTCTAAGTGATGATTATCCTGTTGTTGGATAAGCTTTAGTTAATGGATATGTAATATTGTTCTTGAGAGTCCACTATCTCTATAGTGATTTCCCATCTTTCAATGATTCCTATAATCAAATGAAAGTGCCACAACACATGTTTAGATCCAAGATGAGACTTAGGAACTATTCCTAGTTCTGTAATGAACTTATCATCCAAATAATCAACTTGCAGCTTCATTTACAGCTATATACTTTGTCTTTATCACTAAACCAGCAACTCTTTGCTATTTGGAACCTTTCCAATTCACTGCACCACTGTTCAAGGTAACGCTTTACCATAAAGTAGATTTTCTGTTGTCTTGGTCTGTTTGAAAAACTTGAGTCTATTAAACTCTCTAGTTTTAATTTAGACCCGCCATAAATTTTAATCACATCCTTAGTGCCGGTTAAGTACTTTAAGATATTTTTTACTGTCTTACAGTGATCTTCTCCAGAATATGACTAATCAACATCAGGTCATGTACATTTCATTGCATACATGATAGTTACTCATGCGATCTCTCTTTTATGAGTCTATGGAGACTATTAAGAGAGATACACTCCATGGCTCATCAACATGAGACATCTCTTGGAGTTTGCCATGTTAAACGACTTTAGCATCAAATGAATATATGTTCATTGGGTTTAGTTGAGCATCCTCTTAAATCTATCTATATATATTTGAATCCCCAATTAAGATACTCTTCCCAAATCATTCATGGAGGAATGTTTAGACAACTTTATCTTTATGATTGTAGCATTAGTATGTCATTCCTTATCCATAGTATATCAACATATAATATTAGGAATATCACGACGCTCTCATTGACCCTTTTGTACACACTAGGTTCATTCTTATGTGTGATAAAATCAAACTCTTTTTATTTATAACATCAAAACGAATGTTCCATATTTGAGAAGCTTGCTTCAATCCATTCCTCTGAGTAGATACAACTCTTACCTCATCGTATTTAAATGGATCAGCATCTTCTATGATGCGTACCTCATCATCATCGTCTATGATGAATTCATACCTCCCAGGTATCTTCGGTACTATTCCAGATTTACGATTCGGTTGTGGTACACTATATCTATCTACAGGTTCCTCTTATTTTACTTATAGTGTTTTGTGATTCTTAAACTCTTCAAGATCTATTATCCTCCCATTAGCCCCTTCAATGATAAACACCATTATCTTAGAAGGTTGCGTGTTTCACAACAAACACCTTTCGCTAAGTAGGATTATAGAACATATACCCTAAACTTACTTTAGGATATATCCCACAAATCTGTACTTGTAAAATTTTTTCCCAAGCTTATCCTTTTGAAACCTTTTCACATAAGTTGGACAACCCCTTATCTTAACATACTTAAGATTAGGAATCCTCCCTGTCCATAACTTTTATGGAGTCTTAGGGCCGGATTTTGAGGTTACCTTTTTCATAGATCTCCAGCCATTTCTAGGACATTACCCCAGAAGGATACTGGAATGTCGGTAAAATCATTATGGACCGCACCATGTCCAACAAGGTACGATTTTTCCTTTCAGATACATCAATCAATTATTGCATATCAGGAGGTGTCCATTGTGAGAAAATCATTTGAGATTATCTAGAAACTTATTGCACAAGTATTTATTCCTTGATCTAATCAAAGAATCTTAATACTTTGCCAATTTGTTTCACTTCTAAATTCTTTGAACCTTTCAAATAATTCACACTTGTATTTCAGCAAATACATACATTCAACTCTTTGAATGATCATCTCCTTTTCTTATACTAGTTTGTTTAATTTGCAAAATTATTTTCACGTAAGTCAAGTATACAAAATCCATTAAGTAATATTCCAGTTCTATACAAAATATTATTATTATAAATAGAACAACAATTATTCTTAAATATAATACCAAAGATTTCATTGTCCTACAATAAAATAGAAATAATGTTTCTAACAAGTACTGGAATAAAATAACAACTTATTGACTTAATAGATTTGCCCGTAGGCATTGCTAAACTATAAGTTCCTATGGCTAATGCAGCAACATTTGCTTCATTTAATAGACATAGGATTACTTATCCTTTGTTTAGCTTTCTACTTCTGCTTAGTCCCTTTATAAATCTGTATTTATGATAACCAAAGTCGGTATCCAATACATAGAACCTTGACTTAAAGAAAAATTTATTTTAAATCATGAACAAAATTGTATTTGTAACCGAAACTTCACTAAGCTTCTTTTGGTTAGCCTCTCCAAGATGCTTCTTGTAATTCTTTCTAGTGTCCAGGCTTATTGCAATGGAAGCAAACTCCTTTGCTATCTGTATTTTTGCCTTTCTATTTACCTTCTCTGAATCGTTCTTCTTTTTAGAAGATCCTTTGGCCCCTACCAGTAAGACATGGTCTTTCTTGGTTGGAAAGTGACTCTCAACATTTTTTAACATGTTAAGTAAATCACGAGGCTGATATCTAGCTTGTTCATATGAAAAAATTCACAACAATTGTGAAAAGAGTCCGGGAGTGAGTGCAAGATAAAATCTTGGCTCAACTCTCCATCCATGACAAAATATGTTATCTTAATTGATCGATTAAATTGATAATGTTAAGGACTTGTGTCTGTACTGTAGTGTCGTTGGTCATTCTAGATCGGAAGAGCTCCTTAGATATCTGATATCTATTAGTCCTACTTTCCTCACCATCAACTACTTGACGTGCAAGAGTATAGTAAGAGGATCCATAGTTTCATGTTGACGCTGAAGCTCGTTACTCATGGATGCGAGCATGATGCATTGAGCCAACTGTGCATCAACTTGCCACTTTCTAAAAGTAGCAATCTCTTCCTTAGAGGCATTGTTTGCAAGGATAGGCGTATTAAGGACATAAGATAGCTTTTCAGCTGTGAGAACTATTCTCAATTTCCTTAACCAAACCATTTAATTCGGTTCGATTAATTTAGCATCTATTATGCTTCGCAGTGATAGTAATTTTAGACATTGTAAAATTCTTTAAATGAATTTGTAATTAACAACATTTTAGCTTACATTTTTTTATTAATTACCAAAATAAATTAGGTCTTGTTTTAAATTGGTATCTCCCACTATTTTCTTCAAACTATATTACCCTCAATATATATAAATCGGTAATATCTAATTAAAGATATGCTAGTGAAAATAAGGATCTCATTTCAAATGTATATAGGCTTGTGGTGATACAACAAACTATATATAAATAAATAGGTAGACAACTCTTGTCAATTACAGCAACTATGCAACTCCTTGTATTTTACCTCTTAGATCATAATGGTCAAGTGTGTGCACATCCGAACTAAAATGATTTAAGTTAAGTCCAACCTAGCACTCCATATATTCAAAAAGAAAAATATTGTCCTTGTGATGACACAACAAAATAATATTGTTTAATTTTCTTTATAAGCATCAAATGTGATAAAATTAACATCTCAAAGAATTAAGATAAGCCTTGTGGTGACACAACAAACTTATAATAAATAATTGATACTATATTATTTTTATCATGCTAGAAGGCGACGTTCGATATTCCAAATATCTTTGAACGCTTAGGACTTAGTATAAAAAATTTGAGGGATTTGTTATTAATTTGTCTCATCTTGTTTAGTGCGCATGCACATTTATATATAAAATACGCGTCATATTAATTAACATGTGAAGCATGTTTGCATAATATATATATATATATATATATATATATATATATATATATATATATATATATATATATATATATATATATATATATAGTATAAGCATGCACATATAGAATACTATATTCTTCCTGGATTGATTATGGACTTTTATTCTAGTTTGGTTCACTAGAGCCACCAAGTGAACCAAAAGGTCAAACCCTAGGGGTGCAAGAATTAATATTTAAATATAGCTATTACATTTAAACCCGGGCTCCATTACAAACGGGTCTTCACGCGGTCCTTGTTCCTTGATCTCCAAATCTTCAAAAATTAATTCTAACTATTCTTGTTACAAAACTATTTAAATAAATAGAAACTTTGATCAGCAGTCAAGGGGAAGTACATAGGAGAGAGTTAGAATTTACATTAAGAAAAATTAGAGAAGACGAGGTACGCAGACCCCATTTAATAAAACTCATGCATTCATGCATCCAACTAAAATAAAATCCAATCACATTGGTCAATAGTCCATAATCAATCTCATTTATTATCATACACATCACCATATGCATCAATAAATAACATTCATCTCATGAATAATAAACATTCAATATATATATTGATATCATTTAATGGGCAAATTTAGTTAACATAAAATCTAATTTTGAATCAAAATAAACTCCTTTATTTTAATCTAAATTTAAATCAAAATAAACCTCTTTTATTTTAATTTATCCAATTTTGAATAAAATAAACTATTTTATTTTAATCAAATTCTTTAATTAAAATAAACTCATTTATTTTAATTAATTATGGAATCCAATTCCAAGTAAAAAAAAACTCCTTTATTAAAGGAAACACTGATTCTCTTTCCTATCCACAAACAAACTCCTTTATTTTGAATAATATGAAATCTTATTCCATATCTAAATAAACTCTTTTATTTAAGGAAATACGGATTTTCTTTCCTATTTACAAATAAACTCCTTTATTTTGAATAATATAAAGTCTTATTTCATATCTATATAAACTCCTTTATTTAAGGAAGCATGAAATCCAATTTCAACTTTTCTAAATCATGGAATCTAATTCCAACTCTAATTAGTTAGCATGAAATCTAATTTAAAAATTAAAATAAATTTTTTATTTTAAGATTAAAATAAACCTTTTATTTTAAGATTAAAATAAAATTTTTACTTTAATTATAAAATAATTAAGAATATAATATATATATTTATTATTATATATACTAAAGTAACCGTATATATATATTATAAAGAATAACGTGAATCTTCAGGATCACTTATGCTTTTGGAAGACACCAGATCATATATATAATAAACTTATAAACCAAAGTTACATGATACACCAGTTAGCATCCACGTGCAAGGCTCAGCAAAAAAGAAGGATTACCGAAATCATAAACCCTTTTCTAAAAAAAACGCAAACTGATTTCGTTTTTTTTTTAAATTTTATACAACAAAATTATGTCCAATTAAATTGTTCTAAACATATATCAATATACATATCAAATTAAAAAAATTAATAATTCGCATAAATGTTTGGCTCTGATGTCACTGTTAAGTTTGTAATATTCATGAACGCAATCAAATTGCACAAAATAAGCGGAAGCATGGAAAGACAGAGTTTTTAAAATTTTACAGACCATATACATGGATCATCCTTTATGCACAATTATTAATTAAACGAAAAAGAAAGAATAAGAATCATACCCTTGAATATGCGAGCTTCCTCAGGTACAAGTTTACCTCTAATCTTTTTCGCATTCAACTTAAATCCACCGGGTTTGGTTCCTTTCTTTAATCAACGTTAGCCACCCAAGTGTTTGGCCTCTAGAGGTGATCCACCAAGGAAGAAGAAAGATTCAAGAAGATGGGTGTTTGGTTAAACCCTAGTTTTCTATCTCTATAGAAAAAAACGTACTCTCCAAATATTGGAATTGCGTATGTTGTGAAAAACTCAACAACAACACTGCACCCATAATAAGACTCCTCTTATTTATAGATGTGGGCAACACTCCTTAACAATTAACGAATTTGGTTTTATTTTAATTAATTAAATTTCTTTAATTAATTACACTCCCAATCTTATTAGGAATAATTAATTAAACTCTTTTAATTAATTAACCTCTTAATCTTATTAGGATATTTGAGAGTACTTTTATTAATTAATTTCCAAACTCCTTTAGGAATTAAATAATAATAATAGTAATAATAATAATAAGACTCCTCTTATTAATTTATATTTAATATTTCCAAAATATTACATAATAAATATTAAGCTATTTAATTTATTCTATACCATAAATTAAATTAAATATACTTAACTTATTATTATGATTATGCCATTAACTTCTTAAATAATTATTCTTCATTTTAAGGTGTAACCTTTTAGGTTCTCCATATTAAACTGGTTGTGAATAAATCAATTAGAACAATTCTAATCTTATTTAAATAAATAAATTAAACGATTAATTTATTTAAATAAATAATATTTATTCTACAATAGGGATAAGCATTCCTAGCGATCAACGACTTTCCACATAATATAGATTTCAACATTCATCATAAAAGAACCTTTGAGTAAATTGTTACCCTACAATTCAATTCTTCCACCATACAATGTTCCAATTAAATATAAGACATGGAATTACTGTCAAGTCTTATTTTATTTAATTATATATATTTCGACTCTTAAATGCACAACTCCAAATAATGTAAATTAGGAACTCCTTTCTAATTTCATTCTGTCTTGGCCAAGGACTACTAGGTTGTCATTTATCGAATCAAATAGGACATTTCTCTTCTTTTACTAGAAGCGATAGATTCTTTATTGATCATACATTTTCTCCATGTACAACTTATTATACTCAAGCATACCCTTTGATATTCCCTAAGGGTCTTAAGGAATAAGTCAAAGAATAATTTATCATACATAAGATACTATGATGATCTCAAGTCCAAGGATCACTTGTACTACTATCACTACAAGAATTTCTATTGACATGCAAGTAAAACTCCATTAGGTATTCCTTAGCGAGCCACGTTCAGTGAACTTATTCTCTAATAAGCACCTATATACTTACTTTATTGTCTCCACACAAATGATCATGAGATCAATTATCCTCATCAAATGAACAAGCAACGTATGTACCAATCTATCTGGATTCACTAATCTCCTATTTAGTAATCCAACGATTGGGAACTATTTTAGTTTTAAGCTTTCTATGAATTTAGATCTCATTAGAATGATCATTGATAAGTTGGTTTTATACCTACTTATGGAGTACCGATTCATGCGAACTGTGCCCATCTCAAGTACGTTTTAATAGGTTTTAGCTGCATTTCATGTTAATTTACATTTCGCATACTTAAAACTCCTTTTGGTGAATAAGTGTAGGAATCGGCCTATTTTGGTGGGGTTATAGGGCACGGGGCTAATGGATGCGTGAAGGCAAGGCAAAAGCGGGATATACATGGCATGAAGGTGCAATGGAGCAAGGAGACTAAGCATGGAAGGAGATTAAGCATGAATGAACAAGTAGCAGCAGTAGTAGCATGACAGAATCAGAACAAGAACCAGGATCTGCAGAGTGCAAGCCGCGCGGCAGGAATAGCTTGGAGGCGCGCGCCCGCGCAAGTACCCAGCCAGACCATGGAACCTACTGCAAGTTGCGCAGTCGCGAGTATGACAAGCCTAAGGAACGCGCGCCCGCGCGAGAGCCTAGCTTAACATAGAACTTACTGGTGTCAGACATATCTTTGATAACTTTAGTCGTATTCCTTACATCGTAATTAGGGTTTACTCTCTGGGGGAGATTCCAATGTAGAAGGAGGCCAAAACTCTACTTTTCTACTTCTTCTCGGGATTTTTTAACAGAGTGGATTATTATTATTATTATTTTGCTAGAATCTTATGAGGATTTGAATATTGATCTATATTCAGCAATTGGGTTTGATTGTTTCTACCTTTCATCTTTCAATTGTTTATTTATTAATCATGTTTAGATTTGATCCCATAATGGCTTTTGGTTCAGTCATGAACTAAACTCCATTATGGGATTCTAACGAATTTTAATATGTAGTTTGATTGCATGCTTAAATGCTGGATTGTTTTACATATCATATGGGATGTCTATCATGATTGTTTTGCATGTATGAATGCTTGATCACCATTCGTTTTAGTATTTGTATGGAATTGACAATGAACATGCAAATATGAATCGTAATCATGATAGTATACGTATATAGGGCTGTGTTATATGACTTATATTTTTCATGAACCAGATAGACATATACTATTTCACCGTATAAGTTAGAATAAGGACTTGAACTTAAAATCAATATAGTTGCAATTTCACATAGATATATAGTAATTTTGGTTATATTGATGATTACATAGAGTCTATCATCTGTGGATGCTGTGTAAGTAGGTCTTAGTGCATTGAAAAATGGCTAATACTCTTTTAGTGCTCTTGGCTACTTTCCTGTGATATGTGAACAAGTCATGCATGACAGTGGCGATTGAATGAAGTATTAAATGAAGTTAGGATCCCATTAATTCCAAATTTGATTTATTTCGTGTTATTATTGTTTTAGTTATTATTTACAATTCGAGAACAAACCAATCTTAGTCATTAGTTTGAGCATATAAATATAGTGAATTAATTAATGCATAGTGATTTGAATTAAACAACTTTCTCTGTGGGATCGATACTTTACTTGCTCTGTATTGCTTGTTGACACATGTACGCTTGCATGAGTTAGAGCTCTTTTGTTAAGACTAAAAAAGAGACAACAAGTTTTTGGCGTCGTTGTCGGGGAAAGGCGTTTAATTTAGTATTACTATCATTAGTTGTAAGCTATATTGTGTGACTTAGACAATTCTAGTCTTATCTCATTTCAGTTTTTGTTTCAGGTTTTTGGATAAATTTTTATGCACACGCGGTCATCCAACCCCGACTTAACACCTGTTCAGGATAACATAAACGGGAGTGGTAGGAAAGCGGGTGTTCGTATAAATTTACAAGCACAGTTAGAAAATACGACAGCTAACATGGCAGCCGAGGCACAAGGAGAAGAGCAACGAGAGGAGCATAGGACTCTGAAGGAATATTCCATGCCCAATATAAATGGATTACAGTCTAGCATCGTTAGACCAACGATAGCAGCCAATACATTCGAGATAAAAACTGGCACTATTCAAATGGTGCAGAATACAGTTCAGTTTGGGGGTGCTGCTACGAATGAACACCTGTTAAGTTTCATCAAAAATTTTGATATATTCAGATACAACGGTGTGACGGAAGATGCTATAAGACTAAGGTTGTTTCCATTCTCATTGAGGGATAAAGCGAAAAGTTGGCTTCATTCTTTGCCAGCAGGATCTATAACTACATGGGAGAACTTAGCACAGAAGTTTTTAGCTAAGTTCTTCCCAATGGCTAAGACTGCAAAGATGAGGACAACTATCTCTCAGTTTGAGCAACAACAGGGCGAGTCCTTATATGAAGCATGGGAGAGATACAAAGAAATGCTGAGGAAGTGTCCACATCACGGTATGCCAGATTGGATGGTGATCAACACGTTTTATAATGGATTCGGATGGCAGTCGAGACTGATTGTAAATGCAGCTGCATGAGGGACATTTTGGGCAAAGAACTATGAAGAAGCCTATAACCTTATCGAGATAATGGCATCCAACAATTTTCAGAATCCTACATCTCGGATGCCATAACCCAAAGTTACAGGTGTGTTAGAGGTTGATGCTATTACTCAGTTGTCAGCACAGATGGCAGCCATGGCAAAGAAGATAGATACTTTGGCAGAAGGAAAAGTAATGACGGTTGCCTTTGTATGTGAGATTTGTGCGGGGTCACACTCAACGGATCAATGTTCTATCAGCTCAGAATCAGTGCAGTATGTGAGCAACTACAGAAAAGACCAAGGTCAATTTCAGAACACATACCACCCCAACAACCGAAATCATCCAAACTTTAGTTGGTCGACTAATCAAGGGAATCAGTAGAATCAGTTTCAACCAAATAATCAATTTCAGTCACAACCAACGTAACCACAATTTAATCCTAGACCACCCTTTCCACTGGGATTTTCTCAACAACAACAGCAACATCACACTCCAGCTGTACCTCAGCAAGAAAAGAAATCAGAAGTGGAGGAGATGATGATGAAATACATGGCAAACACATAAGCTATGATCAAGAGCCAAGCAGTGGCTATAAAGAATCTGGAAACTCAAATGGGGCAGATGGCGAACATGCTTACTAACAGGCCCCAGGGTTCATTGCCCAGTAATACAGAGACAAATCCAAGAAGAGACAGGAAGGAATAGTGTCAAGCGATCACATTGAGATCTGGGAAAGATTTGCCAGGTACTACAAGTCGCGCGCCCGCGCGAGATTGCACTGTGGAGAACGCGCGGCCGCGCGAGGCAGAGCAGTCAGTTGCTCAAGAAGAAAATCTAGAAAAGTCTGAGGATCAGCAGGAAGAGGCTAAGAAAACAGGTTCAGAGGAGAAGCTTAAGAGTCCATTACCACCAATTCACATTCAAGTTCTGTATCTGCAGAGATTAAATAAAAAAAGGGAAGATAAACAGTTCAGCAAATTCTTGGAGGTATTCAAAAAGCTTCAGATCAACATACCGTTCGCCGAGGCATTGGAACAAATACCCAGCTACGCCAAGTTTATGAAGGGTATACTGTCAAGGAAGAGGAGACTAGATGAGTTTGAAACGGTAGCCTTGACAGAGGAATGCAGTGCAGTGCTTCAGCAGAAATTACCTCTAAAGCTGAAGGATCCGGGCAGCTTCACAATTCCATGCACCATTGGAAAGATGAACTTCAGTAAATGTTTATGTGATCTTGGGGCAAGCATAAATTTGATGCCCTTGTCAGTGTTTAACCAGTTGGGATTGCCGGATCCAAAGCCAACAAACATTTCTTTGCAGCTAGCGGATAGATCCATCACGTATCCACGAGGAATTGTTGAAGATGTATTAGTTAAGGTGGACAAGTTTATTTTTCCAGCTGACTTCATCATTCTAGACTACGAGGGGACAAAAGCATACCAATAATACTGGGAAGACCATTCTTGGCCACAGGCAGAACGTCGATAGACGTGCAAAAAGGTGAACTCACTATGCGTGTTCAGGATCAAGAGATCACCTTCAACATTTTTAAACCAATCAAGTTACCAACGGATGAAGAAGAGTGCTTCCTGGTTGACGTGGTGGATTGGGGCCTACAGGATGAGGTACATAAATCAAGGAATTATGGACCGTTGAGGTGTGCAACGGGTAAAAATTCAGAGTTGAAGGTAGAGCCATTGACAAAAGATGAAGTCATTAAATTTCGGAGTGCGGCGGACAAGAAGGAAGGCACCTCAAGTCTATCTGTGACATGAAACTCAGAGATAGTCAAGCTAATTGACTATAACTTAGCGCTGGATAGGAGGCAACCCATTATTTCTATCTCCATTGATTTGTTTTTAGTTATTCATTGTGGATTATTTCAGTAGTTATATCGAATTCATTTTTAATAGGATACTAGATGTTCATGCTTAAGTGTGTAGCAAGAATTGCTTTGCGAATATTTGTGAGATGTTAGCATTATGTGGCCACTAATTAACAAGGTGCATTAATGTCTATGCAGGAACCATCATTGGACAACATCATTGATAGGCAGAGTGGAATTGAATTTTAGCATTGCAGATATCAGCATCGCGCGGCCACGCGACCTAATTAGCACAAACTTGTGCGCCCGCACATCAAGTCAATTTTGACAACAATTCATTATGCAAGTCTCGCGCCCGCGCGCCCAGCCCAGTACAAACTCGCGCGGCCGTGCACGACACCGGATTAAAATAGAAATGAACATTTTAAATAGAGTTGTGAACCATTTGGACTCTCATTTGGAATAATAACAGATGCGAAATTCTCTCACTCTCCATAACTCATGTCGCTATCTATCTATCAGTTACAAGTTTTTGCCGTACATCTCTCAATCACTTAGCCACGATTCTCTCCTCATTCAAAGTCCATATCTCCAAAACTTCTCCAAGTGCAATATAAAGCTAGGGTTCCTAATTTGGATTGCAGAAACGAGTATTGGGGTTTATCAATTCTTCAAGCTTTTCTTCATTCTCCATCATATAATTTGTGCAATCTCTATCAAATACAAATGGGGCCTAAGCAAGCACGATCTATTGTATCATCTTCTTCATACTCTTCGGGTAGTGAAGGGGTTGATATTGTGGATCACACCAAGTTCCTAAACTTGGAAGCTCAACAAGAGTACTACCGAATTGTGGCGAAGACGTTCGTCAAGGAGCGAGGATTCAAGCTGGAGGGGAAGGATGGCCAGTTGTGCGCCATGATTTGAGAAAGAGGCTGGGGTGGACTGACGGCTACTCCAATTCCCATTCCTATGAGCATAGTCCGCGAGTTCTACACCAATGCCAAGGTCACTATGAGCGGTATATCTCTGGTTCGTGGTATCGAGGTAGATTACAGACCCCGTGCCATCCGATTAATTTTCAAAATTACTGATACACCGCTAGTGGGGGCTGCTAATTGGGTCACCGGTGCTCATTCGGAGACCGACATGGAGTTAGTTATTGCAGAGTTGTGTGTGCCAGGTACGAAATGGACATACAAAGTTGGCACGACACAGCCTCGTATATTTCCAGCTGCATCCCTAAACCGTTATGCAAAGGCATGGAACTTGTTCATATGTGCCAAGCTCATGCCTTCCTCCCATCAGCACGAAATAACAGCAGAGAGGGCACTTATTCTGTGGGGCATAATCACCGGGAAGTACATTGACATTGGGCATCTCATTCATGAGAATATGTTACGCTATCTACGGGGAGGAACCATTGGGAGCATTCCACATGCATCCATGGTTGCCATGCTTTGTGCTAATCAGGGATGCAACTGGGGCAATGAGCAAATGCAATACCCAAGCCAGGACATTACTCATGCCACGATTGAAAAATTCGAGGACTGGGAAGGTGGTGTACCACACCCACGCGAACTAGGATTCATCCTTCAGCCCACTTTTCCAAAAACGTCACAGCAACCACCGCAGATAGAGGAAGTCGGTCTGTCCACGCACGCACGTGCCACCCATGGCGATCGCTAGCTCCGAAGGTTGGAGCACAAAGTTGATGCCATGTATGATAATTTGGGCATATTTACGACGAGACTCACAAGGGCCTTGGCCGAAGCTTTTGCGTAACAAGGAACAAAATTAGAATGGCCTCAGTTCGGAACCGCAGCACCATATCCACCACCAGATTCACCACCCGAGGATAGTGGCACCACCGATACTTAGGGGAGTTTTTCGTACCCTTTACCTTCATTCAATGAGACATTGAATATTTTAAGTTTGGGGGTATTGGGGAGTAGTGTAGTGCATGTAGTTTAGCATGTTTAGTATAATTTTTATTTTTAAGTTTTAGCATGATTAGTTAATTTTTTTTAGTTCTTGCATGTTAGTTTAAATTGTTGCATCATATAGTTTATTTTGGCATATATATTTGCACGTTCATGTTTAGGTTGCATTTTCTCACCGTTCTTGCCATATAGAAATTCCTGTCTAGCCAATGATGATAGTGAATTTGTTAAATGATTTTTGAGTATTTTGGATAATTCGAGCTGAGATATAATGTTTGACATAATGAAATTCATAATGTTGTTTAAATGCTTTCGGTTTGCACAAATGTGTTCACAATTGCTTGTAAGTTTAAGAAGCATGTGTTGTAGTGCTCGATAGAAAAATGTAGTTTTAAAAAGGGAAATATGTGAAAAGTGAGTATAGACTGTATAAAACATTGATTTTTAAACTTTGGGAAAACATGGGTCTCTGTGTATAAAAAAAAAGAGAAGAAGAATAGCAATAATGTGGCTAGTCTTATTTCGGGGCCCTGGCTACTTGAGTAAGTACGCCCGAGGGGATTGTCTCTATACCTAGCGCCCTAAGGTCTTTCATGGTCTGGGAGTCGTTGGTCGAAAGCTCGCTAAGGGGTAGCAGTGTGCCTAATGGAATAAGACATTGTACAGTCATGTGAAAAATAAAAGAGAAAAGAAAAGGAAAAAGAAAAGAAAAATAGCAATAAACACCGCGGGGAAGTGCGAAATTCGCCCTCGTGAGTAGAAATAAAGCAGTTAAGCCCAGTGTTGAACCTTAGTTTATTTTAAGATGTTGGAATAGTCTTGGTTGCATATATATGCATAAGTCTTGATTTAAGTTGCAAATTTCTGTTTGGAGCAAGATAGCATGAGTATTCTGTGCCTAAATCAAGTTTTGGCGAACACAACACACACACACACAGCATCACTATAGCATTTTTGAATTATCTGAGTGTATGACATTATGCATGCAGTTTGATTTGAATCTGTATTCTTGAATCTAGAAAAAATTCACTGAGGCAAATTGAACTGAATTTCTATGATAGTTGGGACAATGTGAGATTAGTTCACAATTTAGTTGCATAGTAATACAGCTGCATTTTTATTGTTCATTAGTATGCATTGCTTGAGGGCAAGCAACGGTTCAAGTTTGGGGTTATTTAATAAGTGGGTTTTATACCTATTTATGGAGTACCAATTCATGCGAACTGTGCCCATCTCAAGTACTTTTTAGTAGGTTTTAGCTGCATTTCATGTTAATTTGCATTTCGCATACTTAAAACTCCTTTTCGTGAATAAGTGCAGGAATCGGCCTATTTTGGTGGTGTTATAGTGTGACGCCCCCAAAACAGGTATACATCACCCATCTTGAGTCGTCAGATACATGGTACAGAAACAAATACAACTTCAGTAATATAATTGTCGTGCAAAATATGACAACACATATACTGTGAGTTTGAATACAAATATTGTATACTAGAGAGTATACAAACTCAAAAGGAGTCCTTATTACAATTATTGATACACTATTTTATAAAAAATAGCGAGGACTGCTAAACAACTATCTTGAATCATCACTCCATACCCCGGCTAGTTTGTGAGACCCCGAATTTTATGAAATAAAAGTATTCAATTTTTCTATTTTAGTAAATGGTTAAATTGATATGTGAATTTTTTTTTTTAAGTAGACAAGTTATCATAAAATACCCGGGTACTATTCACGAGTTACTATTCACGGGTTACTATTCACCCAAATTACTATTCACTCTAGTATTGTTCACTCGGGTAATTGGGACACTTTTCGTGTCAGAGTACTATTCACGAGTTACTATTCACCCGAACAAAATATTTTATAAAAATAACGACGGAGGTTTTACCGTTAAAACTGTTGAACTACTTGGTAGTAAAAGTACAGTAATACGCGTTGTTGCATAGTAGCACACGGTATTGATTATTGATATTTATGTAAGAAGTCACTCAGTTTGACTCAATTATTGTCGATTATTAATATGAATTATTATAGCGATAATGACGTTTTGTTTTATTCGTATTATTAACGTAATAAAACAGAAACATCTTTTTATATAAAACAGAATACTTTATTAAAGTTATTCTATAAATAGAATATATTATATTTTATTATGCATAGTATTTCGCATAGTGTTTGCATAGTAAAATATTTTTATATAAATAGAATATATTATATTTTATTTAAAAGATTTTTCTTTAAATATGGACCGTCAGATTAAAGTAAATCAATTTGGACCGTTCATGGATTAGTTACTATGCATTCCATTTTCCTATAAATAGAGGGCTAAGTTAGAATTGAAAATCACACCAGAAGTTCAGAGAATTCTCCTTCTATAATCTTAAGCGTATTTCTTTAGAGTTTTAAAAAGTTTTGAGCGTAGAAAACAGTGAAAGTTTTCTTCAAGAATATATTCGCTATACCAGGTGGAATACTCTTCTTTCAAAGGTAAGAATTATTATTTTTTTTATTCTGAAGAGAAATTATTTTTCATATTCATATGAATATTATTATCGTTCAATATTCATTATATTCTTTAATATTCGTAAGGAATATTATTTTCGTTTAATATTCGTAAGGAATTTTATTTTCGTTCAATATTTGTAAGTGATATTATTATTATAGTAAGGAGTATTATTTCTTTCGTATTCATGAAGAGAACTATTGTTATTCCATTCTTTATTATTATGTTGGAATTACCTGTCTATGCGAAGTACTGCATACATGGTGAAATTCTTTTATTATTCCAATCTTTATTGTACTAAGTTGGTTATTGATTTTACAGTTGTATATCTTTGGCCTGTAGTGTAAAGATGATATGTTATTTGATAGCTTTTACCCGTAGCGCAAAGATGGACAGGTGTATGACATGATCATGACCATTGGTGATACTAACGAATATTCTTGGCACGTAGTGCGGGGATGATTCGATGATGTGAATTATTTATTTAGCTGAGTCTCAGCGATTGGTTTTATAGTTGAATATCTTTGGCACGTAGTGCAAAGGTAGACAACTGATTGGTATGATCATTGTTATTACACTTGAATATCTTCAGCCTTTGGGGTAAGGATATTGAGTAAATGTTCTATTAAGCCTTGTGGCAAGAATGAATTGTTAATTCATGTTATTATAAATATGAATTGTGAACTTAATTATAATCTTTAGTGGTTCAGGTGAATACAGGTGATAAAAGTTGATGAAAACATTCTTTTAAATCATAAAAGATAGTAGATTTTATTCTCTACTTGACTCTTTTAATGGATTGCTTGTTCCGCTGCAGTTAAACTTGATGTCTATTGTATTTTATCAGTTTAACATTGTTGGAGGCTAACGATAATTTATTCTGCATTATCTTAGTCATAATATTTCTTACTGGGCTAGTTTTCTTTCACTGTTCTCTTCAAGAAATGAGAACATAGCAGGGATTAGTCGGGGAACGGAGTGACGGTCCAAAGGATAGCATTAGTAGTCCTCACTATTCTGTGAAATAGTGTGATAATAATTGTAATGAGGACTCCTTTTGAGTTTGTATAATCTCTAGTAGATAATATTTGTATTCAAACTCACAGTTTATGTTTTGTCGTATTGTACACAACAGTGGTATTAGTAAGTTGTATTGGAATTCTGTACCATTTAAGTGGCGACCTAAGATGGGTGACGTATACCTAATTTTGGGGGCGTCACATAGTTCCTGCTAAATTCTCTCCTCCTGAGAAGAATAATGGAGCAAAAAGGAAAAGGGTGAGCTCAACTAGCCCAGTAAAGAATATTATGACTAAGATAATATACAACAAATTATCATTAGTCTTCAACGGGAAAAATTTGATAAAATATAATAGACAACAAGTTTTAGATCAACAACTGCAGCGGAAACAACAATCCATTAGAAGAGTCAACTAGAGAAAGAATTCTACTATCTTCTAAGATTTAAAAGTCCATCGTCAATATTTTATCCCTGTAATATCAATCAATATACATCTTGAATCAAATATTCATCTTTGCACTACAGGACAAAGATATTCATTTGTATCACCAGTTGGTCATGTTCATCTCAACACATGTTCATCTTTGTACTACGGGCCAAAGATATTCATTAAGTAATCATTCATCTTTGCACTACAGGCCAAAGATATTTAGTGATATCATCATTTAGGACTGAGGATGATGAAAAATATTTTAAAGAAAACGAATCCAGTGAGATAG
This sequence comes from Panax notoginseng, assembly GCA_016801055.1. Lineage (NCBI taxonomy): Eukaryota > Viridiplantae > Streptophyta > Magnoliopsida > Apiales > Araliaceae > Panax > Panax notoginseng. The sequence continues at coordinate 105,387,560 of CM029021.1, forward strand.
AAGAACAAATATTAGGGATTCGTATCACAGTTTATCCAAGATCAATAACACTTCATAATAACCAATTTTGAAGCATAATTCAAAAATAAAGATCAAAACATGGATACAATCAAAGATAGTAACCATAATAGACATTTTGGATAAAAAGAAGAAAATTTTATTTTTTCGGTGAATAGTGTCGTATTCGCGAATAGTGTCGTATACGTGAATAGTAACCCCGACACAAAAAGTTCTAAATTTGATAAAAAGTTCAGATCAATATTTTGGTATAATGATATTGAAGAAAATAATATCATTTAGGAAGAAAACAACATCTCTTACCTCAAAATAACCGTACTTCTGACTAAATTTCGGATATAGTGCTGACAGAAATTTGCACTGAATAGCAACTCTCAAAGTATCAAAATACTTACTAAAATACGCTCAACAATATAGAGAGAAAGAAAACTTATTTTTGGTGTGAGTTTCAATTCTAACCTAAGCGCCTATTTATAGGAAAATGCTAGAACGCCAAAGGAGACTAAAATAATAAAACAATATTATTTCTTATATCAATCCTACGCACCAACCAAGACCAAGACTAGCATGCCACTTCTGCAAAAAAAATCCCAGCAGCCCACATGCTTGAAAAACCAAAAGTGGGTCCTACCCATAATTTAATAAAAATTATTTTATTTTCTGAAACTTCAGTAATTCATATTAAATAGCCATTTTATCAGAAAAATTCGAAACTTGCGTGTTTTCATAGGAAATGTAATTATCTACAACTTTGTAGAAGAAAGTTTTTCCAAATTCCAATCAGAAAATACCCGAAATCCACAAACGGATGATTTTTAATACTTCCAATCCGATAAAATACTGATAAAACACCTCAGCATTAATTCCTCCATTTTTATCCACATAAAATAAATATATTCATCATTTATATCCACATAAAATAAATATTTCCTTATCATATAAATCAATAATTAATTATTCACAAATAATATTATAGAATCACAATTATGACAACCAGACCGTTCCCAGGAAAGAGGGAGCTTTCCAATAAGAATTTCTCCTTACTAGCGCGCAATTAGGTGACCAAACCTCTCCTTGACAGAACTTTCTAGACATTGCCAATAATGTTATCTAATAATATTATTCCAAATAATATGAATTATTGATCTGATAATGGAGATGATGTGTAGTGACAATTATTGAGCAACAATAAAATAAAATATCAACGCAGCAATTATTGAATCAATAAAATATTGAACAGTAATTACTGTAACAATTATTGAGTAGTGCCTTCTTACGTAAGAATTAATAATTCATCAATACTGTGCAAAACCGTGTGCTACTGTGCAACCATGCGTATTACTATATTTAAAACATCGGGTATTCCAACAGTGTTAACGGTAACAACTACGCCGTTATTCAATTTTGTCATTTTCTTCATCCGACCGTTACCCGTTATGGGGCCCACAAATGGTTGCGTCGTCGTATGAATATTCCCCGACATAAAGAATATTCCACGACCAAACGAATATTCCCCGACAAATGAATATTTTATAACCACTTGCTTATTTTAAAAATTTTACACATTTCACCCATAACCAAAGTATTATATCAAATTAATACCTTATTATTCACAATAATAATTAGAGGAAATTTGATTTTATTCATTAATAAGTTGGGGTCTTATAACCTCCCCTCCTTATGAAATTTCGTCCTCGAAATTGACGTACGTACCTGGTGTTTCGAAAAGGTGAGGATATCTCGCTTTCATTTCTGATTCTAACTCCCAGGTCATTTCTTCAATAGCATGGTTTCTCCACAAAACCTTAACTTGTGGTATAACCTTCGTGCGTAGGACATGCTCTTTCCTATCCAAGATCTTAACAGGTACCTCCTCGTACGTTAAATTTTCGGCTATCTCGTCTGGTTCTAACTCAATAATGTGGTTCGGGTCTTTAACATATTTACGAAGCATAGATATGTGAAAAATATTATGAACACGAGACATGCTCGGAGGTAATGCGAGTCTATATGCCACATTTCCTATTCGGTCAAGAATCTCAAATGGACCAACAAATCGTGGATTGAGCTTTCCTCTCTTCCCAAATCTTGTAACTCCCTTCCATGGTGCAACACGTAATAATACATGATCCCCAATATTAAATTCCACGTCCTTCCAATGAAGATCCGCATAACTCTTTTGTCGATCCTGTGCCGTTTGTATACGTTGTCGAATCGTTTGGATCTTCTCTGTAGTCATTCGTACCAACTCTAGTCCCAACAATGTTGCTTCACCCACCTCGTCCCAGCATACTGGAGATCGACATTTTCTTCCATACAACGCTTCAAATGGAGCCACACCTATACTTGCCTGATAACTATTGTTGTAGGAGAATTCCACCAATGGTAGGTACTTATCACAAATCCCTTTAAAATCTAAGACACAGAGTCTTAATAGATCTTCAAGAGTTTGAATAGTCCTCTCTGATTGTCCATCCGTTTGAGGATGATATGCCAAACTGAATCGTAAATCTGTGTCCATAGCTTTCTGTAAGTTAACCTAAAATCGTGAAGTGAATCTTGGGTCACAATCTGAAACTATGGATATTGGCATGCCATGCAATCTCACAATCTCATTCATGTATATACTAGCAAGACGTTCAAGGGATTAAGTCTCACGTATAGGCAAGAAATGGGCAGACTTGGTTAATCTATCAACAATAACCCAAATCGCATCTATACCTTGAGAAACCTTGGGAAGACCCGTAACGAAATCCATAGTAATGTGTTCCCACTTTTATTTCGGAATCTCAAGTGGTTGTAATGGACCCTTTGGCATTTGATGCTCCGCCTTTACACGTTGACAAGTTAAACACCTCGAGATAAACTCAGCGGTCTCTCTTTTCATATTGCTCCACCAAAATGTATGTCGAAGATTATGATACATTTTGGTACTCCTAGGATGGATTGCAAACGGTGTGTTGTGTGCCTCCATCATGATTCTATGCTTCAAGTCAGAATCGTTAGGAACACAAAGTCTAGAGTTAACTTAAAGTATTCCTTCTTCATCGAGTTTTTGCTTCTGGAATAGAACCGTCTTGCACTTTCTTTGTGACGCCCCCAAATCCGGGTATCTTCCAACCCGACAGATGGTGCTCCACTGTACTAACATCCATACAATCGTTCCATTGAATTACAACAAAATGAGAGTAATTACAATATTCTTATTACAATCAAAGTATAATCCTTCCCAGGTTCATAGACCGATTACATCGTTCATTGTTTATAATGTATAATACATACAAACTTACTAAACTATTACACAATGCTTAAACATCCATCGTAGCCTTGCCCTTATCATTCTTGGCATTCACAGTACGTTCATCTTTAACTACAGTTATATAATTCACGCAAGAAGTGAGCATGACATCTCAGCAAGTTTAATCAAGGATAACAGGAATACCACATTCGTGAATTATATAACAATTCCAACATAACCGAACAATAGTTATGAAGTATTATGAATTAATAATACCCTAACAGTTTATAACATCAATCCCCAATGTATTGAATATATTAGGAATTCTGAACCGGTCAATAGACCATGAACAGTAAATTTCAGTTTTCATACTTAAAAAGGAGTCCACAGCACTAAGGTCGTTCATCCGTATAGCTTACGAGCACTTCTAGGTGATCAGCCTATAGTACTCTATGTTGATCAACACTACATTCATTAAACGTATTTACGTTTAATATTTTTGGCAAACTCGCATGCCCATCGAATAATTGATGAAAAATACTTTTATTTGTTTATAGACAAACCTTACCTTCACATCCGTACCAATTACTTGGCATAGGATAGCGTTAACATTTCTATGTAGAATGACATGTATGATAATCAATCTATATATTACGAATAGTCTAGCCGAGTTAAAATCTGGCATCGACCTTTTCTTTAAAACAAGTCTTGCAATTCAGTTCAATGAATCACATAAAACTTGGCTAACATGGAAGTTAGACAAGCGTTAAGAAAACTTGCCTTTCAGCGTCTTCAAATAACTTACTTGACTGACCACAGCTTTTACAGAATCTACATGATATATTCACATAGCACACTGTAATTAGCTATCAAACAGCTATTCACATTGTTCTTACCAACTTCTTTCTCTTCTATGCATGTGTTAACTTAATATCTTTATTAAAGTTAACATGACTTATTACCCTTCGTCCCAGTGTATCATTCTATGGACGTTTATTAACCGGACACAAACATCGTTGATAAAATACCAACTTTGTTCATAGTACCTACATTGTTTACATGCATGACATTACTACGTTTCATACTCTATACCTTAGTATAGGTAGTATAGGATTAGTCTTAGTACATTCATTGAGTATATAAACTCAACTCAGGTAAGTCTCTAAACAACTGAAGTTTAAAACTTAACTTGGTCAACTTTTTTCTACTGTCGGCGCTGCGGTGCGGCATCCTGTGTATTTTAGTGGCGCTACGGCACGAGTTTGCAGGGTACTCGGCCGAGTCTGGCACTGCGGCGCCACCATTTTATACTGGTTTTGGTGCTGCGGCGCCGAGTCTGTGCACCAGTTGCCAAACCAGTTTTGGTTTTCTAACGAAACTCCCGGCTTCCTAATTTGTTCGTTTTACATCCGAATTGACCCATTCAAATTCCTAAAAGTCAGGAATTACATCCTTTACGCGTTCATATAAGAATTCAACACTTTCGAATGCGTTAACTCAAAATTCACTATTGAGTTCAATTTATATACGTTCGTAAACGTTAATGAGCGTTCAATGCTCGTTTTCTTCGTTTTAAGTCGAAATCCTACAATTCTCGAACCCACAACTCTTAAACACCCTATCTCACGTGTTGACATTGAAAACCAACGTTTTCAAGTCTCACGGCAACTTTTGACTACAAATCTGGAATTTCTACGTTTTCGACGTCTAATGTCTATTTCTGTAAAATTCGCCATAACTTCGTTACTAATGTTCTCTAAACCAAATCACATGGAATACTCCATGGATTTCATATCTACATCCTAACCAAACAAGATGCAAATACTAACGGATTGATAGAGTCCAATCGTTTATAAACGATCAATCTTAACTATCCATATTTTCATGGTTCAAAACTATATTAAACCTTATTATTTTTATAATCTCATGACTTATAGAGATTGAATCTATGGTAAGTCATCTTTAAATACTCACTCATGACATATATCACCCCTTCATGATTCTCTAAAATGAAGAAAATCTAAAAGAGATGGAGATGAGAAACAAGAAGTATTACCTCAAGAGCTCTTAAGAAATCCTTTGGAAAAATAGAAGTTAAAGCTTCCAAGTGTATGTTTTCTTTCTCTCTCAATATAATCTAGGTTGGCAAATTTGAAAACTCTCAAATGAAACAACCTAGCCTCATATTTATAGGAAATAGAATGGAGGGCATAATGGTCATTAATACCCCACTTCCTTACTATTCATGTGTGGTCACCAAGTAAGATACTTGGTGGTCACCAAGTAAGATACTTGGTGACCAAGCCTCATGCTTGGAGTCCACACTAAGGTGGCTGGCCCACCTCCCTTTTGTGACATCCCATGGTTTTCCCCATGGGTTTTACCCATTGGGTGACCCACCGGTTCGACCCACGGTTTAATTCTTTGGATCGGGCTTGATATTAATAAACATTAGGCTTTAACCAATCTAAGATTGGGCCTTGACTTGGGCTTAACCCATTAATCAATAGGGCTTGCTCATTCAAATGATTAGATTAATTATAATCCAATACAAATGAATTACTCAATGATACATAGATAAATCCTATGATACACATCGTATTCTACACGTACAATTCACGTATTCCTTTCGTATACCATACGTACAATAATCGTATTGTACCTCGTATTTACACAACGTATTATACACAGATACTAAATAGCATCACCGTTTGTATAACACTTGAATTAAACCTAACGCCATTCCTCCTACGCATATTATTTCCTTCTCGGAAATCAATATACTCAACCCTTAGGTTTTAAGTCCGCAGGCGAAAACTGCGTTTGCCATAAATGAAATATTATCAGATATTCCATCTTCTCACGATATTCTATCATTACGCGTTTCCCAGAATTTCAAAATAATTCTCCGAACAGAAACGGATGAATAGTATTTTTACGGAAATTTCTCGGAAAACAATTATTATCGTCTTGGAAATTCCAAACAATTATTTCTAACACGTAGCCAGAATACTACCCACGTTAGCACATTCTAGGTCATATAACGACCTTCGCATAGCTTATTCACAAATAAATCAATTAAATTCATTTAATTCACATAATCAAATAAAAATTTAATTGTCATAAAAATCCGATTTTCTTAGGTGTTACATTCTTCTTCATACGCATCAGCTCCATGTCCGTAGCTTGAGCAGCTTTAACTTTGTCGATTAAAGTCGGTTCTACTCGTATGTTTGATATCATCACGTGGGTACTTGGAGCCTTCATCTCTATCTCCATCCTTTGCAAGTTATACAAAATGGACCTTTGTGTTAACAACATTGCACTCGTACCCGCATATGATCTTCTACTCAATGCGTCAGCTACTACGTTCGCTTTTCTAGGATGATATTGGATGGTATGATCGTAATCTTTCAACAGCTCGAGCCAACGTCGTTGCCGCATATTGAGTTCCTTTTGGGTGAAGAAATATTTGAGGCTTTTATGATCTGTATAGATCTCCACTTTCTCCCAATATAGGTAGTGTCTCCAGATCTTCAACGCGAAAACGACTGCTGCCAACTCCAAATCATGAGTAGGATAATTTCTCTCATATTCTTTGAGTTGTCGAGAGGCATAGGCTATGACTTTCCCATGTTGCATGAGAACACATCCTAACCCTTTGCCCGAAGCATCGCTGTAGATAAAAAATCCATCCGAACCAGATGGTATTGTCAGAACAGGTGCCTAAATGAGTCTTCTCTTGAGTTCTTGAAAACTCTTCTCACAGTCCTCACTCCAACCGAATTTTATATCTTTACGAGTCAGCTGAGTTAACGGAATAGCAATTCGAGAAAATGCTTCCACGAATCTCCGATAATAACCAGCTAAGCCCAGAAAGCTACGTACTTCGGTCACCGACTTCGGTTGCTCCCAACTTTATATGGCTTCAATCGTCGTCGGGTCGACAGATACTCCATGTTTTGTCACCATATGCCCAAGGAATGCTACTTCCTCAAGCCAGAACTCGCATTTCTTCAGCTTGGCATATAGCTTATTATCACGAAGCCTTTGTTGTACCAGCTTCAAATGGTGCTCATGATCTTCACGGCTTTTGGAATAGATGAGGATGTCATCAATAAAGACAACAACGAACTGATCCACATATTCCTTGGATACACGATTCATCATATCCATGAAAGCAGCAGGAGCATTAGTCAATCCAAAAGACATGACTAAGAATTCATAATGCCCGTACCGAGTTCTTAAGGCAGTCTTTGGAATATCCTCAATTTTAATCTTCAGCTGATGATATCCAGAACGAAGATCGATCTTTGAAAAGAATTGTGCTCCTTGCAACTGGTCAAACAGGTCATCAATGTGAGGTAGCGGATACCTATTCTTGATAGTGACATGATTCAATTCTCGGTAGTCGATACAAAGTCGCATACTCCCATCTTTCTTCTTTACGAATAACACAGGAGCACCCCAAGGAGATGTACTAAGACGAATAAAACCGATGTCCAACAACTCCTGTAGTTGGACCTTTAACTCCTGAAGTTCAATAGGAGCCATTCGATATGGGATTTTAGAAATGAGCTTTGTACTAGGTTCAAGGTCAATAAAGAATTTAACTTCACGTTCTGGGGGTAGACCGAGAAGTTCTTCAAGAAATACGTCTGGAAATTCACTAACAACAGAAATAGTATTCAAATCTGACGTGTTTTTGTTCAAGTCTGTGACATGGGCTAAGAAAGCTTGACATCCATTTTTCAATAAACGAATAGCTTTATGGCTTGATATGATAGTTATTGATTTTAATAGTTTGGTTGTTGAATTCGCATGATAGGTTGGTTAGAAATATGAAAACTAATAACCTTACGAAAATAATCAATTTTAGCATGATGCGTGGTTAACCAATCAATCCCTAAAATTACATCAAATGCAAGAATTTTCAACGAAATAAGGTCGGCAGGTGATGGTACCGACTTGAATCAAGCAAGATTTATAGACAGTAGATGTAATAAAAGTTTCTCCTAACGGAGTCTCAACAGATAAGTCAAGGTCTAATTTCTCCGGAGTCAAGTTTAAACGTTGATCACAAGAAGGAGAAATAAAAGAATGGGTAGACCCGGTATCTAGTAAGGTATAAACTTCGCAAGAGTTTATGATAAGCTTACCCGTGATCACCTCGTTTGGGTTGCATTTTGTGCAGTCACGACAAACGCCCTTCCAGGAACCACCGACTTTGACTTGTCCGGGACAGCCTTTGGAGTCACCATCCCTGTTGAACTTGGTTTCGCAACTAGAAAATCTCTAGCTATATGACCTTCCTTTCCACAGTTATAACACACCTTGGATTGTTGTGGGCAGTTTGGGCTGATGTGTCCCTCCTTCCCGCATTTGTAACAAACGACTGGTGCTCGTTCTCCTCCCCTAAAAATAGTTGATGTTTGTGATGACGTCTTCACGTTATCATTGTTGTACCTTCTCCTCTTGAAATCTCCTCCCGACTCGCTCCTTCTATTATCACGGCCACGATTACCACCAGAGTGGTTACCGCTTTTGTCCGAATGCTTTCCTTCCCTCTAGTTGTCGTTGCTCCGATGACCGCTGCCACCGGTATGACCCTGGTTATGGTCCCTTTTGTACACATGCTCATTATCTCGCTCTAATAATTGAGCCCTATTTACAACATCTGAGTATAAAGAAAATTTATGAGAGATAAGATATTGCCAAATCTCGGGCTTTAGACCTCTCAGAAATATCTTTGTCATTCGTTCCTCATTTTCGACCAAATGAGGTGCAAACCTGGATAACTCTGCAAACTTCGCCTCGTACTGGGACACCGTCATGTTGTTTTGTTCCAGTCTGATAAACTCCACCTCCTTCATACAACGAATACTTTCAGGAAAGTACTTGTCATTGAATAGTTTCTGAAATATTTCCCAAGACATGCTGAGTACGACTGGCTGGGTACGCTTCACAGACTCCCACTAGTAGTCTGCCTCACCGCGGAACATAAAGGTGGTGAATAGAACCTTCTGTTCCTCCGTGCATCCCAAGACATCGAATATCTTGGTAATTTTCTTGACCCACGTTTCCGCCATGATCGGATCCGGCTTTCCCTTAAATTATGGTGGTCCCAACTCTTTGAACTGCTTGGTTGTGACAAGCCGCGCATTGCTAGCATTTTCACCCATATTCTGTGCACGAGTTTCCCTCGTTTGGTTTTGCATAAACTGTAAAAAACTTCTGAACATCACATCATTCATCATTTGTTCGGTAGTGTTGTTTACAGGAGGAATATTGCCTTCTTGTTGCACGTTCCCCTAGGTGGTGATCAAAGGTGTCTCCACGGTCTGATTTACTCCATTATTAACGTTCTCAGTTGTCATTCTTAAATACTGCCATAAAATAAGGGTTAATAGTCATGTCATATATTATTCCTATATTCTGACTGACCAAATAAACACCAAATAAACTTAGTCAAGTCATACTAGCAAAGGAATTCCCCGTCTCTCCCCTCCTAGTTCTTGTCTCACATCTCAGCCAGGGATCATATCCCTAAGCTTTGATACCAACTGTGACGCCCCCAAAACAGATATACATCACCCATCTTGAGTCACCAGATACATGGTACAGAAATAAATACAACTTCAGTAATATAATTGCCGTGCAAAATACGACAACACATATACTATGAGTTTGAATACAAATATTGTATACTAGAGAGTATACAAACTCAAAAGAAGTCCTCATTACAATTATTGATACACTATTTTACAAAAATAGTGAGGACTGCTAAACAACTATCTTGAATCATCACACCATACCCCGGCTAGTTCCTGCTAAATTCTCTCCTCCTGAGAAGAACAATGGAACAAAAAAGAAAAGGGTGAGCCCAACTAGCCCAGTAAAGAATATTATGACTAAGATAATATACAACAAATTATCATTAGTCTTCAACAGGAAAAATTTGATAAAATATAATAGACAACAAGTTTTAGATCAACAACTGCAGCGGAAACAACAATCCATTAGAAGAGTCAAGTAGAGAAAGAATTCTATTATCTTCTAAGATTTAAAAGTCCATCATCAATATTTTATCCATGTAACATCAATCAATATACATCTTGAATCAAATATTCATCTTTGCACTACAGGCCAAAGATATTCATTTATATCACCAGTTGGTAATGTTTATCTCAACACTTGTTCATCTTTGCACTACGGGCCAAAGATATTCATTAGGTAATCATTCATATTTGCACTGCAGGCCAAAGATATTCAGTAATATCATCATTTAGGACTGAGGATGATGAAAAATATTTTTAAAAAAATGAATTCAGTGAGACAGAAGAACAAATATTAGGGATTCGTATCACAGTTTATTCAAGATCAATAATACTTCATAATAACCAATTTTGAAGCATAATTCAAAAATTAAGATCAAAACATGGATACAATCAAAGATAGTAATCATAATAGACATTTTGAATAAAAAGAAGAAAAATTTATTTTTTCGGTGAATAGTGCCGTATTCGTGAATAGTGTCGTATACGTGAATAGTAACCCCGACACAAAAAGTTCTAAATTTGATAAAAAGTTCATATCAATATTTTGGTATAATGATATTGAAGAAAATAATATCATTTAGGAAGAAAACAGCATCCCTTACCTCAAAATAACCGTGCTTCTAACTGAATTTCGGATATAGTGCTGACAAAAATTTGCACTGAATAGCAACTCTCAAAGTATCAAAATACATACTAAAATACGCTCAACAATATAGAGAGAAAGAAAACTTGTTTCTGGTGTGATTTTCAATTCTAACCTAAGCGCCTATTTATAGGAAAATGCTAGAACGCCAAAGGAGACTAAAATAATAAAATAATATTATTTCTTATATCAATCCTACGCACCAACTAAGACCAAGACTAGCATGCCACTTCTGGAAAAAAAATCCCAGCAGCCCACATGCTTGAAAAACCAAAAGTGGGTCCCACCCATAATTTAATAAAAATTATTTTATTTTCCGAAACTTCAATAATTCATAATAAATAGCTCTTTTATCAGAAAAATTCGAAACTCGCGTGTTTTCATAGGAAATTTAATTCTCTACAACTTTCTAGAAGAAAGTTTTTTCAAATTCTAATCAGAAAATACCCGAAATCCACAAACGAATGATTTTTAATACTTTCAATACGACAAAATACTGATAAAACACCTCAGCATTAATTCCTCCATTTCTATCCACATAAAATAAATATATCCATCATTTATATCCACATAAAATAAATATTTCCTTATCATATAAATCAATAATTAATTATTCACAAATAATATTACAGAATCACAATTATGACAACCAGACTGTTCCCAGGAAAGAGAGGCTTTCCAATAAGAATTTCACCTTACTGGCGTGCAATTAGGTGACCAAACCTCTCATTGACAAAACTTTCTAGTCATTGGCAATAATGTTATCTAATAATATTATTCCAAATAATATGAATTATTGATCTGATAATGGAGATGCTGTGCAGTGACAATTATTGAGCAACAATAATATAAAATATCAACGCAGCAATTATTGAATCAATAAAATATTGAACAGTAATTACTGTAACAATTATTGAGTGGTGCCTTCTTACGTAAGAATCAATAATTCATCAATACTATGCAAAACCGTGCGCTACTGTGCAACCACGCGTATTACTGTATTTAAACCACCGGGTATTCCAACAGTGTTAACGGTAACAACTACGCCGTTATTCAATTTTGTCATTTTTTTCATCCGACCGTTACCCGTTATGGGGCCTACAAATGGCTGCGCCGTCGTACGAATATTCCCCGACATAAAGAATATTTCACGACCAAACGAATATTCCTCGACAAATGAATATTTTATAACCATTTGCTTATTTTGAAAATTTTGCACATTTCACCCATAACCAAAGTATTATATCAAATTAATACCTTATTATTCACAATAATAATTAGGGGAAATTTGATTTTATTCATTAATAAGTTGGGGTCTTACATATAAGGCACGGGGCTAATGGACGCGTGAAGGCAAGGAAAAAGCGAGATATACATGGCATGAAGGTGCAATGGAGCAAGGAGACCAAGCATGGAAGGAGATTAAGCATGAATGAACAAGTAGCAGCAGTAGTAGCATGACAAAATCAGAACAAGAACCAGGATCTGCAGAGTGTAAGCCGCGCGGCAGGAAGAGCTTGGAGGCGCGCGCCCGCGCGAGTACCCAGCCAGACCATGGAACCTACTTCAAGCTGCGCGGCCGCGAGCATGACAAGCCTAAGGAACGCGCGCCCGCGCGAGAGCCCGACCGAACATAGAACTTACTGCAAGTCTCACGCCCGCTCGAGTAAAGGGCTGGAGGAGCGCGCGGCCGCGCGCGAGGCCTGAAGCTGCTGATTTGTTTTATTTTAATTTCCAATTTTTAAGGGTTGTAATGTTTTAAAAACGATATCTGACTGGTGTCAGACATATCTTTGATAACTTTAGTCGTATTCTTTACATCGTAATTAGGGTTTACTCTCTGGGGGAGATTCCAACGTAGAAGGAGGCCAAAACTCTACTTTTCTACTTCTTCTTGGGATTTTCTACCAGAGTGGATTATTATTATTATTATTTTGCTGGAATCTTATGAGGATTTGAATATTGATCTATATTCAGCAATTGGGTTTGATTGTTTCTACCTTTCATCTTTCAATTGTTTGTTTATTAATCATGTTTAGATTTGATCCCATAATGGATTTTGGTTCAGTCATGAACTAAACTCCATTATGGGATTCTAACGGATTTTAATATGTAGTTTGATTGCATGCTTAAATGCTGGATTGTTTTACATATCATATGGGATGTCTATCGTGATTGTTTTTCATGTATGAATGCTTGATCACCATTCGTTTCAGTATTTGTATGGAATTGACAATGAACATGCAAATATGGATTGTAATCATGATAGTATACGTATATAGGGCTATGTTATATGGCTTATGTATTTCGTGAACCAGATAAACATATACTGTTTCACCATATAAGTTAGAATAAGGGCTTGTACTTAAAATCAATATAGTTGCAATTTCACATAGACATATAGTGATTTTGGTTATATTGATGATTACATAGAGTCTATCATCTGTGGATGCTGTGTAAGTAGGTCTTAGTGCATTGAAAAATTGCTAATACTCTTTTAGTGCTCTTGGCTACTTTCCTGTGATATGTGAACAAGTCATGCATGACAGTGGCGATTGAATGAAGTATTAAATGAAGTTAGGATCCCATTAATTCTAGATTTGATTTATTCTATGTTATTATTGTTTTAGTTGTTATTTACAATTCGAGAACAAACCAATCTTAGTCATTAGTTTGAGCATATAAATATAGTGAATTAATTAATGCATAGTGATTTGAATTAAACAACTTTCTCTGTTGGATCAATACTTTACTTGCTCTGTATTGCTTGTTGACACATGTATGCTTGCATGAGTTAGAGCTCTTTTGTTAAGACTAAAAAAGAGGCAACAATCATCATCATTATTCTAAAAGCATTGCTTAAAACTATGGGTTTATCGCATATTATAAGCATCATCATGTAGATAATTTAAAGCCTTTAATAAATTAATACTTTTTATTAATAAATGAATAAGATTGTTACAAAGTATATGTTTTATCATCGAACATGATTGGCTTGTGTGCATACTACTTTCAGCTATGTGTAAAGACAATCCCCTCGGGCTTACTTACTCAAGTAACAAAGGCCACAAAACTAGACAAGAATGCCACAATGTTTATTCTCTTTATATATATATATATATGCTTATATACCCCAAATTCCTCCCCACCCCCCCCCCCCAAACTTATGTTCTTGCTTAACTTTAGCCTTCACTGTCTATCCTTGTCATTCTTTTATTTGAACTAGCATTATCCTTTAGAGGTTCATTATGTATCTATTTGACTTTAATCAATCAACATAGTTGTTAATACTGTGCTAACCTTGTTATATCAGTTTCAAACAGGAAAAGATTCAATTCATAACATAAAATTCCATCAAAGTTCTAATAGTTAATACTATACTTGCTTACTCGAAGTCAGTCTCATCATTAGAAAAATACTACTACAAAACAGTAAATAGATAACGCGTAAAAAACGTTGTAGAAGGTCTTACAGAAACGTCGTATTTAATGGTGTTGTCTATTTGACACCTTTATACAACGTTTTTAAAACATTGTAGTTTGACACATTACACAACGTTTATAAAACGTTGTAGTTCTTAAAAAACGTTGTATATTTGTTTTCCATAAATTCTTGGATGCTTGAAAATGTTGTAGATATAACTCCACAACGTTTTCTGGCTTAAATTGTTGTGGTTTGGTACATCAGACAACGTTTACACTCATTTATACAACGTTTAAAAGGTGTCATCTATTTAGACAAATTTATACAACATTTTTAAAACATTGTATAAAGACTTAAAAATGTTGTAATTCATGCATATAACAACTGTTTTTAGTTCACCTATATTTGAAATTACATACACAACGGTGCACCTGCAATGTTTATAGGACTATTAATGCCATGATATATAGCTAAAAAACTCTAAATTATCATTTCAAACCAAAATGTATCTACCATTCAAAATACATCCTAATAATACCATACGTTTGCATTTTCAAATTACTACATCCATAAAATATTACATTGTATTTTATTTGTTGTCGTGATGTCCATGGAAGACTTGAGGAATGCTTCTCACCATAGGAAGTTGAATCAATTGATGCTTCGAGTCTTTGCAAAAATCTTCAACTCCATCATAGCTTAGCCAGCGGTCTCTTTGGCCCCAACATACTATAGTTGGAACCTTCCAATTATCGTCCATGAGTGTCATTCGCATTTCTTCAATGTAGGTCTATCGAGTTCAAAAGAAAAACCCTTTTAGAAACAAAGTTGCTGTAAATAAAGAATGTCAATAGAAAGATGTATGTAGCGAAACTGTTTCCCAAAAGCCTGCATTTGTTGTTTTTTTTACAAGGAGAAGAAAGAAACAAGTAAAGAGAAAATGCACCTTAAGTTCCTTTTTCGTTGTCCTTTTTCATAGTCCTACTAATTGCATTTAGTGGTTGAACCTAATCAAACAACATATGTCAAAAACAAAATGATGCGTGCCAATTCACCATAAAATTGAAATACTTGTGTTATCGAACTATTTATTGACAGATCACAATAAAAGTAGAAAAGCATAACAAGCAACGTAAATTACTACAGTCAACTTATAAAAGTAAAACAGGTGAAATAACTTGAAGATGCACATAAACATTGTAATTTTTAGTTTAAACATCATGGAAATACATAAAACTACTCAAAACTCCTAATAAAGACACACTAGGTAATGTTGTCCAGCCGGGTGCTCACGCGGGCGCGCGTCCCCAAGCTTGTCCTGCCGCGCGGCTTCTACAATGTTGAGTTCTGGTTCTGCTGCTGTAACTGATCTGTTTCGCTGCTCCTTCATTTGTCCACCCACGCTTAGTCTTCTACTCCACTTGATTTTCATGCCACGCATACCATAGCTTGTGCCTCGCTTCATGCATCCATTCGCCTCGTGCCTTCTAATTCCACCAAATTAGGCCGTTTCCTGCACTTTTTCACCAAAAAGAGTTTTAAGTATATGCAATGCAAAATAACATGAAATGCAACTAAAACACACTAAAATGTACTTGAGATGGGCATAATTTGCGTGAATTGGTATACCATAAGTAGGTATAAAACCTATTTATCAAGTGTATCCATTAATATTACTATGAATAACATCAAGACATAGTAATAGGTGTTTTAGAAAGGGAAACTCAGTCAAGCACGTCATAGAATAGTAAGATAACAAGAAGTTTCAATTTAATTTCCTTGAGGAAAATAATTGCCATTTTCAGCCCTACTTTCGCTTTCATAACTTTTCGATAAATTGTTGAAATGAGTGACATTAACTTTCTTCTAATACTAAATTTTGTAACAATAGAACCACATGTTGCCTAAGGGCTAAGACAAACAACATTACTCTTTAAGGTTGAGCACGAAATTATGAGATTCACTTGTCGTAATATGACAATAACTTGTGTTACTAACTGCAAGTGGGGAATTGGTAAATTGATCAATTCCCTATAATGTTGAAAATAAGTTGATCAATTCCCTATAATGTTTCATTTTTCTTTTTCAACATCATTATATCCTCAGTATGTCTAAAAGGGAACCTTCAAGCCTTTCTTGGTGTTTAACATTTGAACAGCCAAATCATGATCAACATTAAACTAGGTGACAGAGTCTGAAGAAGACTTACAATACTCGACCAGAGCCTGACCTGAGCTATCACTATGTTCGAGCGAAGTTGGGCCTTAAACACCTCAAAACTTGGCTCAACTTGGTTTATTTGCATCCCAATTTATAAGCTCATTAAGTGAATTAGCTTACATGCAACTAAAGAGTTCATAAACTAAAGGAGTCTCTAGTCAAACAAGATGGACAGCAGAAAATAGATTCCACTTGGAAGGAGCAATGTGCCCAAGATAACTTACCCGGTTTTCATCCAGATAGAATAGCACTCTAAATTGGTTCTATGTCGTAGAGCTGATATTGAAAAAAGGAAGAAAAATAGAAAATAAGAAAGCAATGGAATTTTCATCAACTAAAAAATTGAGCAACTGTCATGCCAGATACTTACAATAATATATAAAGTCAGTCATATATATAATTGTATATAATTTTTTCTGTTTGAATAAAAATGTCAAGCTAACCTTTATATCAGGGTTCTGCTCTTTAAGGAACTTTCCAGCGCCTGTTATTGTACCTCTGGTACCAATTCCAGAAACAAAGGCGTCAATTTTCCCATCAGTGCCTTTCCAAAACTCTGGTCCAGTTGTCTCATAGTGTATCTATATTTTAAAACAATAATAACATTTTAGCATTCCACCAGCAACAAAATCAATCAGAATAATTAACAATGAGTCATTGTTATACCTTTGGGTTAGCAGGGTTTTCAAAATGCTGAAGAATGTAAGCATTAGGTGTTTTAGCCAATATCTCTTCAGCCTTCTGAATAACACCTTTCATTTCCTTAGCAGGATCTGTGAGGACCAGCTCAGCACCAAAAGTACGGAGAATAATTTTTCTCTCAAGACTCATTGAAGTAGGCATAGTAATTATAAGCTTGTATCACTTAGATGCTGCCATGAAGGCTAATCCTATGTTAGTTCCACAGGTAGGTTCGATGAGAACACTCTTAAGAAAAATAAATAAAATAAGAGTCAGATCTGATTATTGTGTCAGTTCAGTTAACTGCGGGAACAAAAAGAAAAAGAAATTTACTTCACTACTTGATATTAGAATCATAATCATAACTAGATGAAACCAAATAGAAATTGAATTAAGAAATTTAAGGATACTCATTGCTTGCAAGATTCTAAACCACACTACCTAACATAAAAAATTAACAGTAGACATGGGATGATATCCTAGAAGGCATCTTACATGTGTAAAATCATATAACTATTATAACGTCACAATTTCATAACCCGTATTCCTAAACTCATGTTTAAGTATACTGTCATAATTGCAAAACTAAGTGATCATCAACATAGCTTATCCGTGACAAAACACATAACTAACCTCCTCTGGTGTAATAAGGCCCTTTGCCTCAGCATCTGTAATCATACTATAACTAATCCTGCACACCAAAAAAGAAAACAGAGTCACAACAATTTTAAACCCCACCAAAATGAATATGGTCAAAGATATTAATATTAACAAATCAATAAGGAACATCAGTTAGTACATGTCTTTAACACTAGAGCATGGCTCCATCAATTCTAATTTGGCTACAATACGTCCCACGCAACCATCCACAACATTGTTCAGATATACCAGTGGAGTTTTGCTAATCAACTGTATGACCTAAAACCCAGGTAAAAAAATCAAACTAAGACAACACAACTAAAATAAAAATACATATAAACATCATTACATATGCATACTTACTTCAGTAACATCCTTGGCGATTCCAACCTTTTCCAAAGCCATAATTTGTAATTATAACTACAATCAATAAAATGGGTATTGGCTCAACCTCAACGAATTTTCGGACAAAACGTCGTCGAGTTCGCTGCCGACGGCCGCCTGGGCCTTGGCAAGCCAGTCGCTGGTGATGACGCCGTGGTGAGCGGCCCTAGTCTGGTAATAGGCGAAGATGTTAGGGTTAGGGTTTTGGAGGGTTCAGCCATGGAAGAAGCGGGGGAAGTCGAAGAGAGTTGACGGATCTCTGGTTTAGAGACGACGTCGTCCAGATGTTGTTGCTCGTGTTTGTCGAGACGGCGTAGGGCTGGCGAGAGTTGTTTCTCATTAGAGCTCATTAGAGCTTGGACAAAATTGACGAGATTGGCACGGATCGGTACGGAGTGAGAGAGAAGAGAAGAGAGCGAAATTTAGTCTGGCATTTTATTTTACTTTCAAATTCAGTTCTGCGTTTTTTTTTTACTCCGTGTTTTTTACATCGAAAAAAACGTTATCTATTTAAAACTAAAAATTTCTTTTATAAATACATAACGTTTTTTCATATATATCTACAACATTTTATTAAAAAACATTATAAAAAAAATACCGTAACATTTTTTTATAAAAACGTCATATTTTAAGTGTTGTCTTTTTATGATTTTATACTAGTGAAAATAGATTGTACTATCTAACAGCTGGACTCATGCAAGATAACACAGTACTTAACTAAAAAATTTTGGTGCTTTATATATATATATATATATATATATATATATATATATATATATATATATATATATTTAGATACATGAAATAAAAAGAAATTGACATTAATAAAAACTATTTACAACTACACTATTATGCAAACTATTAAGCAATTACACTACATGAATGCAACATATAATGAACCTAAAACTAACATGACAACTTATGCAAAAACTATAACAACTAAATTAAACATGCAATAAAACTAAACTAAACTCCCCCAAACTTGACAATTACAATGTCCGCATTGTAGAAATAAAACATTAAGTATGTGAGGACTTCCCTGTAATCAGGTAAGGTTAAGGTGATGGTGGTGATGGCGGTCGTGGCTCAAAAACTCGTCGTTCTTCATTGTCAGAATCGGAAGGTGGAAATTGTGGCATTGGCCCGGGCTGCTGGTATGGAAACTGAGCATTTAGGTTTAGACTTTGGAGGGTAGCGTTCAAAGAGGTAAAGGACGTGTTAATGGCATTGATGTGATAACTCGGGATTTCGAATAATCCGAATTTTACGAATAATTTTTTATTTTATTTTTATATTGATATTGATTATTAATATTGTACGGTGTATATGTGATACGAGTTTAGAGAATAAGTCAATTTGTGTTTTAACTGAGAAAATAAGAGTAGAGTTGTGCTTAACAGATCTAGAAACCATAACCCTAAGTTCAGATAGGGATTTGGTAGAAAATATAATTTTAATAATTATGAATGAGTACACGTTTGTACTATATAGAGTTATTGATCAATGATTGATCGGGTAGGGTATAATATTAGTAAACCCTACTAAGGGATTAGAAACCCAAACGTACTGTTAGGAACCCTAATCGAAAGCCGAGAAACCCTAATTTTAAATTCGGGAATCCTAAACCCTAATTAGGAAACCCTAATTCTAATTAGCAAGTTTAATGCAATTATTAAACTTTTATATAATTAGTGAACCCTAATTGAAATTTAGAAATTCTTAATGTTCTAATTAAAACCCTAATTAGAAATTTTTGGAAGTTAATGTTGTAAAACCTAAGGGATAGAACCTTAGGGTTAAACCCTAAGGGTTTGGGAAATTGACAATCAAGCCATTAAAATTATAAGGACAATGACCAAAATACCTTTTTTACATTTTTAATGAGTTAACTTATAAAATTGGCAAGACCTTTAGTTGGTGACCTAATAACTTGACTTTATGACTTAGGAACTCTAGCAAATCAGTCTAGGGTAGCAGCAATCTCAGCAACATGCAATGCATCATAACATATAAGAGATTTAGTGAGAGAAAGTTCATTCACTTGGACATTTTTCTCTCCAACACTCAACAACTCTCTCTCTCTCTCCCTCTCCAAGACCTCCGAGTTTCTTAAGTAAATCAGTCACTAGATCACCCCTTAGAACACCTATATCAGTTAAGGAGGGCTAAGATCAAAGATTGGATAAGAGAGGTATAAACCTAAACCCTACTTTTGATCTTGTATGCTAAGGTAAAGTTTGTGTTTATGTGTTTAGATTTGTGCTAAAAGATGTTTTATGATGATCTATAATAGATCCATAGCATCAAAGTCGGTAAAAATGAAGTTTTTCAAAAACTGCTCAAGAACATTTTTGTCGTCTGACAAGCTAATGTCAGTGGCTCCAGATTCTTTTCTGTTTATGATTTTTGTTGTTTTAAAGTTGTAATCCATACCCTGACATGAGGTCTTTGTTCTGAAACTGAAATCACAATCATTTGATGTCTAGATTGTAAGATATAATCGGTCAAAACCCGTTGACCGGGCAAGACCGAGTAAAATTTTGGGTAACCCAGAAAGTATGAGCAGCGTCTGACAACATTTTTAAGCTCCTTGATCTGTCAGTTGTTTAAGTGTTTTGATGTTATTGTTGTATTCAGATTGTAGCCTATAATGTGGACTATAGATTCCGTGACACCCCCAAATCCGGGTACTTCACTTCCACCGAATTTGGTGCTCACTATCAACATAATTACATCTAACTACCCATAACAAAGGATAAAACATTAAATAAACAACTTAAACAATAATCTCTCCCATTAAAGGGTTACATCATAATCTTAAAACAAATCCCAGGTAATCTAACCTTAAAATTATTACATCAGTTTGCGGAATACATTATAAAATAAAACAAGTCTTAAAACTTCAATCATTTAAATAAACTTTAATTAATTCTTCATCACTTAGGCATCTTGCCATTTCCCTTGCTAGTAGATGGATCATCACCTCTTTCTACTTTAGCTGCATTGTTTAATTGCAAGAGTGAGCAAACAATTGCTCACTGACATAAAGATAGTATAATAACAACATGAGAGTGAACAACGAATACTGAATGATAAAAAACTTGTTCTACGAATCAAAATAGAAAACAAGTTCGAACTTTAATTATTTGAGGGTCTTAAGACCACGAACTATGTCCACGGTGTTCAGGTATTATTACCTTAACCTCAACAGTCGTTAGATTGTACAGACTCTTCTTAACGTACTCAGGGGGATCAGCCCTTTGTACCATGTATTGTGCACAAACATCTAAATGTTACACGTACAAAATCCCCTATGTTAGGGTTGTTCGTCTCAGTTTGGATTTAGAATTTTCGCACTAAAGAAAGTTTAGTTTGGAACTAGCTTATCAGTGTTTTCTAGAATTTTATAACACTATTAGAATATAGATTAATTCAATCAATAAAGGTTTTCTTACTACTTGAAGATTTAATACGACGATAAAGCTTTGAACAAGTTTATCAAAGTCAAAGATTGAATAACAATAATATATAATTGAGTAAACATGGTATACATGCAAGGTGCTATAGAAGAGTTAAAACAATCTTCCTTGAATCAATGTATTAGAACAATATAAGTTTTGAATAATAATTAGGAATCTAAATCTCGCTTAATGTAACGAATTAGGTTACATAAGCTTGAACAAACATACGCAAGATAGGTTAAGCTTGCTCATCTTCATAAAGAATGTTAGGACCTTGCACAATAATAATTTAGAAATGGGAACTTGCATTCAATACGAAAAGAATGAAGTTAGAAAGCTTTGCTCAATATAAAGAGTTAAGATTTAAGAACTTGATCAATAATAACAAGGTACAGTTAGAAAACTTGCCTTGATTGTAAGCAACACAAATGAAATAATCTCCAATTACCCTACACATATCATCGAAATCGCAACAACAATTAATTGTATGAATATTAGCTTTAGGGTTTAAACCATCATTTAGGTCGTAACCCTAACCTAGCACCTAACCATTTAGGTTAACATACTTAACACTTCTGAAATTACACATTGATTAACATAACTTAGTCGTTCAACTCTATCTTCAGAAAACATCTCATTTGGTTTCATTTTATAACTTATTTAAATAATTATTTCAAATCTTTGCACTATGCATTTCAACACATCAACATCTGTTATTATAGTTTATATCATGTTTTAGCATCATTAACATACACACTAAACTAACACAAGTCCGATATGCCTGACCTGCAAACAAGCAGACCTCACTGTCTCAGTTTAGGGTGTGGCGCAGCTGTGCCACACTTAGACTTGGGACCGGCATAGCTACGCCATTTTTTGCCTTGGCACCGGCGCAGCTGCGCCGGTGTTCAGACAGACGCAGATACGGCAGTGAACAGTAGCCGTTTTTAGCCCAACTAACACGAATATCACCCACTAAACAGTGAAATTAACATCTACAATTGGTACAGACTATTACAAACATGATTGCTAACATTTATAATCGATTAACACAATTTATCATTAACTAACACTAGTTTAATTTCTCAAAATTCCATATTTTCATATAAAACTCCAATTTTGAACTTCTTTTAGAGAAATCATCACTGACATCTCAAAACTTGGCCAAAACACTTAATTCAAATTACATTATGCTCGTTTCTTAATAAACTAACATATACAAGCGACAATTTACAGTTTAACATCCTAATTGGCCACTAAAATTGGTACTTTCTAAAGCCATATCATATGAACATAAACACTATTATTTTCCTTTTTCTTCCTACACTCAATTTACACGAATTTGATAACTGATACATCACTCATCCATGACGACAACAGATTCTACAATATAACCCATATCATAAACACAACGTTTGAAACAACAATTCAGCAAAATCATTTACAGAGAACTAGAAATTAGAAAACTAAATTTTAGAATTAAGGGTGAATTTTTACCTAAATCCTTGACTGATGAGAAGAAGGATGACAAGAAATTGCGTTCCCTCTTGATACTCCTTTCTTAGCACAATTACAGAGAAAACTCTCTTACCTAACTCTCTCCACACTCTGTTATTTCCCTTTGTCACAACTTAGCCTTAGAAAATAATGCGTAGGAAAATATAAGCTGACTCCCACTAACGTCAGGTAAAGAAACAAAAAGGCAGCGTCAGTTGAATAATGCCAAAGGCCACAAGGCCATGTTTGGCTAACCATCTATTTCCCAAACCAAATTATTATTATATTATAAAGTTTCCACTTGTCACACATGTAACCATTTTAATAATTTATACTAATAGTAATAAAAATCTTATTATCATTACACTTATAATTTAATAAATAATTATATATCCAATTTAATTAATAAATTAGACACACCACTTTATTTATTTTATTTATTTCTATTAAATTAAACAATTCATTTAATGTAATTATTTTCTTAAATATTAAGTAATTGATTTAATTTAATTACTTCCTTAAATTAAATCCATTAGATAAAATTATCATTATTCCATTTAATTACTAACTTAATTCACCACGATTATGAATTATTTATTTTCCTTAATAGATAAATTATTTAAAATAATTATTTAATTCAATAAATATTTAAATTAAATTATAAATTTTTCGATCGTTACATCCTTCCCTCCTTAAAAGGATTCTGTCCCCAGAATCACAACTCAAAAAATTCATTCATTACATTCTTCTCTCCTTAACAAGATTATGTCCCCAGAATCGCTATACAAAATCAAGCAAACAACTGAGGATAATTCTTCATCATAACATTTTCAAGTTCCCACGTAGCTTCCTCTGCATTGTGGTTCCTCCAGATTACCTTAACAGAAGGTATCACCTTATTCCTCAGTACTTACTCTTTTCTGTCAACAATTTGAACAGGGACTTCTTCATATGTTAAGTCTTTCTCAAACTGTAAGGGCTCATATTCTATAACATGCCTATAATCAGGCTTATATGGTCTCAATACCGAGATGTGGAAAACATTATGGATATGCATTAACTCTGGAGGTAAAGCTACCTCGTACACCACTTCGCTAACCCGTCGAAGAACTTCGAAATGACCTATAAACCTAGGGCTTAATTTTCCTTTCTTGCCAAATCGAATTTTCCCCTTCTAGGGAGATACTTTCAAGAAAACATACCTGCCAACATCGAATTCCCGATTTTGTCGGTGCTGATCGACATATTTCTTCTGTCTATCTTGTGCAGCTATTAATCTTGCTCGAATCACCTTGATGATTTCGATGGTTTGTTACACCAACTCTGGACCCAATAGCTGACGTTCACCTACATTATCCCAACACAACGGAGTTCTGCATTTTCTGCCGTATAACGCTTCGTAAGGCGGCATGCCAATACTCGCGTGATAACTATTATTATATAAAAATTCAACCAACGGTAAATGATCATCCCAATTTCCCTTGAAATCCATAATACATGCTCTGAGCATATCTTTTAGTGTTTGGATGGTTCTCTCGCTTTATCCATCGGTTTGAGGATGGTATGATGTGCTCATTCTCAGCTGTGTTCCCAAACATTCTTGTAGTCGTTTCCAAAAATTAGATGTGAAACGTGGATCTCTATCTGACACAATGGACACAAGTACACCGTGTCTTGACACAATTTCCTTCACTTACAGTTTTGCTAATCGATTTAAGGTAAATTGAATCTTGATCGGTAAAAAGTGAGCCGACTTCGTCAATCGATCGACAATCACCCAAATAGCATCGTAACCTTGTTGGGTCGTTGGAAGACCTACCACGAAATCCATTGTGATATGCTCTCACTTCCATTTTGGTATCTCTAACGGTTGTAGTAATCTGCTTGGTCTTTGATGTTCAGCTTTAACTTTCTGACACGTTAAGCATTTCGCCACACACTCAGCCACATCCTTTTTCATATTCGGCCACCAAAAATGATGTCTAAGATCCTGGTACATTTGCGTACTTCCAGGGTGAATCGAATATCTTGAGTTGTGAGCTTCACTCAGAATTTCTTCTTTAACTTCCGGTACTGGCGGAACCCAAATTCTCCCTTCGAATCGAAGTAACCCTTCCGAATCGATTTTGAATTTATTTTCCTCACCTTCATATATCTTCTATTTTATCTTGTCGCAGTCTTCATCCTGAAGTTGTGCATTCTTCACTTTATCTGCCAATGTTAAATTGTTTCCCGCCTGGAACAACTTTTCATCGGTTTCTGTCGGATATTTAATTTCTAACTCCATCTTAGCCATTTCCGACACTAACTTATCCTGAGCAGTCAACAACATTAACTTCTCTCGTCCCTTCCTACTTAAGGCATCAGCAACAACATTCGCCTTTCCGGGATGATCGAAAATCTCGTAGTCGTAATCTTTGATTAGTTCCAACCATCTTCTTTGTCGCATGTTAAAATATTTTTGTGTAAAGATATACTTCAGACTTTTATGGTCAGTATATATCTCACACCTCTCTCCGTAAAGATAATGTCTCCAAATCTTCAGGGCAAACACCACTGCCGCCAACTCAAAGTCATGAGTTGGATACCCCTTCTCGTAATCTTTTAATTGACGTGATGCATACGCAATAACTCTACCGTTCTGCATAAGCACACAACCTAGTCCTTTATGCGATGCGTCACTATACACCACAAAATTTTATGTATCATCAGGCAATGATAACACAGGTGCTGAGCTCAATTTCTTCTTCAATTCGTGAAAACTTTCCTCATACTTCTCCGTCCAAACAAACTTAATCGCCTTCCTGGTTAAATTCGTCAACGGGGTCGCGATTTTGGAAAAATCTTGAATAAAACACCTATAGTAACCTGCCAACCCTAAGAAACTCTTTATCTCTGACGGTGTCTTCGGCTGATCCCACTTTACTATAGCTTCAACTTTTGATGGACCTACCGAAATTCCGTCTTTATCAATAACATGCCCTAGAAACTGTACACGTTCCATCCAAAACTCGCATTTTAAAATTTTTGCGTAAAACTTCTCTTTTCTTAATGTCTCCAACGTCACTTTTAAGTGTTCAACATGTTCTTCCTTGGTTTTAGAATACACCAGGATATCATCAATAAACACTACCACAAATTTATCTAGGAATTGTTTAAACACTCTGTTCATCAAATCCATGAACGCTGCAGGTGCATTGGTTAAACCAAATGACATAACCAAAAACTCGTAATGACCATACCGAGTTCTGAATGCCGTCATCGGTACGTCTTCTGGCCTCACCTTCAACTGATGATAACCACTCCTTAAGTCTATCTTTGAAAAATATCTCGCACCCTTCAGTTGATCAAACAGGTCGTCGATTCTTGGTAACGGATACTTATTTTTAATCGTAATCTTATTCAATTCTCGATAGTCAATGCAGAGCCGCATCAATCCATCCTTCTTCTTAACAAATAACACTGGCGCTCCCCATGACGATACGCTCGGCTGGATATACTTCTTGTCGAGCAATTCTTGCAGTTGCACCATTAACTCTTTCATCTCTACCGGGGCCATTCTGTATGGTGCCTTAGATATCGGGCCTGTTCCTGGTACTAAATCAATCACGAACTCAATTTGTCGATCTGGCGGAAGACCCGACAAATCGTCTGGAAATACGTCTGCAAAATCTCTTATGATCGGTATCTCTTCTAACTTCGCACTTTTCTTTTGTGTATCAACTATGTAGGCTAAGTATCCTATACATCCTTGTCTTAACAATTTCTTGGCTTGCATCACCATCAGACAACTTGCTTGTCGAGGTGATTTGCTGCCATAGAACACAACCTTTGACGGATTCATAAGGTTAACACACTTTCTTTGGCAATCAATCACTGCTCCGTGATTGAATAACCAATCCATTCCCAGTATAATATCAAACTCCCCCAGTCTAATTAGTATCAAGTCTACCCTCATCTCTTGACCCTTTATAACCACTTTACAATTCTTATATACAAATCTAACAGGAATCACTTCCTTATAAGGGAAATTCTAATTCTTCCTGGGGCAAATCTAAGTTATGAGCAAATTCATCTGATATAAATGTGTCAGGAATAAATATGTGAATGATATTCCTATTTAATATATGATTTGATTATGATATATATATATATATATATATATATATATATATATATATATATATATGAATAAATATGCAAGTATGCTTGCATTAAGAAAAGTTGTAAACTCCTTTGATAGATAATAGAAATATATGTACAAGGACTTAGAATGAATTGATCAAATATGTTAGGTTGATCCTACATAAGCAAAACAGCTTTGAGAAGTCCTTAAAAAGAAATGATGTACAAGGACTATAAATATAGAAAGATCAAGTTTGTTAGGTTGATCTTATGATGTAATAGATAGGCTTGTCTGATCATCGAGCACTGCACCAGAAGTCGTAGTCTGCCAGGTGAGTCAAGGTTAACTCGAGAGCTATCGAGGCAGAATAGAAGTATGCAAGATAGTAGATCTCGGAGTTCGTAGACTGCCAAGAAAAACGAAGAAGGATCGTAGTGTATCAAGTAGAGCTTCCTCGGGATCGTAGTGTGCTGAGGAAGTCATGTTTAGAATCGTAGAGACATCCTGCCTACGAGCAGACCGATCATCTGCCGAAGCCAAGATAGAAACGTAGACTACACTCAGAGTCGTAGAGTCAACTGATGCCAAAGCCAAGTCAAGGATCGTAGATCACACTCTGAGTTCGTAGAGTCTATTGATTACATGCAGAGATCGTAGTCAAGCAAGATCAGATGAAGACAACAAGCACAAGGCAGAAATCGTAGAGTGTCAAGATCTGATCTCGGGATCGTAGTGTCTGCACAAGCTGAAGCTGAATCGTAGAGTGCAAAACTACGACCTCAACAGAAGTGCTCACAATCCAAGGTTGAATCGTATAGCATATACGGTTCTCAACAAATGAGCACTCCCAGAATATCCAAAGGAATGAAGCCTCTGGTTGGCACTGCAAAGATGCATTCCACCTTAAGGGAATCAGAGAGCACTCAACGAATGGCATGCAGGCTAGCAGAAGATCTAAACACCAACCCAATCAGCATCAAGATTGAGTTGTAAGGCCATTTGTTATGAAGTCTTCCACGAGGAGATCCAAAGAAGACTTCAGAAGCTGACTAAGGAAAGTCAGAAAATGCAATAGCTATCAAGTGAACAAAAGACAACGATCTTGGAAGCAACCAAGATCGTATTATTTGTCAAACAAAGAAGGAACTGATGGAAGGTGAACCGAGATACTGGTCAGCCTTTGAAGAGCAAGGCTAAAGTGATTAAGTGCAGGGTCAGTTCATTGATGATAAGTGAACGGGAGATCACAAGGAGAAAGCAAGCTGGATGCGCCATAAATCTGAAGTGTCTTTATATTCAGAAGGGGACCAGAACAAGGAATTAGGCCATCAGTCTCTGAGAACAGTCAAAGCAAACAGAAGTATTGAAGCATTGCACAATACAAGGAACTTCAAGATCGTAGTGTTAACTCTACCAGTCAATGAGCAACACTCAATAAGACACTACGATCAGGTCCTCGAAGACGTGCATCAGAATCGTAGAGTTCAAATACCTGAAGACTGAAGCATTGGCAACGGTTCAATCTGAAGGATGGTATTCGAACAAAAGCTTATTGAGAGCATTGATGCAATAGGACAACCTCTAATCGAGAAATCATGAGAAAATAAAGTCTTCGACCTGCCCAAGACATTGAAATGATACATCTGACAGGGTTGGTAAAACAGTAGACTGCAGCGTCAGAAAAAGTATGACATATCACATCAAGCAGTCTACCTCAAGCAACTCGAGATCTGTGAAAAGATTTGAATAGCCTTCAACGGCTACTTTCCAACGGAAGGATTGGGAAGAAGTATAAATGAGAAAGAGCTTCAAAGATCAAGGGCTGCTGAAGTTGTCGAATTTGGAGAGAAGGTGGACTGATCTAAACCATGTGAAACAGTGAGTCCGAAGGCTCACTTTACGATCCACCAAGAACACTCAAAAGTCAGATAAAGAAAGAAGTAGAAGTGTGAGTTCTACTATATAGAAGTGAGAGTTTTACTACATGAATAGTGTTCTGAACTGCCGAGAGAAAGAAGGGCATTATGTCATCTTGATGTCCATCATGGGAAGACTCTAAGTACAATAGAGAAGAGCCTACAGTCATCTTAGCAAGTCCATCATGAGAAGGCATCAAGTAGCAAGAAGGAAGATCACAAATGCCATCTTGGTGTCAAGCATGAGAAAGCTTTTAAGTACCTAACAGAAGAGCTTACAGTCATCTTGGAAGACTATCATGTGGAGCCATGAAGTACCAAGGAGAAGGATCTTTAAGGCAGTTCATAAAGGGGTCATCCGAAGTGGTTGAGTAACCGAAGAAGCTGAGCATTATGCAACACTCAGCTGCACTTCAAGGATGATCAAGCTAAGCTGCTAAGGATAGAAGATGTTTAGAGCAAGAAGACATCTTAGCAGCTCAGCACCAACTCCAATAACAACAAACAAAAAACTCAACAAAGCCAGGGCCTGAGGGGTCCTTGTCCGAAGGGACTAAACAAAGCAGTGTCAGAAGGGTCCTTGTCCGAAGGGACTAAATGAAGTTCCAAGCCTGTTGGGCTTGAAGAGTTCCTAGGGAACTAGAGGAGTCCCAAGGTTGTTGGCCTTGAAGAGTTCTTAGTGAACTGAAGTCCCAAGGCTGCTGGCCTTGAAGGAATCTTAGTGATTCAGGGTGCTGCCATTCCTTAGTGAAAATCCTGCTAGTTGAAAGCAGAAGAGTGGATTAAGAGCTTGAGTCTCTGAACCACTTAAAACCCCTTGTGTCTATTACATTATGTCATTTACATTATGTACTATAACTGCTATAACTGCTATGTATATTTTAACTGCTTACAACTAAACTTACTCCACGAACAATGTATGTATGATTATGAATATATCAGTGAAGGGGATCTTTTACTTATTCCGATGTGCTTGAAAAGATTCTTATGTTTATCATATGTTAATTATGAACAATATAATATAAACCAGAAAAGTATTTGAACTAAAAAGGATCTATTCAACCCCCCTTCTAGATCTATTGTGCTATCTGGGAACTAACAATTAGTATCAGAGCAGGTTCTCATGCTATATTCAAAAGCTAATGATTTTGAGTCTGATCCCAGGCACTAACATTGTTCTAAACTTAGTTTAGTAGTAAGTAACTTGTTATATGCAGATGAGCTCACATGTTGGAAATATTGTATATAGGTTAAATGTGTATATACACCTAAATCTGCTCAGATTGGTCCATGGTCTCTATTGGTACATCAACAAGACCAATCCTAGCCTGCAGTCAATCTTGTAGTCCTAAGACCAGACGAGAGAACTCAAGAGACGTCAATGACAAAGAGTCAAGCACCCACCAGTCTGAAAGATGAAGAAGCCATACATGCTAAGAAATGCTTATCGAGAGAAGAAAGAAGATCTTCTCAAACTTATGTCTGGCCAACCAACAGCTGGGTGCAAACTCTGTCAGCTAAAGGATGTCAAAGATCTTAATGCTGAGATTCTCTTGGCCTATATCTTCAAGACCACTACTGATTGATTAAAGGCCGATAAGAGCAATAAGCTGTCAGGAGCAAAAGTAAAGCTATGCACATGAATACCTAAACTCAGTATATCTACGATAAATGACTGTTTAGTAGCTGACAGTAAAAAGGTACGGTTCCTCACTATTATAAATGTACATCATAATTGCATCTTCTTATGAACTATAACAGTATTCTATCAAGGAGTCATAATCTCCCTAAAAAGGTGAAGAGAGAAAGTAACCTGATGATGGAAACTCAAATGACTATAAACTTTCTCTCTATCCAAGTTTTAGGTTGAAGATGACATCTTGAAGGAAATCTGATATGGGGCATAAGAGCATCACAGGCCTAATAAACTTTTTGTGAAGTAATCTTTGCTGGTGGGTTAGTATATATGTACAAGTCTATGTTTTAAGTGTTTGACAACACACAGAGCATGATCAGTTTTGCAAGAGGATCTTGCTGATTCGCAGAAACTGATCACCTCAATGAATCAACTAGATACTCCTAAATCGTAGAGTTGATTCTCACTCTGTGAACACTTAAACATTGTGAACATAACCCAGTGAATGATGAAACCATCATAGATAGAGAGTGTGTTATTAGATGCCAAATCCTACACACACTCACCATCATGCATCTCAAAATGTATTATCATAAGATAGTTGCACGCATGAATATTTCTGTTGGTGATAAATATGATGATTATCCAAATAAGAGGAACAGGGGTTTAGAAAACTAACCTAGCAGGACCCATTTAATTATGGGTACCAAAAATAAAAATACATTTAAACCTGCAGGTACTTGGTCAGGCTGACCATGTGACGAACGAGAATTTTGTAAATTAATTTTAATATTTATTGAGTTAAATAAATATTTTTTGACGATTTAATTATTAGATTTAATAATTAATTGATGCAATTGTGATAGATTAATTTAAGTATAATTATTACATTTATTAAATCAATGTGGAGAATTTTTATTATCGAAGTATGTAATTATGTAAGCTTATTGAATTAAATGAAATAATTTATTAAGCATGATGTTATTTAATTAAGTTAATTATTAATTAGAGATTTAATAAATTGACATTATTTATTAATGAGATATTTAATTATGTGACTAGGTGAATTTATGAGAGATTGTTATATTTTATTTAAAGTAAATTAAATAAAATATTGGATTTATTTTATAAGGAGTGTGACATGATTTAAACTATATTATAAAAGTTTTATTAAAATAATGAGAAGACTTATTCATGTGGCTAGCCAAATGATGCCTTAAGGGGAGTTGGGGCAGTTAAACCACGCATGGAGTAACTGACCACAACTCTGCGCTTAAAGGCTCAGTTAATATTTTCTACGCATTCTTCTTCCATTGTCATTATTGTTAAGTCTGGAGAATACTGAGAGTCAAAGTAATTTGTGAGAAAATCAGTGATTGAAGAAAGTGTCTTAGCCTATTAAATTACACTCTACAGGTAATCTACTCCTTCCCAATTCCTACTTTACGTATTTTAGTTTTCATGAAAATGGCTTTCATAGTTTTTGGTTTTAAACCTCTGTAATTGGTTTAGGAGTAATGATTATGGGTTGTATGTGTTTTATGACATATCAAATCATGTTTAATTATATATATTTCACAAACCATATCATCAGTGTCATGAAAACATGTCGTATATATGTTTTACAAAATTACAGAGTATGAGTTATGGCCTTATGGCCTTATACGTGAGATTTTAGGTATTGATCATATATTATCCCTAAATTTAACACTTGTATGTTGTTATGCATGTTAATACGAAGAAACCAAGCCTTAAACAAACGGATTCAGTGTTATAACGAATCCGTAGTGTTAGATTATGTGTTTTGTTCAAAAAACTTCAAGAACATCAAGAACAGTTCAATTTTACATGATTTAAATCTGTTATTAGGTGTCTAGACGGGTCAAAATCACTTTACAGAGGTTGGGTTATGTTTATGTATAAATTATAACATGTGGGTATGTGTAATTTGGTGAATTTAGTGTTAAAGATGTGTTATTTTCGCTGAATTCTGTGTTCTTCGCGAACTGAAAATTCAGAGTCTGGGGTTTCGCGCCGCGGTGCCAACCCCCAGTTCATTTCTTGCGCCGCAGCGCCAAGTACCAGGCCGCAGCGCCAAGAGCCAGTACTCCCCAGAAATTTCAGAAATATAATTTTTAAAAATGTTTAAGTTTAACAATGTGTTAGTGGATTAATGTAATGAACATGTAATCATGTTAGAGGTATTATGAGATGATAAAATAGTTGTTTAACATGTAATAACATAATTACATATGAATTGAATTATTGAATACATAAATAGATTATTATTCAAGAAGTACAATTATATGACAATGTGATAAATTGACTAAGTATAGTCAATAACCAAAGTAGACAAAGAGAATGAGTTTATGATGATTAGTTAAGTTATAATTAACTGGTATTCTGTATGTGAATGGTATGTAGGATTAAATTCAAAGAACGTGCTTAGTTAAAGTGTAATCTACGCACGAGGCAAGTTTCTTAAACTTAAACTCTTAAATTTGAGCAAGTTTCCTAACCTTACTTGTCATTATTGTTCAAGTTTGTTATTTACCTTGAATTAATTATCATTTCTATTATTCAAGTTCAAATGTTGTATTAAAGATTTATTATTTTTCAAAGCATGATTCAGTTATACAATAATTGTTCTATTGTATACTTTTGAGATTTTTATTCAAATCGAATATCAATTATTGTTGAACCTTATTAGACTAGTGAACCTTATTGATTCAACTAGTTCTTAGTTGATGAACGTTCTAAATTTCAGAACCCTTATTGAATTATCCAAACCAAACTTCCTTTGGTGCGGACTCGAATGTCAAACTGAGATGAACAACCCTATAAAGGGATTTCCTTATGCGTTAGCGTTAAGATATTGTGCACAATATGGTACTAAGGGCTGATCCCCCTAAGTACGAGAAGAAGGTCCATAGTCTTATGACTGTTAAAGGTTTCAAGTATAACCTTTGTTAACCTAGGACATAGTTCAAGGTCTTATAACCCTCAGTATTCTTTTGATTCTTGTTATTTATTCTTGATTCAAAAGTTGAGCTTTATTTAGATGTCTTTGATTATTCGAATGTTATTATACTGTTGTTTCATTATTATACTTGTGGACATTAGTGCTCACTCTTGCTTAATAATAACATTACAGTTAAGAATGAAAGAAGTGATGAACATTCCACTAGTAAGGGCAAGGGCAAAGTTAGCAAGTGATGAAGACTTGTTATTTTTAAATTGATGATGTATTTATGTTAAGACTTGGGTTATGATTGATGTTTAAGACTTATTTGTTTAGAATTCTGCACAGATATTTTAAGGTTAGTTAACCTGGGATTGTATTTATTATTCATATGTTGTAATCCTTTAAAGGAGAAGATTTTATTTCTATCTATTGCATGGTTTACATTTATTATGGGTAGATAGATAGATGATATTTGTACAGTGAACACCAAATCCCGTGGAATCGAAGTATCCGGATTTGGGGGTGTCACAGACCACACTAAGGAATGATGAAGCAGAAGACTTCAGTCAAGAAGACTCAAATAGCAGAAGGCCAAGGGATGTTCAGAATTGATTCTGACAAAATTCCTATATGTTCAAACTGTTAAGCAATTATATCAAATAATTGGCCTCTAGGGCCCAACAGTGGTATCAGAGCTACTTGCGAAAAGATTAATTCAGATTACGTGTTTTAATTGTATTCGATATATATGATATATGATGATGCATGTTTACCGATATGAAATTGAATATATGATATTCCGTTGTATATGTATTCTGGTAATATATATGATGATACTGTTAATCGTATCTATAATCGGTGGAATAACAATATAACTGTTCTAATCGGATTAGAAGCGTGAAGAATCGTTTTAATATGATTAATCGAAACTGGATATATATGATAAATTCTGGGTGTACTGTTATTCGTTTTAATATGATTAAATCGAAACTGGACATATATGATTTGTTATTATGGCTGTTTTGGTGGATTAAAATGTATGATTCTGAAACTGTTTCAGAGATTCGTATGAAAAAATTCTGCAATACAGATTGTAGTTCGGAAATCTCCTTGAGGATGTGTATATGACACAACCTGAGGGTTTTGTCACTCCAAATGATGCTGGAAAGGTATGTAAGCTGCAGCGATCCATTTATGGATTGAAGCAAGCCTCTCGGAGTTGGAATCTTCGATTTGATGAAGCAGTCAAAGAATTTGGCTTTATTAAAAATGAAGATGAACCTTGTGTATATAAGAAGGTTAGTGGGAGTCACATTGTATTCCTAGTATTATATGTTGATGACATATTAATTATTGGGAATGACATTCCTTCCTTACAGGCTGTAAAAACATGGTTAGGAAAATGTTTCTCCATGAAAGATTTGGGCGATGCTGCCTATATTTTAGGTATCAAGATCTATAGAGATAGATCGAGAAAAATGCTCGGCCTAAGTCAAAGTACATATATTGATAAAGTGTTGAAACGGTTCAGCATGCAAGAGGCGAAAAGAGAAAATTTACCCGTGACTCATGGTATAAAGATCTCTAAGGCCCAATGTCCTAAATCACAAGATGATGAGGAGCGTATGAGAAAGATCCCTTATGCTTCGGCAATTGGATCTATCATGTATGCAATGATATGTACTCGTCCGGATGTCTCGTATGCTTCGAGCATGACGAGCAGATACCAGTCGAATCCAGGTGAAGGTCACTGGACAGCAGTCAAGAATATCCTCAAGTACCTGAAAAGGACTAAGGATTCATTCTTGGTATATGGATGTGAAGACGAACTGGCAGTAAAGGGTTACACAGATGCTAGTTTCCAAACTGACAATGATGACTATAAGTCTCAGTTAGGTTTTGTGTTTTGCCTTAATGGTGGTGCTGTTAGCTGGAAAAGTTCGAAGCAAGAGACAGTAGCTGATTCTATAATAGAGGCTGAGTATATTGCTGCTTCTAGTGCAGCCAAGGAGGCTGTATGGATTAAAAAGTTCATCACTGAACTTGGTGTTGTTCTAACCAATGTTGATCCGGTTGCTCTATACTGTGATAATAATGGAGCCATTGCACAGGCTAAGGAACCCAGATCTCACCAACGATCCAAGCATATACTTAGGCGGTACCATCTCATCCGTGAAATCATTGACAGAGGAGATGTACATATAGGAAGAGTGCCAACAGATGATAATGTTGCAGATCCACTGACCAAGGCTTTGTCGCAGCAGAAGCATGACGGTCACATTAGTTCCATGGGTATTAGATACATGAGTGATTGGCTCTAGTGCAAGTGGGAGACTGTTAGAGTTTATGCCCTAGAGGCCAATCATTTGATATAATTGCTTAACATTTGATATTATTGTTGATTGAATAAATAAATGATTTTATTATGTTTTTATTTACTGCGTATTATAATTGTTAACATAATAAAATTCCTTAGAATAGTGATGCAAATTATATAGTTTCAAGTATGTGACTTGAACATGAGATTATATAATTACAATTAGTATCATTATTCTTAAATATCCCTAGTCGAGTATCATTGTTGATGGGACAACAATGATGCATTGAGACTAGTATGTGGATTGACTGATGACCAAATCTCATTGGTCATAAATATATGAGATATTAAGTCAATGCATAGGTACATGTTAGAGAACGATGTACTGGACAGACCCACCATGAGAATTATATATGGAGCATTATGCGAAGTGCCATTAGCAATTCTCATAGTGACAATGATGTAATGGTCCTCCGACCTGAAACCGCTATATTACTACACGAGAATTTATGTACTTTGATATCATCAAATGTCACCTTTAATAGGGTGGACTATAAAGGTGATTATTGGGTTCATTGTGAATCGTGTGAGAAATATGAGTGATCTAGATGGAATTTAACCATCCTATATTTTATAGGTGATATCCATAGGCCTCTTGATTGAGTAGGACTATGAAATGCATGGCCATGCTCAAATAGTGATTTATTTCATATAGTCTACTCATTGATCAAGAAAACTCAGATTAAATTATGAAGAGTATGACACATTCCATGACTCGAGTTTAATCTAGGATATTAAGGTTAAAAGGATTAAATTACATTGAAACATTGGTCAAAAAAAGGTTGCATCGAATCATCGATCTTATTATTACTTGGGTAGCAGTGATGCATTACTAGATGCCGCTCACCGTTTATAACTTTATAATATGATTTTAAAGTTATTGCCAACGTAATAATAACCTATAGGGTCACACACAAAGAACGTAATTAAAAGGAAATTAATTTAAATTGTAAAGATTTAAATATGTCAATATGATTGATATAATTTTAAATCACGAATTTAAATTAATAGGATAATTTATATATAGGTATATTAATTAAGTAAGACTTAATTAAGATATATATAAATTCAGATTTTAATAACATTAGGTTTTGATTAATTCCTCCTAACTGCTATATATATGATGTATATCAGTCACTTTAGGTTTTACGTCAAAACAAAAAAAAAACCCTAGCCGCTCTTAGAGAGAGACTAGAGAAAGACAGTTTAAAAATCCTCATCCTTGGTGGCTAGTACCACGTTTCCTTCTTCTGCAGATCGTAGGAAGATTCGTGTGGAGCGTTCGTGTGGATACCGTAGAGACGCAGTCCGTTTGAATTGCGTTGGAGATTCGACCGCATTGATTCTAGCTTTTACAATCGGTATAATTTCTTACCACTGAATTAATTATTTTTTCGCATGGATCCTGTTTTAGGGTTTCGAAATTGCTTTAAATTTTAATTTTTGCTGTGCGTTTCTGTATCGAAACCCCAACACAAACCTGTCCTTAAAGACCCTCTGAGCTAATCAGAATGAAGCTCACATGGCTGCTAATCTGTATATGGAAGCAAGTCATTCAGCCAAAGAAGGAAAGGGTCTTATATGCTCAAAAGCCAGTCAAGAATGCTATATGAGAAGAATCCTCAAGGAAGCTCACAACAGAAGATCATCGAGCATCATTCAAGAAGAACTTATTGCGAGAGCAGAACTTCACAAACACAACTGTCAAAGAAGACTACGTTCGTAGTGCTATCAAATAATCATAGAGTGATCAGTCCTGAAAATACTCATCTCTACGATACAAGGAAATCTAAGTATTGATGGAGATTCCAGTCAGAAGGAGATATCCAAGGCTGCCTTCAAATGAATTTGAAGAAGAGGGAATCACATCTGCCTGGGAAGACATCATCAACAATGGGGGAGCAGTGATCTGTTAAGGAACAATAGCACTGAGATATACTATGAAAAGTTGTATCAGCTACAGAGTCCCAAAACTTTGTGGTTGATCAACCAAATGAAGATTCATAGTCAGTAGGAACGTCTCAAAACGTACTACTGATAACCTTTCAGCCACCCAACCCATAATCGTGAAGTGCCTATGATCAAACATATGATCGTAGTGTAAGAAGCAGAAGGACACCACGATTTCAGCAATGCAGTTGTCTAAAGCTGGTAGAAGACCTCCCAATCAGAAAAGGTCGAATGAGATGTCATTGCAAATCAATGCTATAGTATTTCATCTGGAAAGTGCCTCAGGGACAAACCTGACCCTTAGCTCACTCCAAGAGGTTGGCCCTTCCTGAGCTACCTTAACCCAGAAGGAATGCTTGATCAAGTTCATCTCAAGGACCAAGTCAGTCAACGATCGTAGAATCGAGTTTGAAGAGAACTAAATGATCGTAGTGATACCTCAACGATCGTAATACGACCTCAACGATCGTAGAATACAACTCGACGATCGTAATCCTACCAAAGGGTACTCCGGTTCACAAGGAGTTTGGAAAATGAGACATTTGCTAAACCATTCAAAATGAGGAGATAAGTTCGAATATCAGTGATTGAGCTATGCTGCATAAATGTAAGGATAGAAGTCAAAGCCATCCACTGCAGCATCTCTTAGAAGTTGATCGTTAAGTCAACAAAGGAAATCGTAGAGTTCATAGCTGCCTTACCATGCTACTCTATGAATCAAAAGGTCAACAGTCAAAGCCACGTCAATTAAACGTCTACTCTTCTAAAAGGAAATATCTAACTGAAAAGTTATGGGGGAGTTACAGCTCATTACTGGGCAACGTGCAACCAACGGACGGTTGACACATCACTGATTATGCAGAGTTAGAAGGAATTGCCTTAAAGACAATTTCAAATCGGCAGACAGTTACCAAAAGCTGTCGAACCTTTCTCCCTCCCATTTTCAAACCCTAGAATCCTCTCAAGAGCCACAATCAGTTAACCCTCCAGAGCCTTACCAAATCACATTCAGCCATCTCGTATAAACATCTCTAAATCAGATACCCACATTCTTCGAACTACTCAAATGGAAAACTGGCAAGTAATCACTAGCATTCAGCTTGGAACAAAATCGTTTGAGAAATCCGAAAAGAAGTTCAGGGATATTCTCGAGCTTGTGAAGAAAGCTGGATTCTCAGAATGCCTTGAGGCAAATACTCGAGTCTACATCGACCTGGTTAAAGAGTTCTACTCAAACGCCTCCATCATCTCTGAAACCCTTACTACCAAGGTTAAAGGTCAGTCTCTGAAGTTAAAATCTTCTGACCTCAATCAATGCCTAGGTTTTCCTAACCAAGGGCTGAAGAACCTTGATAATGTCAATACTGAACAAGCGAAGGAGGTTATGGGGTACCAAAGAAACCCTAATCTTAAAGACATAAAAAAGAAGGAGTTTCCTGAAGAGTATGAGTTCCTTGCTGAAATAGTTGGAAAATGAATACTGTGCAAGAACATTGCACATGATACAATGATTGACCAACAGTTGAAGATAATGTCAGTAATAGTTCTGAAGAAACAAATTGACTTTGGAGCTATCTTGTTCGATCAAATCTCCAAGTGGGTAGAGAAGGCTGAGAAGAAGAAATCCACTAAAAAACCTCTGACTAAGGTGTTTCATGGTAGATTGCTGAGTATTGTGCTAAAGAAGAAGCTAGGAGGGAAAATCAAGGATGATGAGGGAGAAACTTTGAATGTGCACAAAGTGATGTCTCCACAATTATTTGTGAACTAGAAGAAGAACCCTAAGGAGAACAAAAGGCTGACAGCTGGGAGCAGCAGTAGAGCCTCTGCAAAGAAGAGGAAAACAGAAGAGGTAGAAAGCTCTGAGTCTGATGACTCTGTACCAGCAGAAATCACACAAGTCAAGAAGAAATCCAGAAGTGTGAAGAGAGCTGGTGGTGTGAAGAAAGCTCAAACCTCATCAAGAAGAGTCTCCTCCTTGGACAAGGACAATGAAGAAAAAGTCATAACTGCTCAAGCAACAAAGACGAGAAGCAACAGGTTGCTTCAAGGGCCAGTCAACAAGAAAGCCAAGGTGAAAACTGAACCAGCCTCAGCTTTCCAAAATAGTACATCTGCTAAAGAAAGGGACGTAGAGTCAGCAGAAGAAAAAGAAACAGATGTCAAGACCCAGTCCCCATAGACAACATCCAGCAATAAAGGTGAAGCTGATGTGATGGAAGAAATTGCAGCATCTGCTGATAAAGAAGAATGCTCAAGCCCCGTGACTAATCCTCAGAGCAGTCACTCTGATGATGAAGAAGAAATTTAAGATAACCAAATTGTATCCCCAAATGCAACTGCCCCAACAAGCCCAGATAATGGGTCAGACAATGTTGTTCTAAGAGAAGAAGAGAATGCCTCCTCAAATCCAAATAACCCCCATGATGAATCAAAAGTTGATGAGATGACAGAAGAAGAGTCTGTCCCTGCTAGTGCTGAACCTCAAAGAAGTCTGTCTGCTGAACTAGAGAAGTCAGAGTCTAAAGAAGAAGAAGAGTCTGACTCTCCCAAACCTGAACCTCCAAGAAGAAGGAAAAGCTACAGATTGTAAGCCAAGTTTTCCTCCAAAAGGAGCAGTGGTCAATCAAATGCCATCATTGAATTGAGTGATGATGAGTCTGTGACCCCGGAAGAAAGTACCAGAAATGAAGAAGATGAATCTGAAGAAGATCCTGCTGAAGAAGGTTCTGGAGATGAAATGCAGCAAGAATATTTGTCTGCTGAAAATGATCAAGAAAGTTCAGGCTCCGAGAGAGAAGAGATTGAAGAAGATTCTGGCTCTGCACCTCAGGAAGCAGACGAACAAGAAGATTATCCAGTTCTCTCTCCTGCAAGATTTAGCAGAAGGATCGTAGTGGAAGTGTCAAATGATCTACCAGATGCTCCACCAGAGAGATGGGTGAACTATGGAAATGAGCAGCTCAAGGTAGTAAGAATGACTACCTTTGACATAGCCAAAAACTAGAACAACATGGAGCTAGACTGCTCGACCATTCTCTACAATCCTAATGAAAGGCTAATGAGATGGTTCTTTCAGTGGATGCCATGGCTCAAGGCCCACACTGAAAAAGAAGGAAGCTATTTCAGTTGGTGTTACAAGCAGTTTCTAAGTCTGGAGCTGGTAGCTCAAAACTTCCCAAGGGTGAAAAGTTATGCTACAAAGATGATCACAAACCAGTCTCACTTCAAGGTCTATCGACATGCTGGAAATCTCTACATCCCCTATGATCGTAGAGTAGATTCTGAAGGACGAAGAGTCATGACCAAGGAACTGATCGTAGAGTCTGTTCACTCTACAGCTGATGATGTTCAAGCCCGAAACCAGAAGCCTCCTTATGCTCAACCATTATTATCTGACATTCCCTCATCCTCCACAAGCAATTGGTACTCAACGATTGCTCAGATTATTCAAACTTTCAAAAATCTGTCCAAAAATGAAAATCGTAGAGTCCAATCCAATGCTATTATCCAGTCCAATCAAACTATTGTCAGAGTCAATCAAACTATTATCTGACATTGAATAGTCCAATCAAACTATTCTGGAGCAGGAACTACTGAAGAGCTCTGATGAATTAAGTAGGAAGATATCTCTACTCACTGCAGAGTCACAGAAGCTGACAGCAAAAGGGGATGACTCTCTTTAAAATAGACTTCAAGCTGCTATGGCTGAGATATCGGTTAAACTCCAAGAGA
Source organism: Panax notoginseng (assembly GCA_016801055.1). NCBI lineage: Eukaryota > Viridiplantae > Streptophyta > Magnoliopsida > Apiales > Araliaceae > Panax > Panax notoginseng. Next base: position 105,429,527 of record CM029021.1, read on the forward strand.
GAGATAACATCTATCAGAAGGCCATACAAGATCAGAAGGCAGAAGCTCTACAAATTCAGAAGGCCAATGCAGAGCAGATCAAAGCCCTCTCTGACAAGATTGACGACTTAAAGCAGTCTTTCTCAGTGAAACTTGAGCTGGGCCAGCAGGAACTCAAGTTTGAAGTTGCCAACTCCTCCTACCTGATGGAGTAGCTTATGTCCAAGATGGAGAAGCTCTCTAAAATGATTGATGACAAAAAGGGGGAGAAAAAGAGGTATAGAAAGAAGAGGAGCAAGAGGCACCAAAGGAAGAACAGAGGGTTAAGGGAGAAGAAGTCAAAGAAGAAGAAAGCAGCTGCAGATAAAGAGTCATCATCTGAGGGGGAGCATGATCAGAAAGATGCTGAAGGGGAACCAAGCAAAGACTGAAGGTCATCATCCCAGGGGGGAGCAAGAGAAAGGAGAACAATCAGATGAGTAGCTGATCAGCAAACATCCTGAAAACATACATGGAGCCAAGGAGGTACATCTCTAACCTATTAGGTATGTTTTGGATCTAGGATGTAGAATGTCTGAATATATAAATTGGCATATCAATATAAATGACATTCATGATTATCTGTTTTAGAAATACAGTTGCTCACTGTATATAAGATTCATTCATAACATGCATATGCACTTAATGTTTTTGTCATAATCAAATAGGGGGAAATTGTCAGGAATAAACATGTGAATTATATTCCTATTTAATATATGATTTGATTATAATATATATATATATATATATATATATATATATATATATATATATATATATATATATATATATGAATGAATATGCAAGTATGCTTGCATTAAGAAAAGTTGTAAAGTTCTTTGATAGATAATAGAAATATATGTACAAGGACTTAGAATGAATTGATCAAATATGTTAGGTTGATCCTACATAAGCAAAACAGCTTTGAGAAGTCCTTAAAAAGAAATGATGTACAAGGACTATTAATATAAAAAGATCAAGCTCGTTAGGTTGATCTTATGATGTAATAGATATGCTTGTCTGATCGTCGAGCACTGCACCAGAAGTTGTAGTTTGCCAGGTGAGTCAAGGTTAACTCGAGAGCTATCGAGGCAGAATAGAAGTATGCAAGATAGTAGATCTCGGAGTTCGTAGACTGCCAGGGAAAATGAAGAAGGATCGTAGTGTATCAAGTAGAGCTTCCTCGGGATCGTAGTGTGCTGAGGAAGTCATGCTTAGAATCGTAGAGACATCCTGCCTACGAGCAGACCGATCATCTGCCGAAGCCAAGATAGAAACGTAGACTACACTCAGAGTCGTAGAGTCTACTGATGCCGAAGCCAAGTCCAGGATCGTAGATCACACTCTGAGTTCGTAGAGTCTATTGATTACATGCAGAGATCGTAGTCGAGCAAGATCAGATGAAGACAACAAGTACAAGGTAGAAATCGTAGAGTGTCAAGATCTGATCTCGGGATCGTAGTGTCTGCACAAGCTAAAGCTGAATCGTAAAGTGCAGAACTACGACCTCAACAGAAGTGCTCACAATGCCAAGGTTGAATCGTAGAGCATATACGGTTCTCAACAAATGAGCACTCCCAGAATATCCAAAGGAATGAAGCCTCTGTTTGGCACTGCAAAGATGCATTCCACCTTAAGGAAACCAGAGAGCACTCAATGAATGGCATGCAGGCTAGCAGAAGATCTAAGTACCAACCCAATCAGCATCAAGATTGAGTTATAAGGCCATTTGTGATGAAGTCTTCCACAAGGAGATCCAAAGAAGACTTCAGAAGCTGATTAAGGAAAGTCAGCAAATGCAGTAGCTATCAAGTGAACAGAAGACAATGATCTTGGAAGCAACCAAGATCGTAGTGTTTGCCAAACAAAGAAGGAACTGATGGAAGGTGAACCGAGATACTGGTCAGCCTCTGAAGAGCAAGGCTAAAGTGATTAAGTTCATTGATGATAAGTGAACGGGAGATCACAAGGAGAAAGCAAGCTGGACGCGCCACAAATCTGAAGTGTCTTGATATTCAGAAAGGGACCAGAGCAAGGAATTAGGCCATCAGTCTCTGAGAACATCGAAGTAAACAGAAGTATTGAAGCACTGCACAATACAAGAAAGAGGTGTACTACATTGGAGATCCAATCAACACTCTTCAAGATCATAGTGTTAACTCTACCAGTCAATGAGCAACACTCAATAAGACACTACGATCAGCTCCTCGAAGACGTGCATCAGAATCGTAGAGTTCGAACACCCGAGGACTGAAGCATTGGCAACGGTTCAATCTGAAGGATGGTATTCGGACAAAAGCTTATTGAGAGCATCGATGCAATAGGACAACCTTTAATCGAGAAATCAGGAGGAAATAAAGTTTTTGACCTACCCAAGACATTAAAGTGATATATCTGATAGGGTAGGTGAAACAGTAGACTGCAGCGTCAGAAAAAGTATGACATGTCACATCAAGCAGTCTACCTCAAGCAACTCGAGATCTGTGAAGAGATTTGAATAGCCTTCGACGGCTACTTTCCAATGGAAGGATTGGGAAGAAGTATAAATGAGAAAGAGCTTCAAAGATCAAGGGCTGCTGAAGTTGCCAAATTTGGAGAGAAGGTGGACTAATCTAAACCATGTGAAATAGTGAGTCCGAAGGCTCACTCTATGATCCACCAAGAACACTCAGAAGTCAGATAAAGAAAGAAGAAGAAGTGTGAGTTCTACTATGTAGAAGTGAGAGTTCTACTACATGAAGAGTGTTCTGAACTGCCGAGAGAAAGAAGAGTATTATGTCATCTTGATGTCCATCATGGGAAGACTCTAAGTACAATAGAGAAGAGCCTACAGTCATCTTAGCAAGTCCATCATGAGAAGGCATCAAGTAGCAAGAAGGAAGATCACAAATGTCATCTTGGTGTCAAGCATGAGAAAGCTTCTAAGTACCTAACAGAAGAGCTTACAGTCATCTTGGAAGACTATCATGTGCAGCCATGAAGTACCAAGGAGAAGGATCTTCAATGCAGTTCATAAAGGGGTCATCCAAAGTGGTTGAGTAACCGAAGAAGCTGAGCATCATGCAACACTCAACTGCACTTCAGGGATGATCAAGCCAAGCTGCTAAGGATAGAAGATGTTCAGACCATGAAGACATCTTAGCAGCTCAGCACCAACTCCAACAATAACAAACAAACAACTCAACAAAGCCAGGGCCTGAGGGGTCCTTGTCCGAAGGGACTAAACAAAGTAGGGCCAGAAGGGTCCTTGTCCGAAGGGACTAAACGAAGTTCCAAGCTTGCTGGGCTTGAAGAGTTCCTAAGGAACTAGAGGAGTCCCAAGGTTGTTGGCCTTGAAGAATTCTTAATGAACTGAAGTCCCAAGGCTGCTAGCCTTGAAGGAATCTTAGTGATTCAGGGTGCTGCCCTTCCTTAGAGGAAATCCTGTTAGTTGAAAGTAGAAGAGTGGATTAAAAGCTTGAGTCTCTGAACCACATAAAATACCCTGTGTGTTTTACATTATGTCATTTACATTATGTACTATAACTGCTATAACTGCTATATATGTTTTAACTGCTTACAACTAAACTTACTCCACGAACAATGTATGTATGATTATGAATATATCAATGAAGGAGATCTTTTACTTATTCCGTTGTGCTTGAAAAGATTCTTATGTTTGTCATATATTAATTATGAACAATATAATATAAACCAGAAAAGTATTTGAAATAAAAAGTATCTATTCAACCCCCTTCTAAATCTATTGTTCCCTCTGGGAACTAACAAAATAAACAAGTAGCACCCGAATCAAATAGTACATAAGCATTAATACCATTAATCGGAATGATACCTGACATCACAGCCTTAGACTGAACTGCATCCTGCACAGTTATATTGAAAGTTCTCGCAGTAGGTCGACTTGACTGAGCTTGTCCAGTGATAGTCAATGCACCACCACCATTGTTGTTTCATTTTCCTCCACTTGCACTCCCTGCTGGCTTTTTAGGACAATCACGAGCCATGTGATCCTTCGAACCGCAGGTAAAACATGCTCCTTTCTTCGGACTGAAACAGTTTGGTGCAATATGTCCCTACTTACCACAGTTGAAACACACTCGCTTTCCCTTTAAACAAACCCCAGTATGATTCTTTCCACACGTCGCACATGCTTCAAACCTTTTCTTCTGCTGACTTCCCTGCTGTCCTCCCGTAGTCGAATTCTCGTTCCATTTCCTCTTCTAATGGTTACTTCCAACATTACTTCCACCAGCCTTATTCTCGTTATCATTCTTCCTCTTCTTCTGATCTTGGTTATACTTGGTCAAGGCATCGCTTCCACCTTCCGCGATAATTGCCTTTTCCAGTACAGTCGCAAATGTATTTAACTGGAACATTGAAACCTTGCTGTAAAGCCAGGGTTTCAATCATTGTTCAAACCTTCTCGCCTTACGCTCATCTGTATTGACTTGATAAGTGGCAAACCTTGCCAACTCGTTAAACTTCGCAGCATATTTTGGCACCGTCATAGTTCCTTGCTTAAGCTCCAGAAATTGCACTTCCAACTAATTCCGAGAACTCATTGGAAAGTACATTTCAAATAACATCTCCTTAAATCTATCCCACGCTACCACTCCTTGTCCTCCACGAACTTTATTTGCTTGCCACCAGTAGCTAGCTTCAGACTTTAGCATGAACGTTGCAAACGCAATCTTCTAATCTTCATTAACCCTAGCAACGTCGAACACCTTCTCCATTTCCATGATCCAGGTTTGGGCTTCCACTGGATTCATAGACCCTTAAAACTCTGGCGGTCCGACTGCTTTGAATTCCTTGAAAGTCATAACTTGAGCTTGCGGTTGATTTGCAAGTGCTCCCGTCAACAAAGCTACCAACTGTTGATCTGGATTAACGTTGGTCTCATTGTTATTATTAGTAGACCCCTCAAGAGGTACTTGCTGACGTGGTTGTCTTCTTCTAGGAGGCATTTTCTGTTAAAATGTACGCTTATTAGTTCATTACTCAACTTCTTGGGTATTTGAAGTTTAACTTAAACATTCTAAGAATAAAGCTATCATACATAACATTTCAAATAAACTCTAATATTTTATTCATTCAAAATGTTTTAAACATACTAAAGATAGCATATCTGCTATAAACATCCACTTTCCTGAACTAAACTAGTTTCAGGATTACATACTCATACTATCCCTTTATTCATCTCAAAATAAGGGATTTAAAACTTTATTTAGTCACATAATTAACCACATACTATTATCATCACTCTTATTTTCTATCTATTCATATTAAGACGTCGTAAGGCTTCTCGACATTCCTCTTCCATGATGCGATATACCACGGCGAGTCTTCAAATTGAGGTGGGTAATAATGAACTCGATCCTGGGCCCTATCAATCGCCGAATTAAAAGCATAATCCATCTCCTTCATCTTGGCTTTTTTCACTTGGACCTTAGCCTCAGCACGGTCTCCACGTTGAGTCGCCTTCATACAAGCATCATCTGCTATTGTCTGCTTAGCTGACTCTTCTTTGAAGTCATCTTTCAGCTTCTCCATGTCAGTCTTCATCTTCTCGTTCACTGCCAACAGGTCTTCATGTTGACCCTTGGTATGAACTAGATCCCATTCGGTGTTTCCAAGTTTTGAGTCAAGTTCCTGAATCTCTACCTCCTTCTATTACAATGCAACGTGATGCATCTCTACCATCTGCTTTAGCTTCTCAACATTATCCTATAACTCTATGTTACGGTCGTACAGAGCATCATACATCTCAGCCGATACGGAGTTTGGTGGAAACTCCTCAGGATCCTCCTCCTCATCATCCTCCTCAGGACTATCCTCCTCGGGATCGGTCACAGGCTCATCCTCTTGGATCAACTATTCCCGCACTACGTGAATATCCCGGGGTTCGTCATCTCTAGGTACCTGAGGTATCACCTCTCTAGCTGGACTGGATTCTCCTTCGTTAGACATCCTGACAACAAAATATTTTAAGTTTTACTTAACATTTTTCGCTACTCGCAAGCACATAAGTTATTAACGCATAGCACATAATGTCTTTTATTATTCAGTTTCAATGGATGCCTTAATCCATTCCTTAAAACCCGATAAGAGTTAAGCACCTCTATATTTTCTAACTTCTTAAAGGCTACTTCCTAAGGTTTCCCCACCTAAGGTTCACAATCTAAAGCTTTGATACCAACCTGCGACATCCTCAAATACGGGTACTTCATTTCCACCAAATTTGGTGCTCACTATCAACATAATTACATCTAACTACCCATAATAAAGGATAAAACATTAAATAAATAACTTAAACAATAATCTCTCCCATTAAAGAGTTACATCATAATCTCAAAACAAATCCCAGGTAATCTAACATTAAAATTATTACATCAATTTGCGGAATACATTATAAAATAAAACAAATCTTAAAACTTCAATCATTTAAATAAACTTTAATTAATTCTTCATCACTTAGACATCTTGCCATTTCCCTTGCTAGTAGATGGATCATCACCTCTTTCAACTTTAGCTGCATTGTTTAATTGCAAGAGTGAGCAAACAATTACTCACTAACATAAAGATAGTATAATAACAACATGAGAGTGAACAACGAATACTGAATGATAAAGAACTTGTTCTACGAATCAAAATAGAAAGCAATTTCGAACTTTAATTATCTGAGGGTTTTAAGACCACGAACTATGTCCACGATGTTCAGGTATTATTACCTTAACCTCAACAGTCGTTAGATTGTACAGACTCTTCTTAACGTACTCAGGGGGATCAGCCCTTTATACCATGTATTGTGCACAAACATCTAAATGTTACACGTACTAAATCCCCTATGTTAGGGTTGTTCGTCTCAGTTTGGATTTAGAATTTTCGCACTAAAGAAAGTTTAGTTTGGAACTAGCTTATCAGTGTTTTCTAGAATTTTAGAACACTATTCGAATATAGATTAATTCAATCAATAAAGGTTTTCTTACTACTTGAAGATTTAATAAGACGATAAAGCTTTGAACAAGTTTATCAAAGTCAAAGATTGAATAATAATAATATATAATTGAGTAAACATGGTATATATGCAAGGTGCTATAGAAGAGTTAAAAAAATCTTCCTTGAATCAATGTATTAGAACAATATAAGTTTTGAATAATAATTAGGAATCTAAATCTCGCTTAATGTAACGAATTATGTTACATAAGCTTGAACAAACATACGCAAGATAGGTTAAGCTTGCTCATCTTCATAAAGAATGTTAGGAACTTGCACAATAATAATTTAGAAATGGGAACTTGCATTCAATACGAAAAGAATGAAGTTAGAAAGCTTTGCTCAATGTAAAGAGTTAAGATTTAAGAACTTGCTCAATAATAACAAGGTAGAGTTAGAAAACTTGCCTTGATTGTAAGCAACACAAATGAAATAATCTCCAATTACCCTACACACATATCATCGAAATCGCAATAACAATTAATTGTATAAATATTAGCTTTAGGGTTTAAACCATCATTTAGGTCGTAACCCTAACCTAGCACGTAACCATTTAGGTTAACATACTTAACGCTTCTGAAATTACACATTGATCAACATAACTTAGTCGTTCAACTCTATCTTTCGAAAACATCTCACTTGGTTTCATTTTATAACTTATTTAAATAATTATTTCAAATCTTTGCACAATGCATTTCAATACATCAACATCTGTTATTATAGTTTATATCATGTTTTAGCATCATTAACATACACACTAAACTAACACAAGTCCGATATGCCTGACCTACAAACATGCAGACCTCACTGTCACAGTTCAGGGTGTGGCGCAGCTGCGCCACACTTAGACTTGGGACCGGCGTAGCTGCGCCATTTTTTGCCTTGGCACCGACGCAGCTGCGCCGGTGTTCAGACAGACGCAAAGACGGCAGTGAACAGTAGCCGTTTTTAGCCCAACTAACACGAATTTCACAAACATGATTGTTAACATTTACAATCAATTAACACAATTTATCATCAACTAACACTAGTTTAATTTCTCAAAATTCCATATTTTCATATAAAACTCCATTTTTGAACTTCTTTCACAGAAATCATCATTGACATCTCAAAACTTGGCCAAAACACTTAATTCAAATTACGTTATGCTCGTTTCTTAATAAACTAACATATACAAGCGTCAATTTACAGTTTAACATCCAAATTGGCCACTAAAATTGGTACTTTCTAAAGCCATATCATATGAACATAAACACTGTTATTTTCCTTTTTCTTCCTACACTCAATTTACACGAATTTGATAACTGATACATCACTCATCCATGACGACAACAGATTCTACAATATAACCCATATCATAAACACAACGTTTGAAACAACAATTCAACAAAATCGTTTACAGAGAACTAGAAATTAGAAAATTAAATTTTAGAATTAAGGGTGAATTTTTACCTAAATCCTTTACTGATGAGAAAAAGGATGACAAGAAATTGCGTTCCCTCTTGATACTCCTTTCTTAGCACAATTATAGAGAAAACTCTCTTACCAAACTCTCTCCACACTCTGTTATTTCCCCTTCTCACAACTTAGCCTTAGAAAATAACGCATAGGAAAATATAAGCTGACTCCCACTAACGTTAGGTAAAGACACAAAAAGGCAGCGTCAGTTGAATAATGCCAATGGCCACAAGGCCATGTTTGGCTAACCATCTAGTTCCCAAACAAAATTATTATTATATTATTATATTATATAGTTTCCACTTGTCACATATGTAACAATTTTAATAATTTATACTAATAATAATAAAAATCTTATTATCATTACACTTATAATTTAATAAATAATTATATATCCAATTTAATTAATAAATTAGACACACCACTTTATTTATTTTATTTATTTCCATTAAATTAAACAATTCATTTAATTTAATTATTTTCTTAAATATTAAGTAATTGATTTAATTTAATTACTTCCTTAAATTAAATCCATTAGATAAAATTATCATTATTCCATTTAATTACTAACTTAATTCACCACGATTATGAATTATTTATTTTCCTTAATAAATAAATTATTTAAAATATTTATTTAATTCAATAAATATTTAAATTAAATTACAAATTTCTCGATCGTTACAGATCTGATCTTTAGATACCTTAAATCATCAACTGATCGAATATAGTGGACGGTCAAACTTAACCATCTGATCACGTTTAGCATTTCTGGAAAAACTTAGAAATAGTTTGAACAAAATTTCTGACAAGGTTTGACCGTGTCATTGTGACGCCCCCAAATCCGGGTACTTGAAACCCGAACTCGGTGCTTCACGATACCATTTCTATAAGCTGAATAATACTAATAATAATAACAATAATATAAAATTCAAACTTAATTTACATATGCATCAAAGTTTACTCCCAGGTACGAGACCTTTAAACATTCATTACATCATAGATAATAAGTATCATTATCTTAATAAACTATAACTATTACACAACATATTATAAATCTCATTCGTACAGCTTTTCTTTCCCCTTGTTCTTGCCTGAGCCTTCAGGTTGATCATACTTAACTGAAAACATTTAAATTTAAAGCAAGAATGAGCATTGGATTGCCCAGCAAGTAATAACAACAATATATATTAGCTGAAAGAATTAAATATTTTCTTTGAAAGACACTTCTACAACGAATAAACAATTGTGAAGTAAGCTGAACCAATAATAACAACATATCACTTCCATATGACATCTTTGAAACTACGTACAGACTATATCTGGAGATCAGTCAACATACTATGAACATTATTTTCTATTTTCGAAAAGGTTAAACAGAAATTCATCTATAAACCGTCATAACTTACGGGCACGGGGGGTGATCAGCCCGTTATGCCCTGTATTGATCAATACTACATGCAAGAACGATATTATCGTTCACTCTATCCACCTTAGGTGCATAAAAGTTTTCCCATATTCGGGATGTTCATACTTAGTCGGGAATCCAAACCAAAACAATCTGGTTGGATACAATAACGTTCTATCTTGTTCAACAATATTTTTATGTCTAGCTGAATCAAATAGCTTAGACGGCTTTTAAGTCAACGTATACATACTTGAAATAAATAAGTATGTATCAACATATGATTAAATACAATGGTTATCCAAGTGTGGACACTTGTCTAACCCTATATACGAATTAACGAACAGAATAAATATTTGAATTATACAATAATATAATAATCGGATAAGGTATGAACTTGTATGAATACAAAGATTGGATACATAATCAATAATAATAGAGTTAATAATCTGGCACAATAATAATATAATTCTGAAACTTTCTTACTCGTGTCCATTGCATAAAGTAAATACAAAGGTAAGATACTTGCCTGAGCTGCTGCTTACAATAACGCAACTTAGATTAATCTTTTATACAACGACCTATCAGTAATAAGATCATTCGTTCGATTAGAATTTCATATCATATCACATAGTACTGCTAATTGTAGTCAACACATAACCTAATCACATTGTCACGTATGTTTAACAGTCATTGGGTCATAAACAGACACATGTTTAGTCAATTTATTTAAGTCTAGATCAATTTCTGAAATATTTCTGTATACATCGGGTAAATATCGAGTCTAAAACTCTATCATGTAGTTCAATATTCGTTTAGATATTTTAAATATCAGTTATATTATTTTTCATAGCCTTATAATAATTTTTATATAATTATTATACTTTATCATGAATTTTTCAAACATTGAAATCATTATTAATTAATTTAAATATTAACTAATTCTATTATCATTAATATTTAATTAATATTAAACTATTAATGAAACTATTGCCAAAATATTAAAGTTATTTATAATAACTCAAAATATTTTTAAAGTATTAATATTACCTTTAAATGATTTTTAAATCAATAAAACCATTTTAAAATTATTTATTTAATATAACTATTAAATAAACTTAATATCATTAATATTAAATTATTATCAGTAATATTGATTTATTAATGAAATTATCCTTTAAATATTAAAAGTTATGTTTTATAACTTAAAATATCTTTAAACACTTTATTTTCCTTTAAAATGATTTTTTCTAATATTAAAATCATTTTACATTACTTTATCTAATATAATTATTAAATGAATCTAATATCCTTAATATTAAAATATTAATATTTTTCATGACAAAATATTAAAAGTTATATTATATAACTTAAAATATTTTTATAATCTCTAAATCATTTTTATAAAAAATTTAAACCATCAATTCTATTTTTCATCATTTATTTAATATCTTTATTAAATAACTTAATCATCATTAATATCTAATTAATAATGAAAATCATCACAAAATATTAAAAATTATAGAAAATAACTTAAAATATCTTTTTATATAAAATCATTTTTAAATAATTTATTTAATATTATACTTAAATAAATTAAATACTTTTTATATCCCAAAAATATTAAATATTTATGAAATATACTTAAAATAATTAAAAACTAATTTTCAGACTTTAAAATAATTTTTAGTAATTTATTTGGTATTTTTAATAATTAAAACTAATTTTTTTCTATTTTTAATCATTTTCCGGAATTTAGTAAAATAAAATTATTATAACCGTCGCTATAGGCTATAGCGACACTTATCTGTCATGTTAGGTGTTCTTGGCCTCAAGAACACTGACAAGTCAGTAGTCGAGGTGCCCTGTTTGACCGAGTCTAATTCTTATCTCAAAATGTTTATGGGCTACCTAATGGTCAGATCTTGTAGTGTTAATGTAACACTGCATGAAACAACAAATATCCAGGTCATACTTCATCACAATCAAAATTTATTAAGCCTTGAACTAGCTGTCAGGCGTGTTCATCATATTATGGGCTGCCCAGAAAATTATAGTCATGGCCGGTCAACGCCCTTTGTGGCCTTAAATCTGTCAATATGTTCATGTTACAAGTTTTTTGCTCGTCGGGCTATGTAGACAAACTATCAGAGAACATGTTTCAATACATGGTCAAGTCTAACAATACTTAATGAAACCGGGTTAAGCTTGCAAACATGTTGTCAGAGTGTTTCTGGGTTTTTCCCAGAAACTCAACAGTTCGACCTATCACTTTCATGTTCAAATTACTTTATGTTCTGGTCATGATTTATATCTTTTAATGGGTCAAATCTTTAGTATACACTACAAGGAACAATAACATATCCTCCGATCATCATAACATCAACACAGACAAGATATATGGGCCGGTCAAAGTACCCTCCCGGAACTGTTCTTAAACATTTCTGGGTTTTCCAGAAATGTTCTTGAGCAGTTTCGGCTACCAAGTTTGACCATCTCTAGATTTAATTCTGTTAAGTATATATGTGATACAAAGGCTTTAACATGTAGTATTCATGTCTTTCTACAATTATAAAACAACGACATGGCAAAACAAACTTAAACATAGCAAGATCCAAGCCCTGCAAAAACACTGTCAGAGGTTTCTGGGCTGATTCTGGGCTTCAAGAACAGCTAGTCAATGCGGGTCAACCCACTTTGACCTTAAATAACTTTTAATCTACAACAGATATGAACCTGATTCAAGTTCCAGATTCAAGATCTTACATCATACTACAAGATCCAACACTTAAAACACAAAACTCAAACACCTACAGAGATCTACAAGGCCTGACATTCACTGTCAGACATCAAAAAAAATGTTTTTCCAGATTTTTTAAAACATCAAATCCGAGCCTCTAGATGTTATGGATCTAACATCTAGCAACCCAGATCATCATTATATACTACATACTACATGTTTAACACAAAAAAACTAACATCTAACACTTCGATCAAGGTCAGATTTCTTCTAGGGTTCTTACCTCTTTGTGAACAAATTCTTAATTCTATGCTTCTGATTTGATAAGTGTGATCGTGGGGCTTGATTTGGGACTGATCTAGCACTATAATTTCGTGGGTTTTAGAGAGAGGAGTTCTAGGATGAAGTTGTGAATAATTGTGCACTTTTTCTCTCTTGAATTATGCAAATGAATTGATGCAATGAACTTGTATGCTAGTGGCTGATAATGTGCTGGTGATGTAGCTTGTAGGTAGGTCTAGGGGGTGGCTGGCTAGATCTTACAAGTTCATGTCATTCTACAACTACAAAACAACAACATGGCAAAACAAACTTAAACATAGCAAGATCCAGACCCTGCAAAAACACTGTCAGAGGTTTCTGGGCTTCAAGAACAGCCAGTCAATGCGGGTCAACCCACTTTGAGCTTAAATAACTTTTAATCTAAAACAGATATAAACCTGATTCAAGTTCCAGATTCAAGTTCCAGATTCAAGATCTTACATCATACTACAAGATCCAACACTTAAAACACAAAACTCAAACACCTACAAAGATCTACAAGGCCTGACATTCACTGTCAGACATCAAAAAAAATGTTTTTCCAGATTTTTTAAAACATCAAATCCGAGCCTCTAGATGTTATGGATCTAACATCTAGCAACCCAGATCATCATTATATACTACATACTACATGTTTAACACAAAAAAACTAACATCTAACACTTCGATCAAGGTCAGATTTCTTCTAGGGTTCTTACCTCTTTGTGAACAAATTCTTGATTCTATGCTTCTGATTTGATAAGTGTGATCGTGGGGCTTGATTGGAGACTGATCTAGCACTATAATTTCGTGGGTTTTAGAGAGAGGAGTTCTAGGATGAAGTTGTGAATAATTGTGCACTTTCTCTCTCTTGAATTATGCAAATGAATTGATTCAATGAACTTGTATGCTAGTGGCTAATAATGTGCTGGTGATGTAGCTTGTAGGTAGGTCTAGGGGGTGGCTGGCCAGATCTTGCAAAGATTTGGCTAGCAATAATTCAACTAATGGGACAAAAGGGTATTTTGGTAATTATTTTAAATCTTAAGGGTATTCTTGTCCAATGTTATTGAATCTAGGGTTTAATCACTAGATTTTACATCTTAAAGTTTCCCAAATAATTTCTAGGATTTGGACAATTAAAAATTAAAGTGAAATAAAATTTTAATTTAAAGCATACTAATTAATTAGGGTTTTTAATAGAAATTAGGGTTTTTAAATTAGGGTTCCTTAATACCATTAGGGTTCCCAAATTAACAATTAGGGTTTCCTAATTATCATTATGATTCACAAAAATAATAATTAGGGTTTCTAAAATTTACAATTAGGGTTCCTAATTTTAAATTAGGGCCTTCCAAATATTAATTAGGGTTTCTCCTAATTACAGAAATTATAAAATACATAGTAAAATTCATATAACACCATTACTACACAGTCTCGAACTCATAACTGAGTTTAACAATTAGGGTTTAATAACACGACATGAGGGTTATGACATAATTTACCATATTTGGTCTACCATTATCAGTCTACAGATATACAGTACATATTCATAGCACTGAAAAATCAAAATATAATTAATATTATATTATTATTCTCATTCATTGCTCAAAATCCAAAATTAGGGTTTGGATTCCATATCTGATTTATTCTTCATATACTACATCAATAATTAAACTAAAATAATTAACTTAAATATTCTGAACAAATTCATATAATAAAATATTTATTATTATACTTCTAATCATCATTTCATATATTATTTAAATAATATAAAATCATGTTTTCATGGAAAATAATTAATAAAAATATTTCTGCTTAGAAAAATTAATTACTATAGGAATATAATTTGTGGTGATTAATAATTCTAAAATTATTTATAGGTAATAAATATATTTGCATTTATCATACATTACTTGACACATTCTCATCATTAAAATAAAAAAAAATTATATGCAAAATTTTCTATTTATTTACATAGAAAATATCGGGTTATTACAGTCATAACCTGTGAATCTGTTGTTGTTGGACTGAGATCTTGATATGTCGTTAGTCCTGGTCATGTATAATACATGTATGGACCATAAAACCACCAAAATCATGATCAGAACTCCGATTAATTTGAACTTGAAAGTGTCCACTCAGACTGCCTAGGTTTCTGGAAAATCCAAGTACCGTCTGATAAGGACTTTGAAGGCACAGATCTTCCTAGTATGTTGTTCTATGACCTATCTGATTATGGGAACATGTAATATTACATTAGTACTACGAGTTATGAACATTAGTTAGCCCAGAAACATTTTAACATGAGAATCATAGTCGGTCAAACGAGCACCCTTGAGACTGGTCTGACAGTGTTCTTGAGGCTCAAGAACACCTAAGACGACAGAAAGTGTCGCTATAGGCCATTAGCGACGGTTTAATTAATTTCTATTTTTTGAATTTTCGAAAAATACTTAAAAATAGAAAATAAATTCTAAAAATTACTAAAATAGTTTTAAAAATTATTTTAAATTCTGAAAAATAACTTTTAATTATTTGGGACATTTTTCATTAATATTTATAATTATTTGAATATTAATGATATTTAATTTATTTAATTAGTGTATTAAATAAATTAGAGAAAATAATTTTTATATTATAAAAATCATTTTAAATAAGAATAAAGTTTTTAAAAATATTTTGAAATATAAAATATAATTTTCAATATTTTTGGAGAATTCTCATTAATAAATTAGTCTTGATGATATTAGATTTAATTAATTATTATATTAAATAAATGAAATAAAAATGATTTTATTGATTTAAAAATCAATTAAACTGATTTAAAAATATTTTAAGTTATAATTAATGACTTTTAATATTTTGATAATAATTTTATTAATATTTAAATATTAATGGTGATGATTTAAAAATAATTTTAATTATTTTAAAAATTATTTAAGTAGAATATTGATGATTTAAAAATATTTTAAGTTATTAAAAATAACTTTAATATTTTGACAAGTTTGTCATTATTATTTTAATATTATTAAATATTAATGATGATGTAACTAATTAGTATTTAAATCATTTAAAAATGATTCCGGCGTTTGAAAAATTATTATAAATTATAATAATTATTTATAAATTTTTAAAAGCTTCTAAAAAATATTATAAATGATATATGACTTATCTAAAATAATATTGAAGCTTTGAGACCGAGTTTAAATGACAATAAATGTGTAAATTATCGGATATGGTGACCAAGGCACCGATATGAGACTTAAGTCCAACCAGACCGAACTAGTTAGACATGATAAGTGTTTATATAGGTTATGAACACTAATGTGGCTATGTGGTAATGTGTCAAGGAGTCAGATTGACTGTAAATTACAATGATACGTGTTATAAATTATTGTGCTAATTGTGAGACTGATATTATTGATTATAGGTCTTACGAACGCAGATAAATATATTGTGTAGTAGTAATCAACGCGAAGGGTAAGGTTACTTAACTCAACCTTGAGTTTTATTTGTTTAAATATTATGGTGGTTAATTATTGTTAATTAGACCACATCCAAGAATTTATTGTTGATTATTCGCAGTTAGTGCATATTTATTAATTCAAATTGAATTAGTGATTCTGAGAATATACTTGTAGAATAACTGTTGTTGGATATTCACATCCGTAGAAGCTATTATTGATTTCAAATAGTACAGTTAAATTTTGTCTATTGTTTAATCGTATTGAAACATGTCTTTGCTAATTGTTTTGGCTAGACGAACATTTGTTAGAACTTGATAGGTTCGAGAAGAGAATAGAAGAGAATTCAATTATTATTGATAGATCGATGCTAATTATTTCGGCTAGATCAAAAAAGAAAACTTGATAGGTTTGAGAAGAGAATAGAAGAGAAGAGAAGTGATTAGATATTGAAATCATTGTATTTCGTTTTTAAATCAAATTCTAATTCAAAGACTGAGAAGAACAACCTTTTATATAAAGGGAACATTTTAGGTCGTATATTCGGTCATTGCGCACTTTTAAATATTATGCATAATATAGAGTATAATGAAGCTGATCACTTTATATACTTGAAGAGGGGTATGATTTAATCTTTATGATTATCTGATACACTTGGGTATATCAAAGTAAATCTTTGATAGTTACTCGATAAGAGAAGTTTTAGATCCTTTGTGATCACTCAGCATATATTCTGGGAAAATATTTCCATCTTGTTATTTGGGTATATCAAAGTAAATTTTTGATAGTTACTCGAGAATAGAATTTCAAGATCTTGTAAGATCATTTATCACAAACTCTAGAAAGTATTTCTAAATCGTTATTTAATAGAATAACGTAGAAATTTTGAGAACATTGTATCCTTTCATTAATGTGTTATATAGGTTGCGAGACGATTGGTTAGAGAAGAAAATTGTCCAGCTATTTCAAAGTTCCCCAAACTTTGGAGTTATTCTATCGAAATAGATAGTCTGTTATTCTTGATTCTTATACATTCATTGTATGTCTTAACTTGCGAGGCAAATTTGTTGATCACCCTTACTAAATAAAACATTTCAGCTAGGGTCGAAGTGACTGGAGGTTTTGTGAAGAACAAAGGCAAAGGTATAATGCTGGAGTAGTTTTTATGAACATTGTTAATATGTTGTATTTGTAAACCCTTTTTGTATATCTAAAGGGTGTGTTTGTAATATGAAGGTTAGATAACCTGGGGCGAATGTATTAACTATATCAGTTATTGTGGTGTAAATTTCTATTCATAACTAAATGGGTAGTTAAATGTTATTTATATTGTGGATCATGAGCACCAAACTCGGGAGTTAGGTAACCCGGATTTGGGGGCGTCACAGGTTGGTATCAAAGTTGTAGGTTATAAACCTTAAGTGGGGTGGGGAAAACCCTAGGATTATAACCATAAGCGAAATCTAGAATACTCATTTAGAGTACTAAGTGAGGGATTGCTGAAGCGCATCAATAGTGAGATATGTGGACACATAGTGTGAGAAGTTCGTACTAGAGAAGTATTAATCAAGTTATTTAAACTGATTGTAGGATGTCTGGAGAAGATGAAATGAGTGCGGAGATGCTAGCAGATGTTTCACCAGTGATAGTAGCCAAGGTGCCAGCGCAAAGCGAGTCAGTTGAAAAGGTGGGAAAAGATGAACCTATGGTCAATCTGGGGAGTGATCATGATGATTATCCTGAGATGTATCTGAGTGGTGATGAGGAGGCGGAGTCCGAAGAAGCTAAGGTGGAGAAAGGGAATAAGACCAAGTTTAGAGAGAAAGATCAAGAATCTGCAGAAGTACAAGAACTCCAGAGTAAGGTATTTCTTTTGGAGGAGTTGTGGAAGACGGAGCGAGCGTTACACGAAATGACTGAAGAACGAAGCGAGTTGAAGGCGCAGGTGGAAAGGATGAAGATTGAAGGTGGTGGATCATCTGAAGAAACATTCATACGGAAGAAGAGCAAGAATAAGAGAAAGAGGGAGAACGGGTCACGGATTTAGCAAGTGTCCCGATAAGAAGAAGACTGGTGAATGGAGTGGAAGGTAGACATCTTAGGTATAAGCGATAATATATTTTGATAGTGATATTAACGGTTGTAATATCAAGAATGACGTGTGAACATATGAAAATATATATGTTTGTATGAATGATATCTTTACTTTCTATATGAATATAAGATTAAGATTAATTTTTGAATTCTTAAAATTCATACTTATGGTAAGTTCATGACTCATAATTATATGAAATATTTTGAACCCCTCAGCGAATGGACGCCAAAGGTCTGACTAGGATAAGTTCATACACTCATATAATTGTGGCAAGTTCCTGAACCCCTAGGTGTGGTAAGTTTGATGAACTGGGGAATAGTTATGTGTGAATGGAGAATTACAACTTTTGTTTAAAGTTGTGTTGTTAATCCTGATATTATTTAAAAAGGGATAGTGCTATGTGTTAAGTGCTAAATGTACTGTGTGATATTTGAATAAATATGTGATTATATGAGAACTTTGTGCCAAATTTTTATTGTGTGATTAATAAGAATTGGTGTAGAGAAAGAGAATTAATGTAAGATTTTTATTAGATAATGCCGCCAAGGAAGGGAAGTCTAAAGGAAAATATGGAAGAACAATTTTTGAATCTGAAGTAGAAGAATATGACAGTGACAAAATATTTTGTAAAGTTCAATGAATTAGCTAAATTCGTTCCACATCAAGTGGACACTGAGGAACTGAAAGCACGATGTTTTAGGAATGGATTGAAATCATTAGTACTCGAGAAGTTAGATGTGCTGCAAATTAATTCATTTTTAACTTTATTGGAAAAAGCCATTATCGCTGAGGGAGAAATGGAAGCTGTGTTAAAGAATAGTCAAGAACAAAGAAAGGAGGCTGAAGGAAATAATATGATAGGTGGTAGGGGAGGCAGTGATTTTAATAAACGTAAGAGGGATGATAATGTTAATTTAGGAAATAATCCAAAAGAGAGTAGGAGGAAGGGTACGCCGTGTGTAGTTTGCGGGAAGCGTCATCAAGGAGGTTGTTTGAAGAAAAAAGGAGTCTGTTACAACTGTGACCATGAGGAACACATGTCTCCTGAGTGTCCCATTCCAAAGAAGACACGAGGTTGTTTTACGTGTGGATCAATTGATCATCTGGTGCGTGATTGCCCAAAGAAGAGGGTGAATAAGTGAACCAGTAGAGGAACATTATAGATCAAAGAATCAGCTCAACAAGAAAGACCAACATCATTCACTTTTAGCATGACAATTCCAAATGCAGCAGCTGCCCATGAAGAGGAGACAGGTAACGAGTTCGGTTAGAAATTAAATTACGCGAGAAATACGTTAGATATTGATGTGAATTATTTTCTTTTATAGATCCAAGTCACAGGTTAGAATTTGAGACACAAATTAGTATTATGTTGATAAGAATGAATTGATGACATAACTTTAAAAGATTGTGGAGAATAAGAAAGTGGTGATTCCGATGACGGAATCCTTTTAAGGATGGGTGAATGTGATAACCCGGGATTTCGAATAATCCGAATTTTACGAATAAATTTTTTATTATTATTTTTATATTGATATTGATTATTAATATTATGTGCTGTATCTGTGATACGAGTTTAGAGAATAAGTCGATTTGTGTTTTGACTGAGAAAATAAGAGTAGAGTTGTGCTTAACAGATTTAGAAACCCTAACCCTAAGTTCAGATAGGGATTTGGTAGAAAATATAATTTTAATAATTGTGAATGAGTACGCGTTTGTACTATATAGAGTTATTGATCAATGATTGATCGGGTAGGGTATAATATTAGTAAACCCTAATAAGGGATTAGAAACCCTAATCTCCAGATTAGAAACCCTAATGTACCGTTAGGAATCCTAATCGAAAGCCTAGAAACCCTAATTTTAAATTCGGGAATCTTCAACCCTAATTAGGAAACCCTCATTCTAATTAGCAAGTCTAATGTAATTATAAAACTTTTATATAATTAGTAAACCCTAATTGTAATTTAGAAATTCTTAATTTTCTAATTAAAACCCTAATTAGAAATTTTTAGAAGCTAATGTTGTAAAATCTAAGGGTTAGAACCTTAGTGTTAAACCCTAAGGGTTTGGGCAATTAACAATCAAGCCATTTAAATTACAAGGACAATGACCAAAATACCCTTTTTACATTTTTAATGAGTTAACTTGTAAAATTGGCAAGATCCTTTTAGTTGGTGACCTAATAACTTGACTTTGTGACTTAGGAACTCCAGCAAATCAGTCTAGGGTAGCAGCAATCTCAGCAACATGCAATGCATCATAACATATAAGAGATTTAGTGAGAGAAAGTTCATTCACTTGGACATTTTTCTCTCCAACACTCAACAACTCTCTCTCTCTCTCTCCCTCTCCAAGACCTCCGAGTTTCTTAAGTAAATCAGTCACTAGATCACCCCTTAGAACACCTATATCAGTTAAGGAGGGCTAAGATCAAAGATTGGACAAGAGAGGTATAAACCTAAACCCTACTTTTGATCTTGTATGCTAAGGTAAAGTTTGTGTTTATGTGTTTAGATTTGTGCTAAAAGATGTTTTATGATTATCTATAATAGATTCATAGCATCAAAGTGGGTAAAAATGAAGTTTTTCAAAAACTGCTCAAGAACATTTTTGTCGTCTAACAAGCTAATGTCAGTGGCTCTAGAGTCTTTTCTGTTTTTGATTTTTGTTGTTTTAAAGTTGTAATCGATACTCTGACATGAGGTCTTTGTTCTGAAACTGAAAGCACAGTCATTTGATGTCTAGATTGTAAGATATAATTAGTCAAAACCCGTTGATCGGGCATGACCGAGTAAAATTTTGGGTAACCGAGAAAGTATGAGCAGCGTCTGACAACATTTTGAAGCTCCTTGATCTGTCAATTGTTTAAGTATTTTGATGTTGTTGTTGTATTCAGACTGTAGCCTATAATGTGGCCTATAGATTCTGGTCTTTAGATACCTTAAATCATCAACTGATCGAATGTAGTGGACGGTCAAACTTGACCATCTGATCACGTTTAGCATTTCTGGAAAAACCCAGAAACAGTTCGAACAAAATTTCTGACAAGGTTTGACCGTGTCATAACCTGTGAATCTGTTGTTATTGGACTGAGATCTTGATATGTCGTTAGTCCTTGTCATGTATAATACATGTATGAACCATAAAACCACCAAAATCATGATCAGAACTCCGATTAATTTGAACTTGAAAGTGTCCACTCGGATTGCCTGGGTTTTTGGAAAATGCAGGAACCATCTGACAAGGACTTTGAAGGCACAGATCTTCCTAGTATGTTATGAGCATTAGTTGGCCCAGAAACATTTTGAGATGAGAATCATAGCCGGTCAAACGAGCACCCTTGAGACTGGCCTGACAGTGTTTTTGAGGTTCAAGAACACCTAAGACGACAGAAAGTGTCGTTATAGGCCATTATCGACGGTTTAATTAATTTCTATTTTCTGAATTTCCGAAAAATACTTAAAAATAGAAAATAAATTCTAAAAATTACAAAAATGGTTTTAAAAATTATTTTAAATTCTAAAAAATAACTTTTAATTATTTGGGACATTTTTCTTTAATATTTATAATTATTTGAATATTAATGATATTTAATTTATTTAATTAGTGTATTAAATAAATTAGAGAAAAATAATTTTAATATTATAAAAATCATTTTAAATAAGAATAAAGTGTTTAAAAATAATTTGAATTATAAAATGTAATTTTCAATATTTTTGGAGAATTTTCATTAATAAATTAATATTAATGATATTAGATTTATTTAATTATTATATTAAATAAATGAAATAAAAATGATTTTATTAAATTAAAAATGAGAAAAATATTTTAAAAATATTTTAAGTTATAATTAATGACTTTTAAAATTTTGATAATAATTTCATTAATATTTAAATATTAATGGTGATTATTTAAAATTGATTTTAATTATTTTAAAAATCATTTAAGTAGAATATTGATGATTTAAAAATATTTTAAGTTATTAACAATAACTTTAATATTTTGACAAGTATGTCATTAATATTTTAATATTATTAAATATTAATGATGATGGAATTAATTAGTATTTAAATCATTTAAAAATGATTCCAGCGTTTGAAAAATTATTATAAAGTATAGTAATTATTTATAAATTATTAAAAGCTTCTGAAAAATATTATAAATGATATATAACTTATCTATAATAATATTGAAGCTTTGAGACCGAGTTTAAGTGACAATAAATGTGTAAATTGTCGGATAAGGTGACCACGGCACCGAGATGAGACCTAAGTCCAACCAGACCGAACTAGTTAGACTTGATAAGTGTTTATATAGGTTATGAACACTAATGTGACTATGTGGTAATGTGCCTAGGAGTCAAATTATTTGTAAATTACAGTGATACGTGTTATAAATTTTTGTGCTAATTGTGAGACCGATATTATTGATTATAGGTCTTACGAACGCAGATAAGTATATTGTGTAGTAGTAATCAACGCGAAAGGCAAGGTTACTTAACTCAACCTTGAGTTTTATCTGTTTAAATATTATGGTGGTTAATTATTGTTAATTAAACCACATCCAAGAATTTATTATTGATTATTCGCAGTTAGTGCATGTTTATTAATTCAAATTGAATTAGTGATTCTGAGAATATACTTTTAGAATAATTGTTGCTGGATATTCACATCCGTAGAAGCTATTATTGATTTCAAATAGTACAGTTAAATTCTGTCTATTATTTAATCGTATTGAAACATGTCTTAGCTAATTATTTTGGCTAGATGAACATTTGTTAGAACTTGATAGGTTCGAGAAGAGAAGAGAAGAGAATTCAATTATTATTGATAGATCGATGCCAATTATTTCGGCAAGATCGAAAAAGAAAACTTGATAGGTTTGAGATGAGAAGAGAAATGATTAGATATTGAAATCATTGTATTTCGTTGTTAAATCAAATTCTGATTCAAAGACTAAGAAGAACAATGTGACACCCCCAAAATAGGTATACATCACCCATCTTGAGTCGCCAAATACATGGTACAAAATTTAAATACAACTTAATTATACAACAGTCGTGTAAAATACAACAAAACATAATCTAAGAGTTTTAATAAGAATATTGTCATCTAGACAATATCCACACTCAATAGAGTCCTCATTACATTTATTATCACACAATTTTATATAATAGTGAGGACTACTAAAACAACCATCTGGACCGTCAATCCGTTCCCCGACTCGTCCCAGCTGTATTTTCATTTTCTGAAGAGAACAGTGAAAGAAAGTGTGAGGTCAACTAGCATAGTAAGAAATATTATGACTAAGATAATGCAGAATAATTTATCATTAGCCTTCAACAGTGTTAAACTGATAAAATATAACAAATATCAAGTTTAACTGCAGCGGAATAAGCAATCCATTAGAAGAGTCAAGTAGAGAATAAAATATACTATCTTCTATGATTTAAAAGGTTTTTCATCACTTTTATCGCTGAGACTCGTCTTAATAAATAAACCACATCATCCCTGCACTACAGCCAAGGATATTCATTAGTATCACGACCATAAATTATCCATGCACAACGGGCCAAAGATATTCGTGTATTCATCAATGGTCATGATCATGCCAACTGTCCATTAATGCACTACGGCCAATGAGGACTTTTACCACATCATTTATAACATTACAGTCATTATTATACCGAATAATCCCTGGTCATAATTATACCAAGTCCATCTATGCACTACAGGCCACAGATGACTTTCAACATATTATAAACATGAGGATTATGACAATGATATAAGAATTCAATAAAATAAGTTCAAGGATAAATTTTTAAAGATTTATAATTTAATTTATCCAGAAATCAATAACGTCTAAATAGTCAACATGATACTGTTTTGTGGAGTAAAATTCATGAATGCTCAGAAGAATATTTCCATGAAAAGATACTGGATGAAGCGCAAATATCCAGGATATTCTACTAATTTCATGGAGTATAGAAGCAAAAACTTTAACCAACTGAGTATAATAGAATATATGAAACTGCAAATAGATTTTTGTCCACTATGTGGTAATCCACGTAGACAGATCATTTCCACAATTTAATAAAGAATGAATACAAAGGATCATTCACCATGCATGCAGTAGTCCACATAGATAGGTTATTCCAACATAATAATAAAGAATGGAATAACAAAAGAATTCACTATGCATGCGATAGACCACACAGACAGGTTATTCCAACAGAATAATAAAGAATGGAATAACAAAAGAATTCACCAGGCATGCGATAGACGCACAGACAAGTTATTCCAACAAAATAATAAAGAATGGAATAACAACCCTTACGAGTATTAAAAGAAAATAACTCTCTTCATGAATACGAAAGAAATAATATCTCTTACCTTAGAAGAAACTGGATACTAGAATAGTGAGGTAGCAGACTTCTCTTCTTCTTTCTCTCTATAATAATTGCTCTTGTGAGACTTAGTGAATTGGTGAGAATGAAAGAAGAATGAGCTTCTACTTATAGGAAAATATAGTTTCGATAATTGCACGTTTTGGGGCTCGAAATATTACAGTATAATACCTTCCGCTTTTTTTTATTTTTAATTTAGTCCTGCAAGTATTATCAAACTTGCACCACCTCCCCTAATAGTAAATAATGTGAATTAATAGTTCATTCATGTGACTTAATAGTGTAATCATGTGAAAAAACTAATTATAGTATAGTACTTTCATCTATACCTCTATTTTTAATTTAGTTATGCAAGTATTATCAATCTTGCACCACCTCCCCTAATAGTACATGAATGTGAATTAAAAGTACACACATGTGAACAAATAGTTATAAGCATGTGAAATAATAGCAATTAATTGCTCATTTATCCGATTAATTACCAGATTGGTCAATATAACCTCCAGACATCAATTATTATCGAAATAAATGTCTATTTCCACTAACACTAATAATCCCAACACAATGGAACTATCAATTTCATCTTTAATCAACACGAACTTATTCATCATTAATATTATAACTCACAATATTTAACAACCAGGTCGTTTCCAGGAAAGAGGGGGCTTTCCGATAAGGATTTCTCCTTATTGGCGCGCAATTAGGTGACCAAACCTCTCCTTGACAAAATTTCTAGACATTGTCAATATTGTAAATAATAATATGAATAACTTTGTCGTCTCAATTATTGATTTAATAATAATAAATATTATGTTGATGATACTGTGATAATAATTGAATCAATAATATGAGAGATATGATGCAACAATTACTGTAGCAATAATTGAGTATAACTGAGTGACTTCTCACGTAAACATCAATAATCAATACCGTGTGCTACTATGTAATCACGCGTATTACTGTACTTTTATCACCGGGTAGTTCAACAGTTTAACGGTAAAACTTTCGCCGTTATTTTTATGAAAAGATAATTCTGTCATTTTCTAACTACGACAATACTTCCGTTGTGGGGTCCACTAATGATTGTGTCGTCGTACGAATATTTCCTGTTAAAACGAATATTCTCCGACCAATCGAATATTATATAACCACTTGCTTACTTTGCAAAATTTGTAAATAATACCCACAACTATAACATTATATCAAATCCACACCATAATATTCAAAAATATATTTTGAGAAAAATTAATCTTTATTTACAAAAGTTGGGGTCTTACAACCTCCCCTTCTTATGAAATTTTGTCCTCGAATTTAGGGTGCGTACTTGGTATGTCGAAGAGGTGAGGATACCTTGACCTCATTTCAGATTCTAACTCCCAGGTCATTTCCTCAACATCGTGATTTCTCCACAAAACTTTGACTTGAGGTATAACCTTGGAGCATAGAATATGATCCTTCTTATCCAAGATTTTAACAGGTACCTCTTCATATGTTAAATCTTCCACTATTTCAT
This sequence comes from Panax notoginseng, assembly GCA_016801055.1. NCBI lineage: Eukaryota > Viridiplantae > Streptophyta > Magnoliopsida > Apiales > Araliaceae > Panax > Panax notoginseng. Next base: position 105,455,925 of record CM029021.1, read on the forward strand.
CCGGTTCTAATTCAATAATGTGGTTCTGGTCTTTCACATATTTACATAACATAGATATGTGAAAAACGTTATGAACACGAGACATATTTGGCGGTAAGGCGAGTCTATAGGCCACAGTTCCTACTCGATCGAGGATTACAAATGGGCCAATGATTCGAGGATTGAGCTTTCCTCTCTTTTCAAATATCGTAACTCCTTTCCATGGAGCAACACGTAACAACACATGATCTCTAATATTAAATTCCACGTCCTTTCGATGAAGATCAGCATAACTCTTTTGTCGATCTTATGAGGTTTTTATACGTTGTCGGATCGTTTGAATCTTTTCCGTAGTCATACGTACCAACTCCGATCCCAACAATGTTGCTTCACCCACCTCATCTCAGCATACTGGAGAACGACACTTTCTTCCATACAACGCCTCAAATGGAGCTATGTCAATACTTGCTTGATAACTATTGTTGTAGGAAAACTCCACCAATGGTAAGAACATGTCTCAACTTCCCTTGAAGTTAAGGACACATAGTCTTAATAGATCTTCAAGAGTTTTAATAGTCCTCTCCGACTGCCCGTCCGTTTGAGGATGATATGCCGAACTAAATCATAAATCTGTGCCCATAGCTTTCTGCAAACTAACCCAAAATCGTGAAGTGAATCTTGGGTCTCGATCAGAAACTATGGATACTGGCATACCATGCAATCTTACAAACTCGTTTATGTACATACGAGCAAGACCTTCAAGTGTATAAATTTCTCGTATCGATAAAAAATGAGCAGACTTGGTTAATCTATCAACAATGACCCAAATTGCATCTATGCCTTAAGAAAACTTGGGAAGACCAGTAACAAAATCTATGGTAATGTGCTCTCACTTCCATTCTGGAATTTCAAGTGGTTGCAATGGACCTTTTGGCACTTGATGCTCCGCCTAGACTCATTGACAAGTTAGACACCTTGAGATAAACTCTGCGATCTCTCTCTTCATATTGCTCCACCAAAATGTATGTCGAAGATCACGATACATTTTGGTACTCCTAGGATGGATTGCAAATGGTGTGTTGTGCGCCTCCATCATGATTTTATACTTTAAATTAGGGTCGTTAGGAACACAAAGTCTAGAGTTGTCTCGAAGTATTCCTTCTTCATCGATTCTTGCTTCCAGTATAGCACGTTCTTGCACTTTCTTCCTCATACGCATCAGCTCCAAGTCTGTAGCTTGAGCAGCTTTAACTTTATCGATTAAAGTCGGTTCAACTCGTATGTTAGCCATCATCACATGGGTCACTGAAATCTTTAACTCTATCTCCATCCTTTGCAAGTCATACAAAATGGGCCTTTGCTTTGATAATATCGCACTCGTACCCGCATATGATCTTCTACTCAATGTGTCAACCACTACGTTCGCTTTTCCAGGATGGTATTGAATGGTATGATCGTAATCTTTCAATAGCTCAAGCCATAGTCATTGTCGCATATTGAGTTCCTTTTGAGTGAAGAAATATTTGAGGCTTTTATGATCAGTATAGATCTCCACCTTCTCTCCATACAGGTAATGCCTCCAAATCTTAAGCGCAAAAACGACAGCTACCAACTCTAGATCATGAGTAGGATAATTCCTATCATATTGTTTGAGTTATCGTGAGGCATATGCTATGACTTTCCCATGTTGCATGAGAAGACATCCTAACCCTTTGCATGAAGCATCACTGTAGATGACCAATCCCTCCGAGCCAGATGGTATTGTCAGAACAGGTGCTGAAATAAGCCTCCTCTTGAGTTCTTGAAAACTCTTCTCACATTCCTAGCTCCAACTGAACTTTGTATCTTTTCGAGTCAGCTGAGTTAATGGAGTAGCGATTCAAGAAAACCCTTCTACGAATCTCCGATAATAACCAGCTAAGCCGAGAAAGCTACGTACTTCGGTTACTGATTTAGGTTACTCCCAGCTTTGAATAGCTTCAATCTTTGTCGGGTCAACAGATATTCCATGATTTGATACTACGTGCCCAAGGAATGCTACTTCCTCAAGCCAGAACTCACATTTCTTTAACTTGGCATAAAGCTTATTTTCACAAAGCTTTTGGAGTATCAGCCTTAAGTGTTACGCATGATCTTCACGGCTTTTGGAATATATAAGGATGTCATCAATAAAGATGACCACAAAGTGATCCAAATATTCCTTGAATACTCGGTTCATCATATCCATGAAGGCAGCAGGAGCATTAGTCAATCCAAAAGACATGACTAGGAATTCGTAATGCCCGTACCGAGTTCTAAAGCCGTCTTTGGAATGTCATCGGTTCTAATCTTTAACTGATGATATCCGGAACGAAGATCGATCTTTGAAAAGAATTTGGCTCCTTGCAACTGGTCAAACAGGTCATCAATGCGAGGCAACTGAAAGTAGTATGCATACAAGCCAATCATGTTTGATGATAAAGCATATACTTTGTAACAATCTTATTCATTTATTAATAAAAGGTATTAATTTATTAAAGGCTTTTAATTATCTACATGATGCTGTTTTATAATATGTGAGAAACCCATAGTTTTAAGCAATGCTTTTAGAATAATGATGATGATCATTCTAATGAGATCTAAATTCTTAGAAAGCTTAAAACTAAAATAGTTCCCAATCGTTGGATTACTAAATTGGGGATTAGTGAATCCGGATAGATTGGTACATACGTTGCTTGCTCATTGGATGAGGATGATTGATCTCATGATCATTTGTGTGGAGACACTAAAACAAGTATGTAGGTGCTTATTAGAGAATAAGTTCACTGAACGTGGCTCGCTAAGGAATACCTAATGGAATTTTACTTGCCTGTCAATAGGAATTCCTGTAGTGATAGTAGTACAAGTGATCCTTGGACTTGAGATCATCATAGTATTTTGTATATGATGAGTTATACTTTGACTTATTCCTTAAGACCCTTAGGGTATATCAAAGGGTATGCTTGGGTATAATAAGTTGTACATGGAGATAATGTATGATCAATAAAGAATCTACCACTTCTAGTAAAAGAAGAGAAATGTCTTATGTGATTCGATAAATGACAACTCAGTAGTCCTTGGCCAAGGCAGAATGAAATTAGAAAGGAGTTTCTAATTTGCATTATTTGGGGCTGTGCATTTAAGAGTCGAAATACATATAATTAAATAAAATAAGACTTGACAGTAATTCCATATCTTATATTTAATTGGGACATTGTATGGTGGAAGGATTGAATTGTACGGTAACTATTTACTCAAAGGTTCTTTTATGATTAATGTTAAAATCTATATTATCTGGAAAGTCGTTGATCGCTAGGGAGGCTTATCCCTATTGTAGAATAAATATTATTTATTTAAATAAATTAATAGTTTAATTTATTTATTTAAATAAGATTAGAATTGTTCTAATTGATTTATTCACAACCGGTTTAATATGGAGAACCTAAAGGGTCACACCATAAAAGGAAGAATAATTATTTAAGAAGTTAATGACATAATCGTAATAATATGTTAAGTATATTTAATTTAATCTATGGTAATAGAATAAATTAAATAGCTTAATATTTATTATTTAATATTTTAGAAATATTAAATATAAATTAATAAGAGGAGTCTTATTATTATTATTATTATTATTATTATTATTATTATTATTATTATTATTATTATTATTATTATTATTTTAATTTCTAAAAGAGTTTAGGAATTAATTTAATATATATACTCTCATTTATTCCTAATAGGATTAGGAGGGAAAATTAGTTAAAGGAGTTCAATTAATTATCCCTAATAAGATTAGGGAGCCCATTTAATTAAAAGAGTTTAATTAAATAAATAATACCTTATTTTTAATAGGGTTACTTGATATCTTTATAAGAGGAGTCTTATATAAGATATCAAACATACGTTATTCCAATGGTTGGAGAGTACGCTTTTTTCTATAGAGATAGAAAAAACTAGGGTTTTGCCAAACACCCATCTTCTTGGATCTTTCTTCTTCCTTGGTGGATCACCTCTAGAGGCCAAACACTTGGGTGGCTAACGTTGATCAAAGGAAGGAACCAAACCCGGTGGATTCAAGTTGGACGCGAAAAGGATTGGAGGTGAACTTGTACCTGAGGAAGCTTGGATCTTCAAGGGTATGATTCTTGTTCTTTCTTTTTCGTTTAATTAATAATTGCACATAAAGGGTGATCCGGGTATATGGTTTATAAAATTTTAAACTCTGATTTTTCCACGTTTCCGCTATTTTGTGCAATTTGATTGCGTTCATGAATATTACAAACCTAACAGCAACGGGTACCTATTTTTTATGGTGACGTGATTCAACTCCCGATAATCAATACAAAGTCGCATACTTCCATCTTTCTTCTTCACGAATAGAACAGAAGCACCCCAAGGAGACGTACTAGGATGAATGAAACAGATGTCTAACAATTCCTGTAGTTGGGTTTGTAACTCCTAAAGTTCAATAGGAGCCATTCGATATGGGTCTTTAGAAATGGGTTTTGTACCGAGTTCAAGGTCGATACCAAACTCAATTTCACATTCCGGGGGTAGGCCAGGAAGTTCTTCGAGAAATACGTCAGGAAATTTATTAACAATAGAAATATCATTCAAATCTGACGTATTTTTGTTTAAATCTGTGACATGAGCTAAGAAAGCTTGACATCCATTTTTTAATAAACGAATAACTTTATGGCTTGAGATGACCGTGATTGATTTTAATGGTTTGGTCGCTTGAATTCGCATAATAGGTTGATTAGGAATATGAAAGCTAACAACTTTACGAAAACAATCAATTTTAGCATGATGAGTAGTTAACCAATCAATCCCTAGAATCACGTCAAATGCAAGTATGGAGATAATATCGACAGGTAACGTGCGGTTATCGATTTAAATCAAACAAGACTTATAAACAGTGGATGTAATGAAGGTTTCTCCCAATGGAGTTTCAACAGATAAGTCAAAGTCTAATTTCTCCAGAGTCACATTTAAACGTTGAGCGCAAGTAGGAGAAATAAAAGAATGGGTAGAACCGGTATCAAATAAGGTATATACTTCGCTAGAGTTTATGATAAGCTTACCCGTGATGACCTCATTCGGGATCCTTGCTTTCTGGGAGGTCACGGCAAACGCTCTCCCTTGAACTACTAGTTTTGACTTGCCTGGGACGGCATTTGGTGTCACCGTTCCAACTGGACTTGGCTTCCCAGTACGATAAAATCTAGCTAGGTGACCTTCTCTTCCACAATTGTAACACGTTTTGGACTGCTGCGCACAGTTTGGACAGATGTGTCCCTTCTCTCCACATTTGAAGCATATGATAGGTGGTCGTTCTCCTTCCTTAACAATGGGTGCTGGTGCTGACGTCTTTTTATCATTGTTGAATCTCTTCTTCTTAAAATTTCCATTCTTATTGTCTTGGACATGATTACCACTGAAGTGGTTACCATTTCTGGCATGTTGATTCCCTCCACGTTTATTGTCACCGCTTCGATGACTGCTACCACTGGTATTACCATTTTGCCGGCTGCTTTTTCTTGGTTGGGTTGACTCGTTATCGCGCTCCAATAACTGAGCCCTATTCACAACATCTAAATACAAACACAGTTTATGAGAGATAAGGTATTGACGTATCTCGGGTTTCAAACCTCTTAGAAACATTCGCGTCATTCTCTCCTCATTATCAATTAAGTGAGACGCAAACCGGGACAACTTGGCAAACTTAGCTTCGTACTGCGACACGGTCATATTGTTCTGCTCCAACTTGATGAACTCTACCTCTTTTATGTGATGAATACTTTCGGGAAAGTACTTGTCGTTGAATAGTTCTTGGAACTTCTCCCAAGACATCTTCAGTGCGGCAGGTTGAGTACGCTTTACCGATTCCCACCAGTAATCTGCCTCTCCTTGCAACATAAAGGTGGCAAAGAAAATCTTTTGTTCCTCGGAGCATCCCAAGACATAAAATATCTTAGTGATCTGCTTTATCCACGCTTCCACCTTAAGTGGTTTTGGCTCTCCAATAAACTCTGGTGGTCCCAGCTCCTTGAACTGTTTAGCGGTGACCATCTAAGAGTTTTCAGTGTTTCCACCTACATTTTGGACAGGAGCCGCTCTCGCCTGATGTTGCATGAATTGCATAAAGCCTCTGAATATTCCATCGTTCATCATTTGGTCAGTGTTGTTGTTTGCATGAGGATTGTCATCTTCCTGATACACATTATCCTAATTATTGATCTGTGGAGACTCAACGGTCTCCTGGCTCCATTGCTATTCTCAACATTCTCGGATGTCATTTTCAAATACTGCCACAAAACAAGGGTTAATTGATATGCAACATATTATCCCTATACTCTGACCGACCAATTAAACACCAAATAAACTTAGGCAGGTCATACTAGCGAAGGAATTCCCGGTCTCTCCCCTCCTAGTTCTAGTCTCACATCTTAGCCAGGGATCATATCCCTAAGCTTTGATACCAACTGTGATGCCCCCAAAATAGGTATACATCACCCATCTTGAGTCGCCAAATACATGGTATAAAATTCAAATACAACTTAATTATACAACAGTCGTGTAAAATACGAAAAAACATAATCTAAGAGTTTTAATAAGAATATTGTCATCTAGACAATATCCACACTCAATGGAGTCCTCATTACATTTATTGTTACACTATTTTATAGAATAGTGAGGACTACTAAAACAACCATCTGGACCGTCAATCCGTTCCCCGACTCGTCCCAGCTATATTCTCATTTCCGGAAGAGAACAGTGAAAGTAAGGGTGAGCTCAACTAGCCCAGTAAGAAATATTATGACTAAGATAATGCAAAATAATTTATCGTTAGCCTTCAACAGTGTTAAACTGATAAAATATAACAAATATCAAGTTTAACTGCAGCGGAACAAGCAATCCATTAGAAGAGTCAAGTAGAGAATAAAATATACTATCTTCTATGATTTAAAAGGTTTTTCATCACTTTTATCGCTGAGACTCAGCTTAATAAATAAACCACATCATCCATGCACTACAGCCAATGATATTCATTAGTATCACGACCACAAATTATCCATGCACAACGGGCCAAAGATATTCGTGTATTCATCAATGGTCATGATCATGCCAACAACTGTCCATTAATGCACTACGACCAATGAGAACTTTTACCACATCATTTATAACATTACAGTCATGATTATACCGAATAATCCCTGGTCATAATCATACCAAGTCCATCTATGCACTACAGGCCACAGATGACTTTCAACATATTATAAACATGAGGATTATGACAATGATATAAGAATTCAATAAAATAAGTTCAAGGATAAATTTTTAAAGATTTATAATTTAATTTATCCAGAAATCAATAACGTCTAAATTGTCAACAAGATACTGTTTTGTGGAATAAAATTCATGAATGCTCAGAAGAATATTTCCATGAAAAGATACTGGATGAAGCACAAATATCCAGGATATTCTACTAATTTCATGGAGTATAGAAGCCAAAACTTTAACCAACTAAGTATAATAGAATATATAAAACTGTAAATGAATTTTTGCCCGCCATGCGGTAATCCACGTAGACATATCATTTCCACAATTTAATAAGGAATGAATACAAAGGATCATTCATCATGCATGCGATAGTCCACATAGACAGGTTATTCCAACAGAATAATAAAAAATAGAATAATAGAAGAATTCACCATGCATGCGATAGACTGCACAGACAGGTTATTTCAATAGAATAATAAAGAATGGAATAACAAAAGAATTCACCAGGCATGCGATAGACCGCACAGACAGGTTATTCCAACAGAATAATAAAGAATGGAATAACAAAAAAATTCACCAGGCATGCAATAGACCGCACAGACAGAATAAAAGAATAATAAAGAATGGAATAACAACCCTTACGAGTATTGAAAGAAAATTACTTTCTTCATGAATACGAAAGAAATTATACCCCTTACCTTAGAAGAAACTGGATACCAGAATAGTGAGGTAGCAGACTTCTCTTCTTCTTTCTCTCTATAATTTTTCTCTATAATAATTGCTCTTGTGAGACTTATTAAATTGGTGAGAATGAAAGAAGAATGAACTTCTATTTATAGAAAAATATAATTTCAATAATTGCACGTTTTGGGGCTCGAAATATTAAAGTATAATACTTTCCTCTTTTTCTTCTTTTTTAATTTAGTCTTGCAAGTGTTATCAAACTTGTACCACCTCCCCTAATAGTAAATAATGTGAATTAATAGTTCATTCATGTGACTTAATAGTATAATCATGTGAAAAAATTAATTATAGTATAGTACTTTCATCTATACCTCTATTTTTAATTTAGTCATGCAAGTATTATCAATCTTGCACCACCTCTCCTAATAGTACATGAATGTGAATTAATAGTACACACATATGAATAAATAGTTATAAGCATGTGAAATAATAGCAATTAATTGCTCATTTATCCGATTAATTACCCGATTGGTCAATATAACCTCCAGACATCAATTATTATCGAAATAAATATCAATTTTCACTAACACTAATAATCCCAACACAATGGAACTATCAATTTCATCTTTAATCAATACGAACTTATTCATCATTAATATTATAACTCACAATATTTAACAACCAGGTCGTTTCCAGGAAAGAGGGGGCTTTCCGATAAGAATTTCTCCTTATTGGCGCGCAATTAGGTGACCAAACCTATCCTTGACAGAACTTCTAGATATTGTCAATATTGCAAATAATAATATGAATAACTTTGTCGTCTCAATTATTGATTTAATTATAATAAATATTATGCAGATGATATTGTGATAATAATTGAATCAATAATATTAGAGATATGATGCAGCAATTACTGTAGTAATAATTGAGTATAACTGAGTGACTTCTCACATAAGCATCAATAATCAATACTGTGTGCTACTATGCAACCACGCGTATTACTGTACTTTTATTACCGGGTAGTTCAACAGTTTAACGGTAAAACTTTCACCGTTATTTTTATAAAAAGATAATTCTATCGTTTTCTAACTACGACAATACTTCTGTTTTGGGGTCCACCATTGATTGTGTCGTCGTACGAATATTCCCTGTTAAAACGAATATTCCCTGACCAATCGAATATTATATAACCACTTGCTTACTTTGCAAAATTTGTAAATAATACCCACAACTATAACATTATATCAAATCCATACCATAATATTCAAAAATATATTTCGAGAAAAATTAATCTTTATTCATCAAAGTTGGGGTCTTACAAACAACCTTTTATATAAAGGAAACATTTTAGGTCGTATATTCGGCCATTGCACACTTTTAAATATTATGCAGAATATAGGGTATATGTGACGCCCCTAAAATAGGTATACAAAACCCATTCTGAGTCATCAAAATATATGGTACAGAAATAACTACAACTTTATTAATACAACATAAAAACTGTGAGTTTAAATACAAATATTGTCATCTAGACAATATCCACACTCAAATAAGTCCTCATTACAATTATTGATACATTATTTTACAAAAATGGTGAGGGCTACTAAAACGACTTTCTAGAACCTTCATTCCATACCCCGACTAGTACTCACTACATTATTGCCTCCTGAGAAGAAAAATGGAACAAAAAAGAAAAGGGTGAGCTCAACTAGCCCAGTAAAGAATATTATGACTAAGATAACATAGAACAAATTATCGTTAATCTTCAACAGGAAAAAATCTAATAGAATACAATAAACAACCAGTTTTAAATCAATCTTCGCAGCGGAAATAATAATTCATTAGAAGAGTTAAGTAGAGAATGCAAACTACTATCTTCTATATATGAATTTAAAAGTTCATCGTTGATATTTTATCCTTGTAACATCAATTAATATATATCTGGAATTAAATATTCATCTTTGCACTACAGGCCAAAGATATTCATCAGTTGGTCATGTTCATCTAAACACCTGTTCATCTTTACACTACGGGCCAAAGATATTCATCAAAAAATCATTCATCCTTGCACTACAGGCCAAAGATATTCAGTAATATCATCATTTAGGACTGAGGATGATAAAAAGTATTTTAAAGAAAACGAATCCAGTGAAACAAAGTAATATATATTAAGGATTCGTATTTCAGCTATTCCATGTCCAAAAATATCTCATAAATAATCATAGTGGAGTAAAATTCAATAATGATCAAAACATGGATACAATCAAAGCTAGTATCCATAATAGATATTTTGGACGAAAAACGAAAATTTAATTTTTCTGTGAATAGTGTCATAAACGTGAATAGTGTCGTATACGTGAATAGTAATCCCGATACAAAAAGTTCTAAATTTGATAAAAAGTTCAGACCAATATTTCGGAATAATGATATTGAAAGAAATAATATCATTTTTTAAAAAAAATAATATCCCTTACCTCGTAAAGACAATACTTATAATTGAAATATCGGATATAGGCTATGACTTGAACTTGCACCGTATAGCAACACTCAAATTATTAAAATACTCACAAGAATACGCTCAATATATCGAGAGAGAAAGAGAGAGAAAACTTCAGTTTCTGGTATGATTTTCACTTCTAACCCAAGCACCCTATTTATAGGAAATTGCTTAGAACACCAAAGAAGAAAATATATATATATATATATATATATATATATATATATATATATATATATATATATATATATATATTAATTTCCTACGCCCACTTTTTTAGTCAAAGATCAGCCATTCAAGTAGCTTAAATCACAAAAAACGTTTTTGTGAATTAAAATATTTTAAACTTAAAAATTATTTATTCCGGAACTTCGGAACTTCAATAATTCATAATAAATAGCCCTTTATCATAAAAATTCGAACTACATGTCTTTTCCATAGAAAATTCTATTATCTACAATTTTGCAGAAGAAAGTTTTTCCAAATTCCAAACAGAAATTGACCAAAATTCACAAACGGGCGATTCTACAGGCTATAATCAAATTTCAGTCAAGAAATGGGCCCACAGACATGTTTAACATGTTTTAAACAACTTTTACAATAAAAATACTCTTCCTCCTCATATACTCATATATCCCACATTTATTGTAAAAATATCATCATTATTATATTATAATAATATAATAAAATATTATTTTATCAGAAAAGATAAAATATCGATTTTCAACAATTGTCACTTTAAAAAAAATTTCCATCTATATCCACATAAAATGAATATTTTTCTCATCATATAAATTAATAATTAATTATTCACAAATAATTTTACAGAATCACAATACTGACAACCAGACAGTTCCCAAGAAAGAGGGGCTTTCCAATAAGGATTTCTTCTTACTGGCGCGTAATTAGGTGACCAAACCTCTCCTTGGACAGAACTTTCTAGACATTGCCAATAATGTTATCTAGTAATATTATTCAGATAATATGAATTATTACTCCGATAATGGAAAATACTGTGTAGTGACAATTTATTGAAACAACAGTAATATAAAATATCAACGTAGAAATTATTGAATCAATAAAATAAAATACTGAACAGTAATTACTGTAACAATTATTGAGTAGTGCCTTCTTACGTAAGAATCAATAATTGGGGCAATACCGTGTGCTACTGTGCAACAACGCGTATTATTATGTTTTAACAACCGGGTATTCCAACAGTATTAATGGTAACAACTATGTCGTTATTTATAAACAACTTATACTTGTTGTTTTCTTCATCCAATCGTTTTCCGTTATGGGGCTCACATAAGGTTGCGCCGTCGTACGAATATTCCCCGACGACAAGAATATTCCACGACCAAACGAATATTCTCCGATAAAAATGAATATTTTATAACCACTTGCTTATTTAAAATATTTGCGCATTTTACCCATAACTAACCACATTAATCAAATCAACCCTTACTATTTCAAAATGATAAATAGAGGAAATTAAATTTCATTTATTAATAATTTGGGGTCTTACAACCTCCCCTCCTTATGAAATTTCGTCCTCGAAATTGACGTACGTACCTGGTGTTTCGTAAAGATGAGGATACCTCGCTTTCATTTCCGTTTCCAACTCCCAGGTCATTTCCTCAATAGCATGGTTTCTCCACAAAACTTTAACTTGTGGTATGACCTTCGTGCGTAGGACATGCTCCTTCCTATCCAAGATCTTGACAGGTACCTCTTCGTACGTTAAGTCTTCGGCTATCTCATCCGGTTCTAACTCAATAACGTGGTTTGGGTCTTTCACATATTTACGTAGCATAGATATATGAAAAACATTATGAACATGAGACATACTTAGAGGTAACGCGAGTCTATAGGCCACATTTCCTACTCGGTCAAGAATTTGAAATGGACCAATAAATCGTGGATTGAGCTTTCCTCTCTTCCCAAATCTTGTAACTCCTTTCCATGGAGCCACACGCAACAATACATGATCCCCAATGTCAAATTCCACGTCCTTTCGATGAAGATCCCTATAACTCTTTTGTCGATCTTGTGCCGTTTGTATACGTTGTCGAATCGTTTGGATCTTCTCTGTAGTCATTTGTACCAACTCTGGCCCCAATAACGTTGCTTCTCCCACCTCATCCCAACATACTGGAGAGCGACACTTTCGTCCATACAATGCTTCAAATGGAGCCACACCTATACTTGCCTGATAACTGTTGTTGTAGGAGAATTCCACCAATGGTAGGTACTTATCCCAACTCCCTTTGAAATCTAGGACACAAAGTCCTAATAGATCTTCAAGAGTTTGAATAGTCCTCTCTAATTGCCCGTCCGTTTGAGGATGGTATGCCGAACTGAACCGTAAATCCGTGCCCATAGCTTTTTGCAAGCTAACCCAAAATCTTGAAGTGAATCTTGGGTCACGATCCGAAACTATGGATACTGGCATGCCATGCAACCTCACAATCTCATTCACGTACATACTAGCAAGACGTTCAAGGGAATAAGTCTCCCGTATCGACAAGAAATGAGCAGACTTGGTTAATCTATCAATAATAACCCAAATAGCATTTATGCCATGAGAAACTGTGGGAAGACCCGTAACGAAATCCATAGTAATATGTTCCCACTTCCATTTCGGAATCTCAAGTGGTTGCAATGGACCCTTTGGCACTTGATGCTCCGCCTTTACACGTTGACAAGTTAAACACCTCGAGATAAACTTTATAATCTCTCTCTTCATATTGTTCCACCAAAATGTATGTCGAAGATCATGATACATTTTGGTACTTCCAGGATGGATTGCAAATGGTGTATTGTGTGCCTCCATCATGATCTTGTACTTCAAATCAGAATCGTTAGGAACACAAAGTCTGGAGTGGACTCGAAGTATTCCTTCTTCATTGATTCTTGCTTCTGGAATAGCACCTTCTTGCACTTTCTTCTTCATATGCATCAGCTCCGGGTCTGTGGCTTAAGCAACTTTAACTTTATCGATTAAAGTTGGTTCTATGCGTATACTTGACATCATCGCACTCGTTCCTGCATATGATCTTATACTCAACGCGTCAGCTACCACGTTTGCTTTTCCAGGATGGTATTGAATAGTGTGGTCATAATCTTTCAACAGCTCGAGCCAACGTCATTGCCGCATGTTGAGTTCTTTTTGAGTGAAGAAATATTTGAGGCTTTTATGGTCTGAATATATCTCCACTTTATCCCCATATAGATAGTGCCTCCAGATCTTTAGCGCGAAAACGACTGCTGCCAACTCTAGATCATGAGTAGGATAATTCCTCTCATATTCTTTAAGTTGTCGTGAGGCATAGGCTATAACTTTCCCACGTTGCATGAGAACACATCCTAGCCCTTTGCCTGAAGCATCGCTGTAGATAACAAATCCATCTGAACCAGATGGTATGGTCAAAACAGGTGCCGAAATGAGTCTCCTCTTAAGCTCTTGGAAACTCTTCTCGCATTCCTCGCTCCATATGAATTTGATATCTTTCCGAGTCAGCTGAGTTAACGGGGTAGCGATTCGAGAAAACCCTTCCATGAATCTCCGATAATAACCAGCTAAGCCCAGAAAGCTACGTACTTCGGTCACCGTCTTTGGTTGCTCCCAACTTTGTATTGCTTCAATCTTCACCGGGTCAACAGATACTCCATGTTTTGACACCACGTGCCCTAGGAATGCTACTTCCTCAAGCCAGAACTCGCATTTCTTTAACTTAGCATATAGCTTGTTTTCACGCAGCCTTTGGAGTACCAGCTTCAAATGGTGCTCATGATCTTCACGGCTTTTGGAATATATGAGGATGGCATCAATAAAGACAACAAAGAACTGATCCAAATAATCCTTGAATACTCAGTTCATCATATCCATGAAAGCCGCAGGAGCATTAGTCAATCCAAAAGACATGACTAGGAATTCATAATGCCCGTACTGAGTTCTGAAGGCAGTCTTCGGAATATCCTCAGTTTTAACCTTCAGCTGATGATATCCAGAACGAAGATCGATCTTTAAAAAGAATTGTGCTCCTTGTAACTAGTCAAACAGGTCATCAATACGAGGTAGCAGATACCTATTCTTGATAGTGACATGGTTTAATTCCCGGTAATCGATGCAAAGTCGCATACTCCTGTCTTTCTTCTTTACAAATAAAATAGGAGCACCCCAAGGAGATGTACTAGGACGAATGAAACCGATGTCCAACAACTCCTGTAGTTGGACCTTTAACTCCTGAAGTTCAATAGGAGCCATTCGATATGGGGTTTTAGAAATGGGCTTTGTACCAGGTTCAAGATCAATAAAAAATTCAACTTCACGTTCCGGGGGTAGACCGGGAAGTTCTTCAGGAACGTCAGGAAAGTCAATAACAACAGGAATATTATTCAAATATGACGTGTCTTTATTCAAATCCATAACATGGGCTAAGAAAGCTTGACATCCATTTTTTAATAAACGAATGGCTTTATGGCTTGATATAATAGTGATTGATTTTAATGGCTTAGTTGTTTGAATTCGCACAACAGGTTGGTTAGGAATATGAAAACTAACAACCTTACGAAAATAATCAATTTTGGCATGATGAGTAGTTAACCAATCGATCCCTAAAATCACATCAAAAGTAAGTATCTTTAAAGAGATAAGGTCAACAGGTAATATGATGGTGCCAACTTGGATCAAACAAGATTTATAAACAGTGAATGGGATGAAAGTTTCTCTTAACGAAGTCTCCACAGATAAATCAAAGTCTAATTTCTCCAGAAGTTTAAACGTTGAGCACAAGTAGGAGAAATAAATGAATGGGTAGCACCGGTATCTAGTAAGGTATAAACTTCGCATGAATTTATGATTAGCTTACCCGTGATCACCTCGTTTGGGTTCCTCGCATGTTGACCAGTCACGACAAACGTTCTTCTAGGAACTGCTGACTTTGACTTTTTTGGGACAGCCTTTTGAGTCACCATCCCCACTAGACTTGGTTTTGCTACAGTACAATCTCGAGCGATATGTCCTTCCTTTCCACAATTATAGCATACTTTGAACTGTTGTGGACAGTTTGGGCTGATATGTCCCTCTTTTCCACATTTATAGCATACGACCGGTGGTCGTTCTCCTCCCTTAAAACCAGTTGCTGCTGGTGCTGACGTCTTCACAGTGTCATTGTTGAATCTCCTCTTTTTAAAATCTCCCCCAACTCGCTTCTTCTATTTTCATGGCCACGATTACCACCAGAGTGGTTGCCACTCTTGTCCGTATTTTTCTTTCTCCGCTGGTTATCGTTGTTCTGATGACTGCTGTCACTGGTATGATCCTGGTTGTGGTCCCTCGGTTGACCGTACTTGTTATCTCGCTCTAATAATTGAGCCCTGTTGACAACATCTGAATAGAGAAAAAATTTATGAGAAATGAGATATTAACGTATGCCGGGTTTCAAACCTCTCAGAAACATCCGCGTCATACGTTCCTCATTCTCCACCAAATGAGGTGCAAACCTGGACAACTCTACAAACTTTGCCTCGTACTGGGACACCGTCATGTTATTATGCTCCAGTCTAATAAACTCTACCTCCTTCATATGACGAATACTTTCAGGAAAGTATTTGTCATTGAACAGTTTCTGAAATGTCTCCCAAGACATGCTGAGTGCGGCTGGATGGGTACGCTTCACAGACTCCCACCAGTAGTCTGCCTCGCCACTGAACATAAAGGTGGCGAATGGAACCTTCTGTTCCTCCGTGCATCCCAAGACATCGAATATCTTGGTAATTTGTTTAACCCACGTCTCTGCCTTGATCGGATCCGGCTTTCCAATAAATTCTGGTGGTCCCAACTCTTTGAACTGCTTGGCTGTGACAAACTGTGACTTGCATGAACTGTAAAAAGCTTCTAAACATCCCATCGTTCATCATCTGCTCAGTGGTGTTGTTCACAGGAGGAACATTGCCAGCCTGTTGCACGTTCTCCTCGTTGGTGAGCAAAGGTGTCTCCACGGTCTCATTTACTCCACTGTTAACATTCTCAGTCGACATTCTCAAATACTGCCAAAAAACAAGGGTTAATTTAACAAATTAACATATCACATAATATCCCTATATTATAACCGACTAACAAATAAGCTTAGGTAGGACACACTAGCGAAGGATTTACTCGTCTCTTCCCTCCTAATTCTATTCCCTGATCTCCGCCAGAGATCATATCCCTAAGCTCTGATACCAACTGTGACGCCCCCAAAATAGGTATACAATACCCATTCTGAGTCATCAAAATACATGGTACAGAAATAGCTACAACTTTATTAATACAACATAAAAACTGTGAGTTTAAATACAAATATTGTCATTTAGACAATATCCACACTCAAATAAGTCCTCATTATAATTATTGATACATTATTTTACAAAAATGGTGAGGACTACTAAACCGACTTTCTAGAACCTTCATTCCATACCCCGACTAGTACTCGCTACATTCTCGCCTCCTGAGAAGAAAAATGGAACAAAAAGGAAAAGGGTGAGCTCAACTAGCCCAGTAAAGAATATTATGACTAAGATAACGTAGAACAAATTATCGTTAGTCTTCAACAGGGAAAAATCTAATAGAATACAATAGACAACCAGTTTTAAATCAATCTTCGCAACGGAAATAATAATTCATTAGAAGAGTTAAGTAGAGAATGCAAACTACTTTCTTCTATATATGAATTTAAAAGTTCATCACCGATATTTTATCTCTGTAACATCAATCAATATATATCTGGAATTAAATATTCATCTTTGCACTACAAGCCAAAGATATTCATCAGTTGGTCATGTTCATCTAAACACATGTTCATCTTTGCACTACGGGCCAAAGATATTCATCAAAAAATCATTCATCCTTGCACTACAGGCCAAAGATATTCAGTAATATCATCATTTAGGACTGAGGATGATGAAAAGTATTTTAAAGAAAACGAATCCAGTGAAACAAAATAATAAATATTAAGGATTCGTATTTCAGCTATTCCATGTCCAAAAATACCTCATAAATAATCATAGTGAAGTAAAATTCAAGAATGATCAAAATATGGATACAATCAAAGCTAGTATCCATAATAGATATTTTGGACGAAAAATGAAAATTTAATTTTTCTGTGAATAGTGCCGTATTCGTGAATAGAACCGTATACGTGAATAGTATCGTATACGTGAATAGTAACCCAGACACAAAAAATTCTAAATTTGATAAAAAGTTCAGACCAATATTTTAGCATAATGATATTGAAAGAAATAATATCATTTTTTTTAAAATAATATATTTTACCTCGTAAAGAGAGTACTTCTAGTTGAAACACCAGATATAGGCTATGACTTAAACTTGCACCGTATAGCAACACTCAAAGTATTAAAATACTCACAAGAATACGCTCAATATATCGAGAGAGAAAGAGAGAGAAAACTTCAGTTTCTGTTGTGATTTTTAATTCTAACCTAAACACCCTATTTATAGGAAATTGCTTAGAACACCAAAGCAAAAAATTTAATAAAATATATATATATATATATATATATATATATATATATATATATATATATATATATATATATATATATATTAATTTCCTACGCCCACTTTTTTAGTCAAAGATCAGCCATTCAAGTAGCTTACATCACAAAAAACGTTTTTGTGAATTAAAATATTTTAAACTTAAAAAATTAATTATTCTGGAACTTCGAAACTTCAATAATTCATAATAAATAGTCATTTATCAGAAAAATTCAAACCACATGTTTTTTTCATAGAAAATTCCATTATCTACAACTTTGCAGAAGAAAGTTTTTCCAAATTCTAAACAGAAATTGACCGAAATCCACAAACGGGCGATTCTACAAGCTATAATCAAATTTCAGTCAAAAAATGGGCCCACAGACATGTTTAACATGTTTTAAACAATTTTTGCAATAAAAATACTCTTCCTCTTCATATACTCATATATCCCACATTTATTGTAAAAATATCATCATTATTATATTATAATAATATAATAAAATATTATTTCATCAGAAAAGATACAATATCGATTTTCAATAATTGTCACTTTAAAAATTTTCTCCATCTATATCCACATAAAATGAATATTTTTCTCATCATATAAATCAATAATTAATTATTCATAAATAATATTACAGAATCACCATACTGACAACCAGGCAGTTCCTAGGAAAAAAGGGGCTTTCCAATAAGGATTTCTCCTTCCTGGCGCCCAATTAGGTGACCAAACCTCTCCTTAGACAGAACTTTCTAGACATTGCCAATAATGTTATCTAATAATATTATTCAGATAATATGAATTATTGCTCCGATAATGGAAAATACTGTGTAGTGACAATTTATTGAAACAACAGTAATATAAAATATCAACGTAGCAATTATTGAATCAATAAAATAAAATACTGAACAGTAATTACTGTAACAATTATTGAGTAGTGCCTTCTTACGTAAGAATCAATAATTGGTGCAATACCATGTGCTACTGTGCAACAACGCGTATTACTGTGTTTTAACCACCGGGTATTCTGTGACGCCCCCAAAATTAGGTATACATCACCCATCTTGGGTCACCAGATACATGATACAGAATTCAAATACAACTTACTAATACAACTGTCGTGTACGATACGACAAAATATTAACTGTGACTTTGAATACAATTATTGTCTACTAGAGATTATACAAACTCAAAAGGAGTCCTCATTACAATTATTATCACACTATTTCACAAAATAGTGAGGACTACTAATGCTATCCTCTGGACCATCACTCCGTTCTCCGACTCGTCCCAGCTATATTCTCATTTCCTGAAGAGAACAGTGACAGAAAGGGTGAGCTCAACTAGCCCAGTAATAAATATTATGACTAAGATAATACAGAATAAATTATCATTAGCCTCCAACAATGTTAAACTGATAAAATACAATAGACATCAAGTTTAACTGCAGCGGAACAAGCAATCCATTAAAAGAGTCATGTAGAGAATAAAATCTACTATCTTTTATGGATTAAAAGATTTTTCATCACTTTTATCGCTGGGACTCAACTTAATAAATAATCCACATCATCAAATCATCCATGCACTACAGGCCAAGGATATTCATTAGTATCACGACCACAATTATCCATGCACTACGGGCCAAAGATAATCGTGTTTTCATCAACGGTCCTGATCATGCCATAAAACAATTCAACTTTGCTCCTTTGGCCGAAGAGAATCTATAGCCATAATCATACCAAAAACTGTCCATGAATGCACTACGGGCCAATGAGGACTTTTAATTTTCACATCATTTGTAACATTACGGTCATGATTATACCGAATAATCCCTGGTCATAATCATACCAAGTCCATCTATGCACTACAGGCCACAGATGACTTTCAACATAATATAAACATGAGGATGATGACAATGATATAAGAATTCAATTAAACAAGTTCAAGAATTAATTTGTTAAGGAACCAATAACGTCCAAATTGTCAACATGATACTTCTTTGTAGAATAAAATTTAAGAATGATCAGAAGAATATTTCCGTGAAAAGATACTGGATGAAGCGTAAATATCAAGGATATTTCACTAATTTCATGGAGTATAAAAGGTAAAATTTTAATAAACTGAGTATAATACCGAATGGAATAACAAAAGATATCACCATGCATGCGGTACTTCGCATAGACGGTTATTTCAACAGAATAATAATAACGGAACCAGGTCAGGTGAAATTCACACCGACAGGATGTTCCAACAGAATAATAAATGCGAAATAATAAATGATGGAACCAGGTCCAGCGTATAGCACAGACAGGATATTCCGACAGAATAATAAAGACGAAATAATAAAAATGGAACCAGGTCCGGCGTATAGCACAGACAGGATATTCCGACAGAATAATAAAGACGGAATAATAGAATAATGTCACCAAGTATAGGGTAGCCCGCGTATACAGGTTATTCCAACAGAACAATAAAGAAATAGAATAACAGAAGTTCTCTTCTTGAATACAAAAGAATAATATCCCTTACCGTAAAATAATACTTGATATAAGAGTAGTGAAGTAGCAGAAAACTTTTCTTCTATCTCTCTATAGTCTCTCTCTATAGTTTCTCTCTCTAGAGTTCAGTGAATTCGTAAGAAAATAATGAAGGAATGAGCTTCTATTTATAAGAAAATAGAATGCATAGTAACTAATCCATGAACGGTCCAGATTGATTTACTTTAATTTGACGGTCCATATTTAAAGTAAAATCTTTTAAATAAAATATAATATATTCTATTTATATAAAAATATTTTTTTACTATGCAAACACTATGCATAATAAAATATAATATATTCTATTTATAGAATAACTTTAATAAAGTATTCTGTTTTATATAAAAAGATTTTACTATGCAAAATAATATGCATAATAGAATATAATATAATCTATTTATAGAATAACTTTAATAAAGTATTCTGTTTTATATAAAAAGATGTTTCTGTTTTATTACGTTAATAATACGAATAAAACAAAACTTATAAATCAACAATAATTGAATCAAATAATGTGAGATATTATGCAGCAACTATTGTAGCAATAATTAAACAAAACTGAGTGGCTTCTCACATAAATATCAATAATCAATACCGTGTGCTACTATGCAACAACGCGTATTACTGTACTTTTACTACCGAGTAGCTCAACAGTATCAACGGTAAAACTTCCGCCGTTATTTGCAATAAAATATTTTTGTCGTTTTCTCAATTCGACAATAATTCCGTTGTGGGGTTCACCAATGATTGTGTCGTCGTACGAATATTTCCTGTTTAAAACGAATATTCCCCGACCAATCGAATATAATATGACAACTTGCATACTTTACAAAATTTATAAATATTACCCACAATTATAACATTATCTCAAATTCACATCATAATATAAAAAAATTATTTCGAGAAAATTAATTCTTTATTCATAAAATCTGGGGTTTCACATATTCCAACAGTATTAACGGAAACAACTACGTCGTTATTTATAAACAACTTATATTTGTCGTTTTTTTCATCCAATCACTTTCCGTTATGGGGCCCACATAAGGCTGCGCCGTCGTACGAATATTCCCCGACAGCAAGAATATTCCACGACCAAACGAATATTCTCCGATAAAAATGAATATTTTATAACCACTTGCTTATTTAAAATATTTACGCATTTTACCCATAACTAACCACATTAATCAAATCAACCCTTACTATTTCAAAATGATAAATAGAGGAAATTAAATTTTATTTATTAATAATTTGGGGTCTTACAACCTCCACTTCTTATGAAATTTCGTCCTCGAAATTGACGTACGTACCTGGTATTTCGAAAAGATGAGGATACCTCGCTTTCATTTCCGTTTTCAACTCCTAGGTCATTTCCTCAATGGCATGGTTTCTCCACAAAACTTTAACTTGTGGTACGACCTTCGTGCGTAGGACATGCTCCTTCCTATCCAAGATCTTGGCATGTACCTCTTCGTACGTTAAGTCTTCGGCTATCTCGTCCGGTTCTGACTCAATAACGTGGTTTGGGTCTTTCACATATTTACGTAGCACATATATATAAAAAACATTATGAACACGAGACATACTTGGAGGTAACGCGAGTCTATAGGTACAGAATATAAATACAAACTTAATTATACAAACGTCGTGTAATAAACAACAATACATAAACTGAGAGTTTTAATAGGAATATTGTCATCTAGACAATATCCACACTCAAAGGAGTCCTCATTACATTTATTATCACACTATTTAACAGAATAGTGAGGACTACTAATGCTATCATCTGGATCGTCACTCCTTTCCCCGACTCGTCCCAGCTATATTCGCATTTCCTGAAGAGAACAATGAAAGAAAGGGTGAGCTCAATTAGCCCAGTAAGAAATATTATGACTAAGATAATGCAGAATAAATTATCAATAGTCTTCAACAATGTTAAACTGATAAAATATAATAGACATCAAGTTTAACTGCAGTGGAATAAGCAATCCATTAGAATAGTCAAGTAGAGCATGATATCTACTATCTTCTATGATTTAAAATGTTTTCATCAATTTTTATCGCTGAGACTCAGCTTAATAAATAAACCACATCATCTAATCATCCCTATATTACGGGCCAAGGATATTCATTAAATCATCAACAGTCATGACTATACCGAATAATCTCTGGTCATAATCATACCAAAAATTGTCCATCAATACATTATAGGCCACTGAGGACTTTTACCACATCATTTATAACATTACAGGTCATGATTATACCGAATGATCCCTGGTCATAATCATACTAAGTCCATCTATGCACGTAAGCCAAAGATGACTTTCATTACAATATAAGCATGAGGATGATGACAATGACATAATAATTCAATAAAACAAGTTCAAGAATAAATTTTAAAGATTAATAAGTTAATTTATCCTGAACTCAATAACGTCCAAATTGTCAACATGATACTGCTTTATGGAGTAAAATTCAAGAATGCTCAGAAGAATATTTCCATGAAAAGATACTGGATGAAACGCAAATATCCAGGATATTCTACTAATTTCATGGAGTATAGAAGCCAAAACTTTAACCAACTGAGTATAATAGAATATATGAAACTGCAAATGGATTTTCACCCGCCATGCGGTAATCCACGTATACAGATCATTTTCACAATTTAATAAGAAATGAATACAAAGGATCATTCACCATGCATGTGGTAATCCACATAGACAGGTTATTCCAACATAATAATAAAGAATGGAATAACAGAAGGATTCACCATGCGTGCGATAGACTGCACATACAGGTTATTCCCAACAGAATAATAAATAATGGAACCAGGTCCAGCGTAAACGCACAGACAGGATATTTCGACAGAATAAGAAATAATGGAACCAGGTCCGGCGTAAACGCACAGACAGGATATTCCAACAGAATAATAAAGAACGGAATATTAGAAAAATTTTACCATTATGCGGTACTTCGCATAAACAGGTTATTCCAACAGAATAATAAGAATGGAATAACAACAAAATTCATCAGGCATGCGATAGACCGCACAGACAGGTTATTCCAACAGAATAATAAAGAATGGAATAACAGAAGAATTTCACCTACGTATGCGGTACTTCGTATAAATAGGTTATTCCAACATAATAATAAAGAATGTAATAACAGAAGTTTTCTTCATGAATACGAAAGAAATAATACTCCTTACGAGTACAACAAATAATATCCCTTACCTTAGAAGAAACTGGATATTGGAGTAGTGAAGTAGCAGAATATTTTTCTTCTTTCTCTCTATAGTTTCTCTCTCTAGAGTTTCAGTGAATTCGTAAGAAATAATGAAGGAATGAGCTTCTATTTATAGGAAAATGGACTGAATAGTAACTAATTCATGAACGGTCCAGATTGATTTACTTTTAAACGGACGATCCATATTGATTTACTATTAAAACTTAAAGCAACGGTCCATACTGATTTACTATTAAAATTTTAAACCAACGATCCATATTGATTTACTATTATAAATTTCCACCAGCGATCCATATTGATTTACTATTATATATCTTCAACCAACGATCCATATTGATTTACTATTATAACTTCAACCAACGGTCTGAAAAATTATCACATCTCCTCATGGAATAATATTGTACCCAAAAATGATTTAACCGAAAAGAAATATAATTTTCAGGTGAATAGTACCCCGTGAATAGTACTTCAGGAATAATACCCCGTGAATAATATCCCGACACAAAAAGTGTCTCAAATAACCGAGTGAATAATACTAGAGTGAATAGTACCTGGGTGAATAGTAACCCATGAATAGTACTCCGACACGAAAAGTATCCCAAATACCCGAGTGAACAATACTAGAGTGAATAGTAACTGGGTAAATAGTAACCCGTGAATAGTACTCCGACATGAAAACTGACCCGAATACCCGATTGATTAATATAACCTCCAGACATCAATTATTATCGAAATAAATGTCGATTTCTACTAACACTAATAATCCCAACACAATGAAACTATCAATTTCATCTTTAATCAACACGAACGTATTCATCATTAATATTATAACTCATAATATTTAACAACCAGGTCGTTCCCAGGAAAGAGGGGGCTTTCCCATAAGGATTTTTCCTTATTGGCGCGCAATTAGGTGACCAAACCTCTCCTTGACAGAACTTCTAGACATTGTCAATATTGCAAATAATAATATGAATAACTTTGTCGTCTCAATTATTAATTTAATAATATGACATATTATACAGATGATATTATGACAATAATTGAATCAATAATATGAGAGATATGATGCAGCAATTATTGTAGCTGTAATTGAGTATAACTGAGTGACTTCTTACGTAAGCATCAATAATCAATACTGTGTGCTACTATGCAATCACGCGCATTACTGTACTTTTACTACAGAGTAGTTCAACAGTTTTAACGGTAACACTTTCGCCGTTATTTTTATAAAAATATTTTTGTCATTTTCTCAATCCGACAATAATTCTGTTGTGGGGTCCACCAATGATTGTACCATCGTACGGATATTTCCCGACAAAAAGAATATTCCCCAACCAATCGAATATTATACAACAACTTGCATACATTGTAAAATTTATAAATATTACCCACAACTATAACATTATATCAAATCCACACCATAATATTAAAAAAATATTTTGAGAAATTTAAATCTTTATTCATAAAATTTGGGGTCTCACAATCTCCCCTCCTTCTAAAATTTTTCCCTCAAAATTTACGTACGTACCTGGTATGCCGAGGAGATGAGGATACCTTGACTTCATTTTAGATTCTAACTCTTGAGGTATAACCTTTGAGTGTTGAATACGATCCTTCTTATCCAGATTTTAACATGTATCTCTTCATACGTTAAATCTTCTGCTATCTCGTCTAGTTTTAATTCAATAATGTGGTTTAGGTCGTCCACATATTTACGTAACATCGATACGTGAAAAATGTTATGAATACGCGACATACTTGGCGGTAAAACGATCAAGGATTTCAAATGGGCCAATAAAATTAAGGGTTGAGATTTTCTCTCTTCATCAATTCTTGCTTCTAGAATAACGCCTTCTTGAACCTTCTTCTTCACATTCATCAGCTCTGAGTATGTAGCTTGAACAGCTTTAACTTTATCAATTAAAGTATATTCTAATCGTATATTCGTTATCTTCACGTGGGTCCCTAGAGTCTTTAACGCTATCTCCATCATTTGTAAGTTATACGAAATGGGTCTTTGTGTTAACAACATCACACTCGTAAGCGCATACGATCTTCTACTCAACGCGTCAGCTACCACGTTCGCTTTTCCCACGATGATATTGAATGGTACGATCGTAATCTTCAACAGCTCGAGCCAACGTCTTTGGCACATTACACGTTCGTTTTGGGTGAAGAAAATATTTGAGGGTTTTAGAAATGGGTTTTGTACTAGGGTGAATACAAAATTCGATTTCACGCTCTAGGGTAGGCTAAGAAGTCTTCAAGAATACGTCAGGAAATTTATTAACAATAGAAATATCATTCAAAACTGTGACTCTCATCCAAGACCTGGATAGCACGTCACATTGATACCTATCAACTTGCCACCGTTATTCACAACGTCCCCTACGGAAAGTTTGATTTCGGTGCATTCCACACAAGGAAGTCACCAGCGAAAGGCTCAGGGCTCTTTACTTATGACTTGATATGACAATGATTGACTTTAGTGGTTTGGTTGCTTGAATTCGCATAACAGGTTGGTTAGGAATATGAAAGCTAACAACCTTACGAAAAGCATGATGAGTAGTTAACCAATCGATTCCTAAAATCACATCAAAGGCAAGTATTTTCAAAGAGATAAGATCGACAGGTAACGTGAAAGTGTCGATTTGAATCAAACAAGACTTATAAACCGTGGATGTAATGAAGGTTTCTCCCAACGGAGTTTCAACAGATAAATTAAAGTCTAATTTCTCCAGAGTCAAATTTAAACGTTGAGTGCAAGTAGGAGAAATAAAGGAATTGGTAGAACCGGTATCAAATAAAGTATAAACTTCGCTAGAGTTTTTGGTTAGCTTACCCGTGATCACCTCGTTCTGATTCCTCGCTTTTTGGGAGGTTACGACAAACGCTCTCCCTTGAACTACCGGTTTTATCTTTTCTAGGACACCCTTTGATGCCTCCATCCCAGCTGGACTTAACGTTGGTGCACGACAAAATCGAGCTAGGTGGCCTTCTTTTCCACAATTATAACAGGCTTTGGACTGCATCGTGCAGTTTGGACTAATGTGTCCTTCCCCTCTACATTTGTAACATACGACCGACGGTCGTTCTCCTTCCTTAACAACGGGTGCTGGTGCTGACATCTTTCCATCTTTGCTGAACCTTCTCTTCTTGAACTTTCTACTCCTATTGTCTTGGCCATGATTACCACCGAAGTGGTTATCATTTCTGGCATGTTGAATCCCTCCACGTTTGTTGTCACCGCTTCGATGACTGCTACCACTAGTATTATTGACTTGTCGTATGCTCTCTCTTGGTTGGGTTAACTCATTACCGCGCTCCAATAACTGAGCCCTATTCACAACATTTGAATACAAACACAATTTATGAGAGATAAGATATTGACGTATCTCGAGTTTCAAACCTCTTAGAAACATCCGCGTCATTCTTTCCTCATTATCAACCAAGTGGGACACAAACCGAGACAACTCGGCAAACTTATCTTCGTACTGCGCCACGGTCATATTGTTTTGCTTAAGCTTGATGAACTCTACCTCCTTCATGTGACAAATACTTTCAGGAAAGTACTTGTCGTTGAACAGCTCTTGGAACTTCTCCCAAGACATCTTCAGTGTGGCAGGTTGAGTACGCTTTCAGACTCCCACTAGTAATCTGCCTCTGCACGCAACATGAAGGTGGCAAAGGGAATCTTTTGCTCCTTGGAGACATCAAATATCTTGTTGATTTGCTTTATCTACGTCTCCACCTTAAATGGTTTTGGCTCTCCAAAAAAACTCCGGTGGTCCCAGCTCCTTGAACTGCTTAGTGGTGACCGTCTGAGAGTTGTCAGTATTTCCACTTGCATTTTGGACAGGAGCCGCCTTCGCCTGATGTTGCATGAATTGCATAAAGCCTCTGACCATCCCATCGTTCACCATTTTATCGGTGTTATTGTTTACATGAGGATTATTGTCTTCCTATTGCACATTACCCAGGGCATTGATCGTTGGTGACTCAATGGTCTCATGTGCTTTATTGCTTATCTCAACATTTTCGGATGCCATTTCAAATACTACAACAAAACAAGGGTTAATTAACATATCACATATTATCCCTATACTCTGACCGACCAATTAAATACCAAATAAACTTAGGTAGGTCATACTAGCGAAGGAAATCTCCGTCTCTCCCCTCCTAGTTCTTGTGTCACATCTAAGTCAGGGATCATATCCCTAAGCTTTGATACCAACTGTGACTCCCCCAAAATAGGTATACATCACCCATCTTGGGTCGCCAGATATAAGGTACAGAATATAAATACAAACTTAATTATACAAACGTCGTGTAATATACGACAATACATAAACTGAGAGTTTTAATAGGAATATTGTCATCTAGACAATATCCACACTCAAAGGAGTCCTCATTACATTTATTGTCACACTATTTAACAGAATAGTGAGGACTACTAATGCTATCATCTGAACCGTCACTCCTTTCTCCGACTCGTCCCAACTATATTCTCATTTCCTGAAGAGAACAGTGAAAGAAAGGGTGAGCTCAACTAGCCCAGTAAGAAATATTATGACTAAGATAGTGCAGAATAAAGTATCAATAGTCTTCAACAATGTTAAGCTGATAAAATACAATAGACATCAAGTTTAACTGCAGCGGAATAAGCAATCCATTAGAAGAGTCAAGTAGAGCATGATATCTACTATCTTCTATGATTTAAAATGTTTTCATCAATTTTTAAAACTGAGACTCAGCTTAATAAATAAACCACATCATCTAATCATCCCTGTATTATGGGCCAAGGATATTCATTAAATCATCAGCGGTCATAACTATACGGAATAATCCCTAGTCATAATCATACCAAAAACTGTCCATCAATGCATTATAGGCCACTGAGGACTTTTACCACATCATTTATAACATTACAGGTCATGATTATACCGAATGATCCCTGGTCATAATCATACTAAGTCCATCTATGCACGTAAGCCAAAGATGACTTTCATTATAATATAAGCATGAGGATGATGACAATGACAATGACATAATAATTCAATAAAACAAGTTCAAGAATAAATTTTAAAGATTAATAAGTTAATTTATACTGAACTCAATAACGTCCAAATTGTCAACATGATACTGCTTTATGGAGTAAAATTCAAGAATGCTCAGAAGAATATTTTCATGAAAAGATACTGGATGAAACGCAAATATCCAGGATATTCTACTAATTTCATGGAGTATAGAAGCCAAAACTTTAACCAACTGAGTATAATAGAATATATGAAACTGCAAATGGATTTTCACCCGCCATGCGGTAATCCACTTATACAGATCATTTTCACAATTTAATAAGGAATGAATACAAAGGATCATTCACCATGCATGTGGTAATCCACATAGACAGGTTATTCCAACAGAATAATAAAGAATGGAATAACAGAAGGATTCTCCATGCGTGCGATAGACTACACAGACAGGTTATTCCCAAAAGAATAATAAATAATAGAACTAGGTCCAGCGTAAACGCACAAATAGGATATTCCTACAGAATAATAAATAATGGAGCCAGGTCCGGCGTAAACGCACAGACAGGATGTTCCGACAGAATAATAAATAATGGAACTAGGTCCGGCGTAAACGCACAGACATGATATTCCGATAGAATAATAAAGAACGAAATATTAGAAGAATTTCACCATGTATGTGGTACTTCGCATAAACAGGTTATTCCAACAGAATAATAAGAATGGAATAACAACAGAATTCACCATGCATGCAATAGACCGCACAGACAGGTTATTCCAATAGAATAATAAAGAATAGAATAACAGAAGAATTTCACCATGTATGCGGTACTTCATATAAATATGTTATTCTAACATAATAATAAAGAATTGAATAACAGAAGTTCTTTTCATGAATACGAAAGAAATAATACTCCTTACGAGTGCAAAAAATAATATCCATTACCTTAGAAGAAACTGGATATTGGAGTAGTGAAGTAGCAGAATACTTTTTTTCTTTCTTTCTATAGTTTCTCTCTCTAGAGTTTCAGTGAATTCGTAAGAAATAATGAAGGAATGAGCTTTTATTTATAGGAGAATGGACTGAATAGTAACTAATTCATGAACGGTCCAGATTGATTTACTTTTAAACGGACGGTCCATATTGATTTACTATTAAAACTTAAAGCAACGGTCCATACTTACTATTAAAACTTTAAACCAGCGATCCATATTGATTTACTATTATAACTTTCCACCAGCGGTCCATATTGATTTACTATTATATCTTAAACCAACGATCCATATTGATTTACTATTATAACTTCAACCAACGGTCTGAAATATTATCACATCTCCTCATGGAATAATATTGTACCCAAAAATGATTTGAACCGAAAAGAAATATATTTTTTGGGTGAATAGTACTTCGGGAATAGTACCCCGTGAATACTATCCCGACACGAAAAGTGTCTCAAATACCCGAGTGAATAATACTAGAGTGAATAGTAACTGGGTGAATAGTAACCCGTGAGTAGTACTCTGACACAAAAAGTATCTCAAATACCCGAGTGACCAATACTAGAGTGAATAGTAACCGGGTGAATAGTAACTCGTGAATAGTACTCCGACACGAAAACTTTCCCGAATACCCGATTGGTCAATATAACCTCCAGATATCAATTATTATCGAAATAAATGTCGATTTCTACTAACACTAATAATCCCAACACAATGGAACTATCAATTTCATCTTTAATCAATACGAACTTATTCATCATTTATATTATAACTCATAATATTTAACAACCAGGTCGTTCCCAGGAAAGAGGGGGCTTTTCGATAAGGATTTTTCCTTATTGGCGCGTAATTAGGTGACCAAACCTCTCCTTGACAGAACTTCTAGACATTGTCAATATTGCAAATAATAATATGAATAACTTTGTCGTCTCAATTATATTTAATAATATAACATATTATACAGATGATATTGTGACAATAATTGAATCAATAATATGAAAGATATGATGTAGCAATTACTGTAGCAGTAATTGAGTATAACTGAGTGACTTCTTACGTAAGTATCAATAATCAATACCGTGTACTACTATCCAACCACGCGTATTACTGTACTTTTACTACCGAGTAGTTCAACAGTTTTAATGGTAACACTTTCGCCGTTATTTTTATAAAAATATTTTTGTCATTTTCTTAATCCGATAATAACTCCGTTGTGGGGTCCACCAATGATTGTACCGTCGTACGGATATTCTCCGACAAAAAGAATATTTCCCGACCAATCGAATATTATACAACAACTTGCATACATTGTAAAATTTATAAATATTACCCACAACTATAATATTATATCAAATTCACACCATAATATTAAAAAAATATTTCTAGAAATTTAAATCTTTATTCGTAAAATTTGGGGTCTCATAAGAGGGGTATTATTTAATCTTTATGGTTATCTGATACACCTGGGTATATCAAAGTAAATCTTTGATAGTTACTCAAGAAGAGAAGTTCTAGATCCTTCGTGATCACTCAGCATAAATTCTGGAGAAATATTTCCATCTTGTTATTTGGGTATATCAAAGTAAATCTTTGATAGTTACTCGTGAATAGAATTTCAAGATCTTGTAAAATCTTTTATCACAAACTCTAGAAAGTATTTCTAAATCGTTATTCAATAGAATATCGTAGAAATTTTGAGAGCATTGTATCCTTTCATTAATTTATTGCATAGGTTACGAGACGATTGGTTAGAGAAGAAAATTGTCCAGCTATTTCAAAGTTTCCCGAACTTTGGAGTTATTTTATCGAAATATGTAGTCTATTATTCTTGATTCTTATACATTCATTGTATGTCTTAACTTGCAGGGCAAATCTTTTGCTCACCCTGCCTAAATAAAACATTTCAGCTATGGACGAAGTGACTGGAGGTGCTGTGAAGAACAAAGGCAAAGGCATAATGCTGGAGTAGTTTTTATGAACATTGTTAATATGTTGTATTTGTAAACCCTTTTTGTATATCTAAAGGATATGTTTGTAATATTAAGGTTAGATAACCTAGGGCGAATGTATTAACTATATCAGTTAATGTGGTGTAAATTTCTATTCATAACTAAATGGGTAGTTAAATGTTATTTATATTGTGCATCTTGAGTACCAAACACGGGAGTCAAGTAACCTGGATTTGGGGGCGTCACATGTTGGTATCAAAGCTGTAGGTTATAAACCTTAAGTGAGGTGGGGAAAACCCTAGGATTATAACCATAAGCGAAATCTAGAATATTCATTTAGAGTACTAAGTGAGGGATTGCCGAAGCACATCAATAGTGAGATATATGGACACATAGTGTGAGAAGTTCATACTAGAGAAGTATTAATCAAGTTATTTAAACTGATTGTAGGATGTCTGGAGAAGATGAAATGAGTGCGGAGATGCTAGCGGCTGTTGCACCAGTGACAGTAGCCGAGGTGTCAGCGCAAAGCGAGTAAGTTGAAAAGGAGGGAAAAGATGAACCTATGCTCAATC
Organism: Panax notoginseng; assembly: GCA_016801055.1. Taxonomy (NCBI): domain Eukaryota; kingdom Viridiplantae; phylum Streptophyta; class Magnoliopsida; order Apiales; family Araliaceae; genus Panax; species Panax notoginseng. The sequence goes on from CM029021.1 coordinate 105,488,270, forward strand.
TGGGGAGTGATCATGATGATTATCCCAAGATGTATCTGAGTGGTGATGAGGAGGCGGAGTCCGAAGAAGCTAAGGTGGAGAAAGGGAATAAGACCAAGGTTGGAGAGAAAGATCAAGAATCTGCAGAAGTACATGAACTCCAGAGTAAGGTATTTCTCTTGGAGGAGTTGTGGAAGACGGAGCGAGCGTTACGCGAAATGACTGAAGAACGGAACGAGTTGAAGGCGCAGGTGGAAAGGATGAAGACTGAAGGTGGTGGATCGTCTGAAGAAACAATCATACAGAAGAAGAGCAAGAATAAGAGAAAGAGGGAAAACGGGTCACGAATTTAGCAAGTGTCCCGGTAAGAAGAAGGCTGGAGAAGGGAGTGGAAGGTAGACATCTTAGGTATAAGCGATAATATCTTTTGATAGTGTGTGATATTAACGGTTGTAATATCAAGAATGATGTGTGAACATATGAAAGTATATATGTTTGTATGAATGAAATCTTTATTTTCTATATGAATATAAGATTAAGATTATTTTTTGAGTTCTTAAAACTCATACTTATGGTAAGTTCATGACTCATAATTATATGAAATGTTTTGAACCCCTCAACGAATGGACGCCAAAGGTCTGACTAGGATAAGTTCATACACTCATATAATTATGGCAAGTTCTTGAACCCCTAGGTGTGGTAAGTTTGATGAAATGGGGAATAGTTATGTGTGAATGGAGAATTACAACTTTTGTTTAAAGTTGTGTTGTTAATCCTAATATTATTTAAAAAGGGATAGTACTATGTGTTAAGTGTTAAATGTACTGTGTGATATTTGAATAAATATGTGATTATATGATAACTTTGTGCCAAATTTTTATTGTGTGATTAATAAGAATTGGTGTAGAGAAAGAGAATTAATTTAAGATTTTTATTAGATAATGTCGCCAAGGAAGGGAAGTCTAAAGGAAAATATGGAAGAAAAATTTTTGAATCTGAAGCAGAAGAATATGACAGTGACAGAATATTTTGTCAAGTTCAACGAATTAGCTAAATTCGCTCCACATCAAGTGGGACACTGAGGAACTAAAAACACGCTGTTTTAGGAATGGTTTGAAATCATTGGTACTCGAGAAGTTAGATGTACTGCAAATTAATTCATTTTCAACTTTATTGGAAAAAGCCATTATCGCTGAGGGAGAAATGGAAGCTGTGTTAAAGAATAGTCAAGAACAAAGAAAGGAGGCTGAAGGAAATAATATGATAGGTGGTAGTGGAGGCAGTGATTTTAATAAACGTAAGAGGGATGATAATATTAATTTAGGAAATAATCCAAAAGAGAGTAGGAGGAAGGGTACGTCGTGTGTAGTTTGTGGGAAGCGTCATCAAGGAGGTTGTTTGAAGAAAAAAGGAGTCTGTTACAACTGTGGCCATGAGGGACACATGTCTCCTGAGTGTCCTACTCCAAAGAAGACACTAGGTTGTTTTGCGTGTGGATCAATTGATCATCTGGTGCGTGATTGCCCAAAGAAGAGGATGAATAAGGGAACCAGCAGAGGAACATTATGGATCAAAGAATCAGCTCAGCAAGAAAGACTAATATCATTCACTTTTAGCATGACAGTTCCAAATGCAGCAGCTGCCCATGAAGAGGCGACAGGTAACGAGTTCGGTTAGAAATTAAATTACGCGAGCAATACGAGTTAGATATCGCTATGAATTGTTTTCTTTTATACATCCAAGTCACAGGTTATAATTTGAGACACAAATTAGTATTGTGTTGATAAGAAAGAATTGATGATACAACTTTAAAAGATTGTAGAATAAGAAAGTGGTGATTCCTGGGATGGAATCCTTTTAAGGAGGGGTGAATGTGATAACCCGGGATTTCGAATAATCCGAATTTTACGAATAATTTTTTTATTTTTTTATATTGATATTGATTATTAATATTGTGCAGCGGATATAACAGCTAACAGTCCCTTCAATTTAGTAGGACAAGTATTCTCACTCTCAAATAGCATAGTATCGTCGTCTGTTAATTGCAGGACACCGCTGTTAATTAGATTTTGAATAAGGTGGTGGAGTGCCCAGCATTCTTCCATGATGTGACTGCGAGAATAGGAGTGATATTGACATACTCCATCAGAATTAAACCGTCCTGAACGAGGATTAATTGGAGGCAGGAGGGAAGTGATCCTTCCTTCATTGATCAACATCTGAAGTATTTCATCCATAGGTTAGCCCTGGTATATTAATTCCCTTCTATTGGAAAAATCCCAATGGGATTTGGCACTTGCTCTCTTCATAACTTTGTCTTCCAATGTTTCTTTATCCGAAGGTGACGAGGGAGTATTCATAACAAAAGGGAGGAGACTAGCATGCTCTTGGCTAACTACGTGTGACTTGATGTTGATAGGTCACTAGTTCTGCCAATTACTCAATCTTCTTACATAGAGCTTTAATCTTTCGTTCAATTACAAACTGGAACTTTGCATAGTCCCATTTGTCAACACCGTCTTTAATGGTCTAGGATGAATCTCCGTTAAAATTAGAACTATGTCCACTGCTCCAATTAATCATGTTGACCTCTTCCTCTTTGTGTTGAGGAAGAGGGTTGTCTTGTACGTGATGTTGATCTGGTTTGGAGACCACGATCTCATCGGTGTATATCAAATCTTGGATCTTGTGTTTCAAGGCCCAATAATCTTGAGTATCATGTCCGGGTGCCCTAGCATGATAAGCACATTTTCGAGCAACATTGAAACCCCTCCTATTAGGGTTGGCTGGTGGAAGAAGATGTGAGATTTTCTTCTAAGTCATCAGAAGAGTTAGAATGTTCTCGAGTGAGTCCCCTAAGGGTATAAACACTCGGGGGCGTTTGACTTCTCCACCTTTTGGAAATTGAGGGTTTGAAGACTGTGCTTGAAAGGGAGTGTAATTTCTCCTTTGGATAGGCATATTCTGATTGCCTTTCTGACCTTTTAGTATCAAGGAAACATCATCTTCTTTCTTTTTATGGACCCTCCGGGGGTTGTTTCCATAATTTCCGGATTGGATGTGCTCAGCAATAGCTTTAAGGGCAGCTAGGTCTTGAATCTTTCCCGACTTCAATCCCATCTCAGTCATCTCCCCGTGTTTAATCATTTCAAAAAATGGTTTACCAATGCCAGCTAAGACTCTTTCATAGAAAGGAGCTTCTTGTATGCTATGAAGGTCATGACCATTTCTGATTCTGTCATAGAAGGAATAACTTGAGCAACAAGGCGCCTCCACCTTTGAGCATACTCTCTAAAAGACTCATTGGACTGTTTCTTGACCTTTGTAATCTGGTACCGGTCAGGAGCCATCTGAGGCTAGAAGCTATATTGGGTGAGGAAGGAGTGAGCTAGCTCCTCCCAACTATGGATCTTTGAGTTGTCTAATCTGGTATACCAAGAACAGGCTTCTCCAGTCAGATTCTTCTAGAACAGCTGCATTCTGAGCTTCTCGTCCTCTGCATAAGATCCAAGTTCTCCAATGAACACCTTCAAATGTGTGTAAGGATCTCCTAACCCGTCGTACTTTTTGAAGTCAGGAGTTTTGAACTTCTTTGGATAATGAACACCAGGGAATATACAAAGGTCATCATATGAGACACTTCCGTGTGCTCCAATTCCTTTGATAGAACACAAGGTTTCTTCCATTTGAAGAATCTTTTTCCTGATATCACCGGTGTCTAGATCTCCTTTGAGATGGGTGGTATCATGAATATTGTTGGTCGTATCCAACTGAAGTTCAGGTACTGTAATGGCTTTATCAAGACCTTGGGTTCCTCCTTGTGTAGAGGATTCAGCATGTACGGGTATCCTTGTACCCTGAGTAGACTGGTGCAATTTTTTAAGCAGAACAACCAAATCTGTAATCTATTTACTTAATCCATCAAATTCTTCGAGAGAGACAGGATTAAGACTAGTCATGTCAGATGAAGACATGATTGGCTGTAGGCTCGTGGCCTTTTTGGATTTTGAACGGTTAAGAGGTCTGATTGTTTCCCTGCAAAAGACTTGCATAGTTCAGTCTTTAAGGAATGTGTAAATGTTTACATGTTATGTGATGTATCCATTCTAGGATTATTATCCTGCAAGACGGATGTTAGATGTTTGTAATACAGGATAGCATGTTAATTTAAATATGTATGTATACATATCTCTTCATAATTCTCATTACATGGAGATGAATATGGAACGAAATTACAAGTAACTGATTTTACGAGTAATTTTGAAATGAGAAAGCATGAAGAGACTTTCCTTCGCGTTCGGTTTATCAGAGGTTAACCTATCTTAGGTTACTCTCGCGAATTTTTGGCATGAAGGTTCCCCAAGCATCGCAATTTACTCAACGAGAAGTTAATCCGGTCTTTCAACTGGAGTGAATTTGGGTGGTGCCTTTCCTGAGCCTTGTTGGAATTAGTCTTCCTACGAGTCCAGTAATCAAACACCAGCATGATAGCCTCCTGATGGAGGAACTACACAATATACATTCACATACAACGTGTCTCACCGTTTATGAAAATTATGATATGTGCGAAACACTAATATCATAAGTAGATATAGTGTAAAGCATTAAGCGCAGTAAAATATATGCATTCGTACACATTCATCATAAATGTATATGCAACATCCACACACAAGCATATAACAGTTTTGAAAAGATTTTAATAGCGTCTTAAGCCCTCTTACTGGAGTCCCCAGCAGATTCGCCACCTGTCGACGTTGGAATTTTTATTTGTCCCTTTTCATTTCTTGTTCTTTGGTGTTCTCATGTTAGGTGAGATTTGTTTAAAAAAATAAGTGAAAAAGGTCCGACATGTATCATGTCGACGATGGACTGTTAAGAGTCGCCAGTTGGTTTGTTATATTGGTGTACCAACAAAACCGAGTAAAGGTTTGCACATTGACCCAATGATGTGACACTGCTAAACGGGTCTATGAAACCGAGATTCATTAGGGTCCGGGGGCTTGATTATGCGGAGGGAAGGTGTTAGGCACCCCCCGACATCCGTGTTACTACGGTGACCGCCTCTTTTCAAGAAACTGTTATATAAATATGTGTGTGTGTGTGGGTCAATGTGTTATTTATATGGAAGTAGTGCGAGGTCTCGTTCGCACCTATATACACAGGGTTTGAATTTGTATAAAAAATCGGTTTTAAACAAGATATGGCAATGATGTTTTGTAAGAAAAAAGTTTTTTAAACCCTTGTGCTCAATAGTAATTGAGACCTTTTACAGTCCCATTTTTTTATTAAGTGTTCGGCTTGATTGCTTTTAATTTTTGAGATGCGAGGCATCTTTGAGAAAATAATGTACAAAGCAGTGTCGAACTCCTCATGGGCATGAAAACCATCTGAGGAAATCAAAACACCGTGAATAAATTTATAAGCTGCTTACAACTGAAAATGTCCATCACGAGAACCGAATCTAGATCCAGTAGACTGAATCTGTGATCACATGATTCCTAGGCTCACACATATATATATATATATATATATATATATATATATATATATATATATATATATATATATATATATACAGACATGATCAGCCACCACGAAGCACCTCCATGGGGGATCTGAAATGTAAATAAAGCTGTAAAAGCTATCAATCGCCACGAAATAAACTCCAGGCGGGACGAAATGTAAATATATATATATAAGCGGTAAATTCACCGGATGTAAAATCCAGGCTCATTGAACAAAGTCTGACCACAGTTGATATATCTAAGTATATATATATTAAAGCAATAAATGCTCCGGATGTAAAATTCAGGCTCATCGAACAAAGTTCGACACACAGTTCATATATATAAGTATATATATATATATATATATATATATATATATATATATATATATATATATATATATATATATAAACAAATAAACACTCCAGACGTAAGTCTAGGCTCATCGAACAAAGTTCGACACACAGTTCATATATATAAGTATATATATATACGAAAGCAAATAAACGCTCCAGACATAAGTCTAGGCTCAATCGAGGCATAACTCGATAATCTTAGTCCATATGTATATATATATATATATATATATATATATACAAACGGAAATGAAACCACGGACCGAAGTTCGGGCATACACACGCAACACGACTCTCAACGTGAAGAATGTTGTGTGCAAAGATAAAGAGAAAGGCTTTAAAGTGTGTAAGAAGGCTTACAGTGGGCTGCCAAAGAAGACTTCTATAACTTGAAGTGAATAAACACTCGGCTCTCGCCGGTACAAATAGAAGTTATATGTGAGCTCACAAGTGTTTAAAATTAGAAAGCACTCAGTTTAGGGTGTGTACAGAGTAAATTTGACAGGACTTTCTCTCCTTTTTCTCTTACAAAATGGCCACCCCAAGCCCTCTATTTATAGAGGGGGAGCCTGTGGCTCGCCGCAAATGTACCTGTGGCTGCCCGGGGTGTCCCGGGCTTTACGGGTCACGCCGTCTCAAAGTACGTGCACGCATACACTGTGATGTCTGCTCAAACTTTTAGAATTGCAATCCGGGCATCCGACTAAGGTATGTATGTGAGACCCCAAATTTTATGAATAAAGATTTAATTTTCTCGAAATATTTTTTTGAATATTATGGTGTGTATTTGATATAATGTTATAGTTGTGGGTAGTATTTATAAATTTTACAAAGTAAGCAAGTGGTTATTAAACATTCGATTGGTCGGGAAATATTCTTTTTGTCGGGGAATATTCGTACGACAGTACAATCATTGGTGGACTCCATAACGGAATTATTGTCGGAATGAGAAAATGACAAGTTTGAGTTTTATAAATAACAGCGTAGTGGTTACCGTTAATACTGTTGAAATACATGGTGGTTAAAATACAATAATACGCGTTGTTGCACAGTAGCACACGGTATTGCACAGTATTTTTGAATTATTGATTCTTACGAAAGAAGACACTACTCAATAATTGTTACAGTAATTATTGTTCAATATTTTATTTTATTGATTCAATAATTACTACGTTGATATTTTATATTATTGTTGTACAATAATTGTCACTGCACAGTATCTCCATTATCAGATCAATAATTTTGTATTTGAATAATATTATTAGAGAGCATTATTGGCAATGTCTAAGGAAGTTTTGTCTAGGAAAGGGGTTTGGTCACCTAATTGCGCGCCAATAAGGAGAAATCCTTATCGGAAAGCCCCCTCTTTCCTGGGAACGACATGGCTGTCATAATTGTGATTCTGTAATATTATTTGTGGACATAAATGATAGATAGAAAAATATTTATTTTACATGGTTATAAATGAAGGAATTAATGTTGAGGTGTTTTATCAGTATTTTGTCGGATTGGAGGTATTAAAAAAATCAAATCAGTGTTCTTAAACTCTATTGCGTGAGTTATAATTTTAATCCGACCGTTGGATCGTTATGATTTTTGGATATATTATGCATATATAAGTTGAGTATATGTCCACAAATTTTGAACCGTTAAAAATTAATGTATGATTTGTTATGAATTTTATGAGGTATTGAAAATCGTCTGTTTGTGGATTTCGAATATTTTTTGTTTGAAATTTGGAAAAACTTTATTCTGCAAAGTTGTAGAGAATTCGATTTCGTGTGGAATGGACATAAAATTCGTATTTTTCTGATAAAAGGGCTATTTTATATGAATTATTGAAATTTCAAAAATTAAAATGTTTTTATTAAAATTATGGGTGGGATCCATTTTTGGTTGGTGTAGAAAACATGTGCTGAATTAGTGGGACCCACTAGAGGTGGCTGAAATTTGGTATTAGTTGGTGGCATGCATAAAAGATAAGAAAATTATATAATATTTTATTATTTAGTCTCTAATGGCGTTCTAGCATTTTCCTATAAATAGGCGCTTAAGTTAGAATTGAAAATCACACCAAAAATAAGTTTTCCTTCTCTTTATATTATCAAGCGTATTTTTGTGAGTATTTAGATACTTTGAGAGTTACTATTCAGTGCAAGTTTCCTTCAGTTTTACATCCAATATTCCGATCAGAACTACTGTTATTTTGAGGTAAGGGATGTTATTTTTCTTCGTAAATGATATTATTTTCTTCAATATCATTATGCCGAATTATTGATATGAGTTTTATTATAGAATTTCTACCTTTTTGTATTGGGGTTACTATTCACGTATACGACACTATTCACGAATACGGCACTATTCGCCGAAAAATGAAATATTCTTTTTTTCGTCCCAGATGTCTATTATGGTTACTATCATTGATTGTATCCATGTTTTGATCTTCATTCTATACTCATTTTGTTAAGTTTGGCTTATATACTCCATGAAATTAGTAGAATATCCTTGATATTTGCACATCATCCAGTATCTTTTCATGAAAATATTATTCTGAGCATTCTTGATAAGTTTTAACTTTTTCATGTCGGGGTACTATTCACGGGGTTACTATTCCCAAAGTTACTATTCACTGGATACTATTCACTCGGTTACTATTCACCCGGGGTACTATTCATGATAAAAATTGATTTATTTTCGGTCCAAATTATTTTTGGTACAATATTATTCTTGAATTTTACTCCACATAGCAGTATCATGTTGACAATTTGAACTTTATTGAATTCTAGATAAATTAAATTATAAATCTTTAAAAATCTATCCTTGAACTTGTTTTATTGAATTCTTATATCATTGTCATCATCCTCATGTTTATATTATGTTGAAAGTCATATGTGGTCTGTACTGAATAGATGGACTTGGTATGATTATGACCAGGGATTATTCGGTATAATCATGACCGTAATGTTATAAATGATATGGTAAAAGTCCTCATTGGCCCGTAGTGTATTAATGGACAGTTTTTGGTATGATTATGGCCATGGATTCTCTTCGGCCAAGGGTGCAAAGATGAATTGTTTTATGGCATGATCATGACCGTTGATGAAAACACGATTATCTTTGGCCCGTAGTGCATGGATAATTCATGGTCGTGATACTAAAGAATATCCTTGGCCCGTAGTGCAGGGATGATTCAATGATGTAGATTATTTATTAAGTTGAGTCTTAGCAATAAAATTGATGATAAATCTTTTAAATCATAGAAGATAGTAGGTTTTACGCTCTACTTGACTCTTCTAATGGATTGTTTATTCCGCTACAGTTGTTGATCTAAAACTTGTTGTCTATTATATTCTATCAGTTGTTATACCGTTGAAGGCTAAGGATAATTTATTCTGCATTATCTTAGTCATAATATTTCTTACTGGGCTAGTTGAGCTCACCCTTTCTTTCACTGTTCTTTCAGGAAATGAGAATATAGCTGGGACTAGTCAGGGAATGGATTGACGGTCCAGATGGTTGCATTAGTAGTCCTCACTATTCTGTAAAATAGTGTGATAGTAATTGTAATGAGGACTTATTTTGAGTTTGAATACTGTCTAGAAGACAATATTCGTATCAAAACCCACAACATATGTATTGTTGTATTTTGCACGATAATTGTAGTAATAAAGTTGTAGTTGTTTTCTATACCATGTATTTGGCGACTCAGAATAGGTTGGATGGATTGGACCTATTTTGGGGGCGTCACAATGTAAGACCTATTTCGGACCGTCGTTGTCGAGAGTCACGCAATGACATGGGATTAGAGGTTGTACGAAGTCAGGAAGATGGGACCATGCCCTCCGGTCTTCAAGCTTCAAATTCTATCCGTTGGCCTGCGTAATAGTCACTCGAGATTGGACCTCCTTGGTTCTTGTGGGACATTGTTGTGTAGAAATGTATGTATGAAATGTTGAGACGGTGTGATGTGGCGTCAAGGTGGCAAGATGACGACTTTACCCCTCACCAGGGTTATCTCCAGTTTGGGCTGATAAAGCAGACGTTGCTTAGTATTATCTCTGAGATTGGACTGCTGCAAGTGTTAAAGGTCCTCAGTGTCATCTCTGAGGTGTGCATGCCTTCCCAGTGTTATCTCCGGGTCTGGTTGTAAGACCCCAACTTATTAATGAATAAAATCAAATTTTCTCTAAATATTATTGTGAATAATAAGGGGCTAATTTGATATAATACTTTGGTTATGGGTGAAATGTGCAAATTTTGCAAAATAAGCAAGTGGTTATAAAATATTCATTTTGTCGGGGAATATTCGTTTGGTCGTGGAATATTTTTGCTGTCGGGGAATATTCGTACGACGGGGCAGCCTTGTGTGGGCTCCATAACGGAAAGCGATTGGATGAAGAAAATGACAAGTATAAGTTATTTATAAATAACGGCGTAGTTGTTACCGTTAATACTGTTGGAATACCCGGTGATTAAAATACAGTAGCACACGGTATTGTACCAATTATTAATTCTTACGTAAGAAGACACTACTCAATAATTGTTACAGTAGTTATTGTTCAATATTTTATTTTATTGATTCAATAATTGTTGCATTGATATTTTATATTATTGTTGTTTCAATAATTGTTGCTGCACAGTATTTTCCATTATCAGATCAATAATTCATATTATTTGAATAATATTATTATATAACATTATTGGCAATGTCTAGAAAGTTCTGTCTAAGGAGAGGTTTGGTCATCTAATTGCGCGCCAGTAAGGAGAAATCCTTATTGGAAAGCCCCCTCTTTCCTAGGAACGGCCTGGTTGTCATAAATGTGATTCTGTAATATTATTTGTGAATAATTAATTATTGATTCATATGATAAGGAAATATTTATTTTATGTGGATATAAATGAGGGATATATTTTTGTGGTTAAAAATGAAGGAGTTAATGTTGAGGTGTTTTATCAGTATTTTTATCGGAATGGAGGTATTAAAAATCAAATCAGGGTTTTTGAGAAATATTGCGGGTGTTATAATTTTTAATCCGACCGTTGGATCGTGGTAATTTTTGGATATGTTATACATATATAAGTTGAGTATATGTCCACAAATTTTGAACCGTTAAAAATGAACGTATGATTTATTATGAATTTTACGAGATGACTGGTTCAGAAATTGTTGAATTTTCGGAGTTTATCATTTTGATGAAAAATTCTAGAATTGGTGGGCCCCACTTGTGGTTGGTGAAGAAATGTGCTGAATTATATTTCAAATGTGGTGGGTGGGAATAGTAGCAGGTAAAGCCATCAGGTTGCAGGTCAAACCTACTAAAATTTTCCTATAAATAGAGGGCTAAGTTAGAATTGAAAATCACACCAGAAACAAGTTTTCTCTCTTTCTCTCTCTAGATTATTAAGTGTATTTTGTGAGTATTTAGATACTTTGAGAGTTTCTATTCATCAGAGCAAGTTTCTTTCAGCCTTATACCGGTATTCCGACCAGAAGTACTGATATCTTGAGGTAAAGGATATTATTTTCTTCTTAAATGATATTATTTTCTTCAATATCATTATGCTGAAATATTGACATGAGTTTTTATCAAATTTGGAACTTTTTGTGTCGGGGTTACTATTCACGTATACGGCACTATTCACGTATACGGTACTATTCACGAATACGACACTATTCACCGAAAAATAAAATTTTTCCTTTTTGTCCAAGATGTCTATTATGGTTACTATCTTTGATTGTATCCATGTTTTGATCTTTATTTTTGAATTCTGCTTCACAATTGATTATTATGAAGTATTATTGATCTTGGATAAACTGTTATACGAATCCCTACTATTTGTCCTTCTGTCTCATTGGATTCGTTCTCTTTAAGATATTTTTCATCATCCTCAGTCCTAAATGATGATATTAATGAATATCTTTGGCCTGTAGTGCAAAGATGTATGATTACTTGATGAATATCTTTGGCCTGTAGTGCAAAGATGAACAGGTGTTGAGATGAACATGACTGACAGGTGATACAAATGAATATCTTTGGCCTGTAGTGCAAAGATGAATATTTGGATAAAGATGATTATTAATTGATGTTACAGGGATAAAATATTGATGATGGACTTTTAAATCTTAGAAGATAGTAGAATTCTTTCTCTACTTGACTCTTCTAATGGTTTGCTGTTTCCGCTGCAGTTGTTGATCTAAAACTTGTTGTCGATTATATTCTATCAGATTTTTCCCTGTTGAAGACTAACGATAATTTGTTTGTATATTATCTTAGTCATAATATTCTTTACTGGGCTAGTTGAGCTCACCCTTTTCCTTTTTGTTCCATTTTTCTTCTCAGGAGGTGAGAACATAGCAGAATCTAGTCGGGGTATGGAGTGATGGTTCTAGAAAGATGTTTTAGCAGTCCTCACTATTTCTGTAAAATAGTGTTTGAATAATTGTAATGAGGATTTATTTGAGTGTGGATATTGTCTAGAAGACAATATTTGTATTTAAACTCACAGTATGTGTTGTCGTATTTTGCACGACATTTGTATTATTGAAGTTGTAGTTTGCTTTCTGTACCATGTATTTGGCGACTCAGAATGGGTGTTGTATACCTATTTTGGGGGGCGTCACAGTTGGTATCAGAGCTTAGGGATATGATCCCTGGCTGAGATGTAAGACAAGAACTAGGAGGGGTGAGACGGGGAATTCCTTCACTAGTATGACTTGACTAAGTTTATTTGGTGTTTATTTGGTCGGTCACAGTATAGGGATAATATATGACATGACTATTAACCCTTGTTTTATGGCAGTATTTAAGAATGGCAGCTGAGAACGTTAATAATGGAGTAAATCAGACCGTGGAGACACCTTTGATCACCACCCAGGGGAACGTGCAACAGGAAGGCAATATTCCTCCTGTAAACAACGTTACCGAGCAAACGATGAATGATGGAATGTTTAGGAGCTTTTTGCAGTTCATGCAAAATCAGACGAGGGAGACTCGTGTGCAGAATACGGGTGGAAATGATAACGCGCGGTTTGTCACAGCTAAGCAGTTCAAAGAATTGGGACCACCAGAATTTAAGGGAAAGCCGGATCCGATCATGGCGGAAACGTGGGTCAAGCAAATTACCAAGATATTCGATGTCTTGGGATGCACGGAGGAACAAAAGGTTCCATTCGCCACCTTTATGTTCCGCGGTGAGGCAGACTACTGGTGGGAGTCTGTGAAGCTTACCCAGCCTGACGCACTCAACATGTCCTGGGAAACATTTCAAAAACTGTTCAATGACAAGTACTTTCCTGAAAGTATTCGTCATATGAAGGAGGTAGAGTTTATCAGACTGGAACAAAATAACATGACGGTGTCCCAGTACGAGGCGAAGTTTGCAGAGTTATCCAGGTTTGCACCTCATTTGGTCGAAAATGAGGAACGAATGACAAGGATGTTTCTGAGAGGTCTAAAACCCGAGATTCGACAATATCTTATCTCTCATAAATTTTCTTTATATTCAGATGTTGTAAATAGGGCTCAATTATTAGAGCGAGATAATGAGTATGTGCAACTGAGGGACCACAACCAGGGTCATACCGGTGGCGGCAGTCATCGAAGCAATGAAAACCAGCAGGGAGGAAAATATTCGGACAAAAGCGGTAACCACTCTGGTGGTAATCGTGGTCGTGATAATAGAAGGAGCGAGTCGGGAGGAGATTTCAAGAAGAGAAGGTACAACAATGATAATGTGAAGATGTCAGCACAAACATCAACTGTTTCTAGGGGAGGAGAACGACCACCGGTCGTATGTTACAAATGTGGGAAAGAGGGACATATCAGCCCAAACTGCCCACAACAATCCAAGGTATGTTATAACTGTGGAAAGGAGGGTCATATAGCTCGAGAGTGTTCTGTAGCAAAACCAAGTTCAGCGGGGATGGTGACTCCAAAAGCTATCCCGGATAAGTCGAAATCAGCGGTTCCTGGAAGGGCGTTTGTCGTTACTGGCCAAAACGCGAGAAACCCGAACGAGGTGATCACGGGTAAGCTAATCTTGAATTCTTGCGAAGTTTATACTTTACTAGATACCGGTTCTACCCATTCTTTTATCTCTCCTGCTTGTGCTCAACGTTTAAACTTGACTCCGGAGAAATTGGACTTTAACTTATCTGTTGAAACTCCGTTGGGTGAAACCTTCGTTACATCTACAGTTTATAAATCTTGCATGATCCAAGTTGGTACTATCACATTACCTGTTGATCTTATCTCTTTAAAGATACTTGCTTTTGATGTGATTTTAGGAATTGATTGGTTAACCACTCATCATGCTAAAATTGATTGTTTTCGTAAGGTTGTTAGTTTTCATATTCCTAACCAACCTGTTATACGAATTCAAACTACTAAACCACTAAAATCAGTCACTGTCATATCGAGCCACAAAGCTATTCGTTTATTGAAAAACAGATGTCAAGCTTTCTTAGCCCATGTAATGGATTTGAACAAAGACAAGTCAGATTTGAATAATATTTCTATTGTTAGAGAATTTCCCGATGTATTTCCTGAAGAACTTCCTGGTCTACCCCCAGAACGTGAAGTTGAATTCTTTATTGACCTTGAACCCGGTACAAAGCCCATTTCTAAAACTCCATATCGAATGGCTCCTATTGAACTTCAGGAGTTAAAAGTCCAACTACAGGAGTTGTTGGACATCGGTTTTATTCGTCCTAGTACGTCTCCTTGGGGTGCTCCTGTTTTATTTGTAAAGAAGAAAGACGGGAGTATGCGACTTTGTATCGACTATCGAGAATTGAATCATGTCACTATCAAGAATAGGCATCCGCTACCTCGCATTGATGACCTGTTCGACCAGTTACAAGGAACACAATTCTTTTCAAAGATCGACCTTCGTTCTGGATATCATCAGCTAAAGATTAAAACTGAGGATATTCCAAAGACTGCCTTCAGAACTCGGTACGGGCATTATGAATTCTTAGTAATGTCTTTTGGATTGACTAATGCTCCTGCTGCCTTCATGGATATGATGAACCGTGTATTCAAAGAATATTTGGATCAGTTCGTTGTTGTCTTTATTAATGACATCCTCATCTATTCCAAAAGCCGTGAAGATCATGAGCGCCATTTGAAGCTGGTACTGCAAAGGCTTCGTGAAAATAAGCTATATGCCAAATTGAAGAAATGCGAGTTCTGGCTTGAGGAAGTAGCATTCCTTGGGCACGTGGTGTCAAAACATGGAGTATCTGTCGACCCGGCGAAGATTGAAGCCATGCAAAGTTGGGAGCAACCGAAGTCGGTAACCGAAGTACGTAGCTTTCTAGGCTTAGCTGGTTATTATCGGAGATTTGTGGAAGGATTTTCTCGAATCGCTACTCCGTTAACTCAGCTGACTCGGAAAGATACAAAATTTGTATGGAGTGAGGAATGCGAGAAGAGTTTCCAAGAACTCAAGAGGAGACTCATTTCGGCACCTGTTCTGACAATACCATCTGGTTCGGATGGATTTGTTATCTACAGCGATGCTTCAGGCAAAGGGTTAGGATGTGTTCTCATGCAACATGGGAAAGTCATAGCCTATGCCTCACGACAACTCAAAGAATATGAGAGGAATTATCCTACTCATGATTTGGAGTTGGCAGCAGTCGTTTTTGCGTTGAAGATCTGGAGACACTACCTGTATAGGGAGAAAGTGGAGATCTATACAAATCATAAAAGCCTCAAATATTTCTTCACCCAAAAGGAACTCAACATGCGGCAGCGACGTTGGCTCGAGCTGTTGAAAGATTACGATCATATCATCCAATATCATCCTGGAAAAGCAAACGTAGTAGCTGACGCATTGAGTAGAAGATCATATGCGGGTACGAGTGCAATATTGTTAACACAAAGGCTCATTTTGTATGACTTACAAAGGATGGAGATAGAGATGAAGGCTCCAAGTACCCACATGATGATATCAAATATACGAGTAGAACCGACTTTAATCGATAAAGTTAAAGCTGCTCAAGCTACGGACATGGAGCTGATGCGTATGAAGAAGAAAGTGCAAGAAGGTGCTATTCCAGAAGCAAGAATCGATGAAGAAGGAATACTTCGAGTCAACTCCAGACTTTGTGTTCCTAACGATTTTGACTTGAAGCATAGAATAATGATGGAGGCACACAACACACCGTTTGCAATCCATCCTGGGAGTACCAAAATGTATCACGATCTTCGACATACATTTTGGTGGAGCAATATGAAAAGAGAGATCGCGGAGTTTATCTCGAGGTGTTTAACTTGTCAACGTGTAAAGGCGGAGCATCAAGTGCCAAAGGGTCCATTGCAACCACTTGAGATCCCGAAATGGAAGTGGGAACACATTACTATGGATTTTGTTACGGGTCTTCCCAAGGTTTCTCAAGGCATAGATGCGATTTGGGTTATTGTTGATAGATTAACCAAATCCGCTCATTTCTTGCCGATACGTGAGACTTATTCCCTTGAACGTCTTGCTAGTATGTACGTGAACGAGATTGTGAGATTGCATGGCATGCCAGTATCCATAGTTTCGGATCGTGACCCAAGATTCACTTCACGATTTTGGGTTAGCTTGCAGAAAGCTATAGGCACGGATTTACGATTCAGTTCGGCATACCATCCTCAAACGGACGGACAATCAGAGAGGACTATTCAAACTCTTGAAGATCTATTAAGACTTTGTGTCCTAGATCTCAAAGGGAGTTCGGATAAGTACCTACCATTGGTGGAATTCTCCTACAACAACAGTTATCAGGCGAGCATAGGTGTGGCTCCATTCGAGGCGTTGTATGGAAGAAAATGTCGTTCTCCAGTATGCTGGGACGAGGTGGGTGAAGCAACATTGTTGGGACCAGAGTTGGTACGCATTACTACAGAGAAGATCCAAACGATTCGACAACGTATACAAACGGCACAGGATCGACAAAAGAGTTATGCGGATCTTCATCGGAAGGACGTGGAATTTAATATTGGGGATCATGTATTATTACGTGTTGCACCATGGAAGGGAGTTACAAGATTTGGGAAGAGAGGAAAGCTCAATCCAAGATTTGTTGGTCCATTTGAGATTCTTGAGCGAATAGGAAATGTGGCATATAGACTCGCATTACCTCCAAGCATGTCTCGTGTTCATAATGTTTTTCACATATCTATGCTTCGTAAATATGTTAAAGACCCGAACCACATTATTGAGTTAGAACCAGACGAGATAGCTGAAGATTTAACGTACGAGGAGGTACCTGTTAAGATCTTGGATAGGAAAGAGCATGTCCTATGCACGAAGGTTATACCACAAGTTAAGGTTTTGTGGAGAAACCATGCTATTGAAGAAATGACCTGGGAGTTGAAATCGGAAATGAAAGCGAGGTATCCTCACCTTTTTGAAACATCAGGTACGTACGTCAATTTCGAGGACGAAATTTCATAAGGAGGGGAGGTTGTAAGACCCCAACTTATTAATAAATAAAATCAAATTTTCTCTAAATATTATTGTGAATAATAAGGGGCTAATTTGATATAATACTTTGGTTATGGGTGAAATGTGCAAATTTTGCAAAATAAGCAAGTGGTTATAAAATATTCATTTTGTCGGGGAATATTCGTTTGGTCGTAGAATATTCTTGCTGTCGGGGAATATTCGTACGACGGCGCAGCCTTGTGTGGGCCCCATAACGGAAAGCGATTGGATGAAGAAAATGACAAGTATAAGTTATTTATAAATAACGGCGTAGTTGTTACCGTTAATACTGTTGAAATACCCGGTGATTAAAATACAGTAGCACACGGTATTGTACCAATTATTAATTCTTACGTAAGAAGGCACTACTCAATAATTGTTACAGTAGTTATTGTTCAATATTTTATTTTATTGATTCAATAATTGTTGCATTGATATTTTATATTATTGTTGTTTCAATAATTGTTGCTGCACAGTATTTTCCATTATCAGATCAATAATTCATATTATTTGAATAATATTATTATATAACATTATTGGCAATGTCTAGAAAGTTATGTCTAAGGAGAGGTTTGGTCATCTAATTGCGCGCCAGTAAGGAGAAATCCTTATTGGAAAGCCCCCTCTTTCCTGGGAACGGTCTGGTTGTCATAAATGTGATTCTGTAATATTATTTGTGAATAATTAATTATTGATTCATATGATAAGGAAATATTTATTTTATGTGGATATAAATGAGGGATATATTTTTGTGGTTAAAAATGAAGGAGTTAATGTTGAGGTGTTTTATCAGTATTTTTATCGGAATGGAGGTATTAAAAATCAAATCAGGGTTTTTGAGAAATATTGCGGGTGTTATAATTTTTAATCCGACCGTTGGATCGTGGTAATTTTTGGATATGTTATACATATATAAGTTGAGTATATGTCCACAAATTTTGAACCGTTAAAAATGAACGTATGATTTATTATGAATTTTACGAGATGACTGGTTCAGAAATTGTTAAATTTTCGGAGTTTATCATTTTGATAGAAAATTCTAGAATTGGTGGGCCCCACTTGTGGTTGGTGAAGAAATGTGCTGAATTATATTTCAAATGTGGTGGGTGGGAATAGTAGCAGGTAAAGCCATCAGGTTGCAGGTCAAACCTACTAAAATTTTTCTATAAATAGAGGGCTAAGTTAGAATTGAAAATCACACCAGAAACAAGTTTTCTCTCTTTCTCTCTCTAGATTATTGAGTGTATTTTGTGAGTATTTAGATACTTTGAGAGTTTCTATTCATCAGAGCAAGTTTCTTTCAGCCTTATACCGGTATTCCGACCAGAAGTACTGATATCTTGATGTAAGGGATATTATTTTCTTCTTAAATGATATTATTTTCTTCAATATCATTATGCTGAAATATTGACATGAGTTTTTATCAAATTTGGAACTTTTTGTGTTGGGGTTACTATTTACGTATACGGCACTATTCACGTATACGGTACTATTCACGAATACGGAACTATTCACCGAAAAATAAAATTTTTCCTTTTTGTCCAAGATGTCTATTATGGTTACTATCTTTGATTGTATCCATGTTTTGATCTTTATTTTTGAATTCTGCTTCATAATTGATTATTATGAAGTATTATTGATCTTGGATAAACTGTTATACGAATCCCTACTATTTGTCCTTCTGTCTCATTGGATTCGTTCTCTTTAAGATATTTTTCATCATCCTCAGTCCTAAATGATGATATTAATGAATATCTTTGTCCTGTAGTGCAAAGATGTATGATTACTTGATGAATATCTTTGGCCTGTAGTGCAAAGATGAACAGGTGTTGAGATGAACATGACTGACAGGTGATACAAATGAATATCTTTGGCCTGTAGTGCAAAGATGAATATTTGGATAAAGATGATTATTAATTGATGTTACAGGGATAAAATATTGATGATGGACTTTTAAATCTTAGAAGATAGTAGAATTCTTTCTCTACTTGACTCTTCTAATGGTTTGCTGTTTCCGCTGCAGTTGTTGATCTAAAACTTGTTGTCGATTATATTCTATCAGATTTTTCCCTGTTGAAGACTAACGATAATTTGTTTGTATATTATCTTAGTCATAATATTCTTTACTGGGCTAGTTGAGCTCACCCTTTTCCTTTTTGTTCCATTTTTCTTCTCAGGAGGTGAGAACATAGCAGGATCTAGTCGGGGTATGGAGTGATGGTTCTAGAAAGATGTTTTAGCAGTCCTCACTATTTCTGTAAAATAGTGTTTGAATAATTGTAATGAGGATTTATTTGAGTGTGGATATTGTCTAGAAGACAATATTTGTATTTAAACTCACAGTATGTGTTGTCGTATTTTGCACGACATTTGTATTATTGAAGTTGTAGTTTGCTTTCTGTACCATGTATTTGGCGACTCAGAATGGGTGTTGTATACCTATTTTGGGGGGCGTCACACTGGTACTAAGTGCCTCGGTGTGAGTGCCGAGGTTAAAGCTGATTGCATTCGTTTGAAACAAGCATTTCTGGGGTTATCTCCAGAACTGCAACTGCACTCCTTGGGGTTATCTCCAAGGTTGGAACTGCTACTCCCAGTGTTATGTCTGGGACTGAGACTGAATATCTCGGGGTTATCTCCGAGATGAATCGGCCTTCTCCTGTGGAATTTCTGGTATTTGAACTGCATGCCTCGGGGTTATCTCCGAGGTTAGAACTGATACTCCCGGTATATGTTTCGGGGTGGAGACTGAACTTCCGATAGTATCCGGACTGGATAAGAGTTGTCTTCTAGGGTTATCTCTGAAAGACGAACCTGCCCTCCTACAATGTCAGTGACAGGTGTGTAGAAAATTTCGAGTGTCTATAGATGCCCCTCTTTATCATATTCATGCAATGCAATGGCATGGATAGGATAAAGAATCCTAGACACTTGAAATGCAACAAGATAAACATGATGCTATGTGCAGCAACATGATGCAAATGCATGATGCATGTGTTGTTGGATTGTTCTCCAACATGTTGGGATGATTATCGGCTCCCTGCTGCTTCTGCTTGGGATCGACAATGATGACGAGCTTGGACGTGTGATCCAAGTCTTTTAGGATGTTTACGTTGGGGCTATCACCAAAGTCCTTAATCCTTGATACATACTTTATTCCGAAGACGAGCCTCTCGTGTACAAGATATCTGTGGGGATAAAAGCTTTATCTGTTTGAGGATGTGCATAACATATTCCATCATCGATCCTCCCCGATGATGTTGATCCTTCCTGGTTTGTATCGCCAGGACATATCAATGTTCTGTTGGATTTACTACCAACAGTATGTGTTATCAGGGCTGCCTGACCTTCGCTGACATGTTTGTCACCGGATAAAACCCCTGTGGGGCAGACTGTCAAGACTGCTTGACCTTCGACGACGTGTGAATCAACAGAAAATACGCGTTGTAACCCCCACTGGGGATTGGCTTGATCCTCGTTGACGTGTGCATCAACGAAAAAACACGCGTTGTAACCCCTACCGGGGATCGGCTTGATGCTCCTTGACGTGTGTATCAACGGAAAACACGCGTTGTAACCCCCGCCAGGGATATGTACTTCGACATATGAAAACGCGTGATGTGACACCCCCAAATTCGGGTAACCTGACCCCCGAGTTTGGTGTTCACGATCAACAATATAATACTAACTATTTACCCATTCATATAGAAATAGTAATACATATCACATTAACATATGTTGTTAATACATTAGTCCCAGGTCCGCTAACCTTAACATTACAAACATACCCCTTAGATATACAAAAAGGGTTTACAAACATAACATAATAATAAGTTTATTATAACTACTCGTATTTTGCCTTTGTTCTTCACTGCACCTTCTGCAACTTCGTCCCTAGCTGAAAAGTTTTATTTAGCAAGAGTGAGCAACTAGTTTGCCCCGCAAGTTAAAACATATAATAAATGTATACGAATCAATAAGAACAGACTATCTATTTTGATAGAATGAAACCAAAGTTCGGGGAACTTTGAAATAGCTGAACAAATCGTTAATCAATAACAAGGCTTCTCCCTTTCTATGCAACACAATAATTTGATAATGAAAGAGTACAACACTTTCAAAGTTCTACGATATTCAAATGAATAAACAAGAATCAATTCTACGTAATAACAAAGTGGAATATTTTCCAGATTTATGCTGAGTGATCTCACCAGATCTTTGAACCTATTTTCTCGGGTATCTATCAAAGATTTACTTTGATACATACACAGGCGTATCAGATAACCATAAAGATTAAATCATACCCATCTGCAAGTATAACAAGTGATCAGCTTTATTATACCCGATATTATGCATAATACTTAACAATGCGCAATGGCCGAATCCTGAGATTAGGGTTTCTAACGGTACGTTAGGGTTTCCAATCCTGAGATTAGGGTTTATAATCTCTTATTAGGGTTTATTAATTTTAAACCTTATCCGATCAATCATTGATCAAAATTTCTATACAGTACAAACACATTCTCATCAATATAATTATTTTAATTATATTTTCTATCGAATCCCTATCCGGACTTAGGGTTAGGATTTCTATTCTTTATTAAGCACAACTCTACTCTAATTTTATTAGTCAATACACAAATGGACCTTCTCGAGACTCGTATCACAGATACTTGTCACAAAATTGATAATTAATATTAATATTAATTATAAAAAAAAATTTATTCGCAAATTTTGATTATTCGAAATCTCGGGTTATCATATTCACCCCTCCTTAAAAAGGATTCCGTCCTCAGAATCACCGCTTTCTTATTCTCTACAATCTTTTAAATTTGTATCATCTATTCCTTTTTATCAACACAATATTAAATTGTGTTTCAAATTCTAACCTGTGACTTGAATCTATAAAAAAACAGTTCATAGAAATATCTAACTCGTATTTCTCGCGTAAATTAATTTCTAACCGAACTCGTTACCTGTCACCTCTTCATGGGCAGATGCTGCATTTGGAATTGTCATGCTAAAAGTGAATGTTGTTGGTCTTCCTGGCTGTGCAGGTCCCCTCGAATCGCTAAGGTTCCGCTATCGGGTCCCTTGTTGGCACTTCTCCTCTCTACATTTCTCTTCGGACAATTTCGGACCAAATGATCGGTCGATCCACACGCAAAACAACCTTGTGTCTTCTTTGGAATGGGACACTGGGGTGACATGTGTCCCTCTTGACCACAGTTGTAACAGACTCCTTTGTTCTTCAAACAAACTCCTTGATGACGCTTCCAGCAAACTAAGCACGGCGCGCCTTTCTTCCTATTCTCTACTGGATTATTTTCTGAATTAGTATCACCATCCCTCTTACGTTTATTAAGATTACTACTTCCACTACCACCTATCATATTATTTCCTTCAGCCTCCTTTCTTTGTTCTTGACTATTCTTTAATACAGCTTCAATTTCTCCTTCAGCGATAATGGCTTTTTCTAATAACGTTGAAAATGAACTAATTTGCAGCACATCCAACTTCTCGAGTACCAACAATTTCAATCCGTTCCTAAAACATCGTGCTTTAAGCTCCTCAGTGTCCACTCGATGTGGAGCAAATTTTGCTAACTCGTTGAACTTGACAAAATATTCTGTCACCATCATATCTTCCTGCTTCAGATTCACAAATTGTTCTTCCATACTTCTCTTTAAACTTCCCTTCCTTGGCGGCATTATCTGATAAAAATCTTACATTAATTCTCCTTCTTTACACAGATTCTTATTAATAACACAATAAAAAAATTATCGCATATTTATTCAAATAGCACACAATACATTTAGTACTTAACACATAGCACTATCCCTTTTTAAATAATATCAGGATTAACAACACAACTTTAAACAAAAGTTGTAATTCTCCAACTTTATACAAAAAGTTTTAATTCTTCATCCACACATAACTATTCCCAGTTCATCAAACTTACCACACCTAGGGGTTCAGGAACTTGCCACAATTATATGAGTGTATGAACTTATCCTAGTCAGACATTTGGCGTCCATTCGCTGAGGGGTTCAATACATTTCATATAATTTTGAGTCATGAACCTACCATAAGTATGAGTTTTAAGAACTCAAAATTAATCTTAATCTTATATTCATATAGAAAATAAAGATTTCATTCATACAAACATATATATTTACATATGTTCACACATCATTCTTGATATTAAAACTATCGTCCACTCCCTTCACCCGTCTTCTACTTACTGGGACACTTATTGAATCCGTGACTAGTTCTACCACATGAGAAACACTTCCTCATATTCGGCTTAGGACAATATAGGAAAATATGTCCTTCTTGCTTAAAATTGAAACAAACATTCTTCCACCTCATGCATTCTCCCGCTTGAGTCTTTTTACACTTACTACAGGCTTGCTTCTTCTTCGGGTTTGACTTTTCAAAATCATCGCTATCGTTGTCCCTCCTTCTCTTTTTCTTGCCTTTCTGCTGCTTGATTGTCCCTTTAGACGATCCATCATCTTCAGTCTTCATCCTCTCCACCTGCGCCTTCAGCTCATTCCGTTCTTCAGTCATTTCGTGTAACACTAGCTCCGTCTTCCACAACTCCACCAAGAGAAACACTTTACTCCGGAGTTCTTGAACTTCTGCAGATTCTTGATCTTGTTCTCCAACTTTAGTCTTATTCTCTTTCTCCACCTTAGCTTCTTTGAACTCCGCCTCTTTATCACCACTCAGATACATCTCGGGATAATCGTTATGATCGCTACCCAGATTGACCATAGGTTCATCTTCTCTCACGTTCTCAACTGATTCGTTTCGCGCAGGCACCTCGGCAACTGGCACTAGTGCAACAGCCGCTAGCATCTCCGCACTCATTTCATCTTCTCCAGACATCCTACAATCAGTCTAAATGACTTGATTAATACTTCTCCAGTACGAACTTCTCACACTATGTGTCCACATATCTCACTATCGATATATTTCGGCAATCCCTCACTTAGTACTCTAAATGAGTTTTCTAGATTTCGCTTATGGTTATAATCCTAGGGTTTTCCCCACCCCACTTAAGGTTTATAGCCTACAGCGCTTCTACCACTTGTGACACCTTGGTCACTACAGCTTTGATACCAACCTGTGACACCCCCAAATCCGGGTAACCTGACCCCCCGAGTTTGGTGTTCACGATCCATAATATAATACTAACTATTTACCCATTCATATAGAAATAGTAATACATATCACATTAACATATGTTGTTAATACATTAGTCCCAGGTCCGCTAACCTTAACATTACAAACATACCCCTTAGATATACAAAAAGGGTTTACAAACATAACATAATAATAAGTTTATTATAACTACTCCAGCATTTTGCCTTTGTTCTTCACTGCACCTTCTGCAACTTCGTCCCTAGCTGAAAATTTTTATTTAGCAAGGGTGAGCAACTAGTTTGCCCCGCAAGTTAAAACATATAATAAATGTGTACGAATCAATAAGAACAGACTATATATTTTGATAGAATGAAACCAAACTTTGGGGAACTTTGAAATAGCTGAACAAATAGTTAATCAATAACAAGGCTTCTCCCTTTCAATGCAACACAATAATTTGATAATGAAAGAGTACAACGCTTTCAAAGTTCTACGATATTCAAATGAATAAACAAGAATCAATTCTACGCAATAACAAAATGGAATATTTTCCAGATTTATGTTGAGTGATCTCACCAGATCTTTGAACTTATTTTCTCGGGTATCTATCAAAGATTTACTTTGATACATACGCAGGTGTATCAGATAACCATAAAGATTAAATCATACCCCTCTGCAAGTATAACAAGTGATCAGCTTTATTATACCCGATATTATGCATAATACTTAACAGTGTGCAATGGCCGAATTTACGATCCAAAATGTTCCCTTTATATAAAAGGTTGTTCTTCTCAGTCTCAGAATCAAGATTTTGATTTAAAAACGAAATGCAAGGATTTCAATATCTAATCACTTCTCTTCTCTTCTCAAACCTATCAAGTCCTAACAAATGTTCGTCTAGCCAGAATAATTAGCTAAGACATTTCTCAATATAATTTGACAATAAACAGGAATTATCTGTACTGTCAATTCTACCTTCTACGAATATGAATATCCAACAACAGTTATTCTACAAATGTATATTCTCCGAATCAGTAATTTAATCATGCACTAACTACGAATAATCAACAATAAATTCCCTGGACATGGTATAATTAGCAATAATTAACCATTATAATATTTGAATGAATATAACTCAAGGTTGAGTTAAGAAACTTGCCTTCCGCGTTGATTACAGCTACACAATAAACTTATCTGCTTTCGAAAGACCTATAACCAATAATATCGGTCTTACAATTAGCACAATTATTCATAACACGTAACACTATATTCTACAGTCAAACTTCTTCTAGGCACATTACCACATAGTCACATTAGTGTTTATAGCCTATATAAACACTTCTCAACTCTAACTAGTTAGGTCTGGTTGGACTTTGGTCTCATCTCGGTGTTCTGGTCACCCTATCCGACAATTAACACATTAATTGTCTAAATATCTTGGTCTCTAAGCTTCAATATTATTTTAGATAAGTCAAATATCGTTTATAATATTTTTCGGAAGCTTTAAATAATTTATAAACAATTATTATAATTTATAATAATTTTTCAAACACTTAAATCATTTTTAAATGATTTAATTATCAAATAATCTTATTATTATTAATATTTAATAATATAAAAATATTAATAACATACTTGTCAAAATATTAAAGTTATTATTAATAACTTAAAATATTTTTAAATTATTAATATTCTACTTAAATGATTTTTAAAGTAATTAAAATCATTTTTACATCATCACCATTAATATTTAAATATTAATGAAATTATCATCAAAATATTAAAAGTAATTAATTATCACTTCAAATATTTTTAATTCGTTTCTCATTTTTAAATGATTTTTAGATTAATAAAATCATTTTTAATTCATTTATTTAATATAATAATTAAATAAATCTAATATCATCAATATTAATTTATTAATGAGAATTCTCCAAAAATATAGAAAATTATATTTTAAAATTCCAAATATTTTCTAACACTTTATTCTTATTTAAAATGATTTTTAAATTAATAAAATCATTTTTATCTTATTTATTTAATTTACTAATTAAATAAATCTAATATCATTAATATTAATTTATTAATGAAAATTCTCCAAAAATATTAAAAGTCACATTTTATAACTCAAAATATTTTTAAATACTTTATTCTTATTTAAATAATTTTTCATAATATTAAATCATTTTCTTCTAATTTATTTAATATACTAAGTAAATAAATTAAATACCTTTAATATTTAAATAATTATAAATATTAAAGAAAAATATTCCAATTGGTCAAAAATTATTTTTCATAATTTAAAATAATTTTTAAAACCATTTTTAATAATTTTTATAATTTATTTTCTATTTTTAATTAATTACCGGAATATTCAGAAAATAAAATAAATAAAACCGTCGCTATAGCCTATAGTGACACTTGCATGTCGCCTTAGGTGTTCTTGGCTCAAGAACACTGACAAAGTCAATGTTCAATGTGTTCAGTTTGACCGCTTGTAATTCTCACCTTAATCATGTTTTGGGTCTGTTTAAACACTGATCCGGTAGTAGGTTTGTGGTACTACAATTACCAAACATTATCTCAATCATACAACATCATATCTGCAAGATTCAGATCTTAGAAGTACTTGTCAGACTTTTCTGGGTAACCCAGAAACCCAGACAGTCGCGAGGTACCACTTTCAAGCTCAATAATATTTGTGTTCGGATCATTATTTTGGGTCTTTCTTGGTTCTTATCCGTAGTATAAATGACAATGAATAACACTAAAACAACAGATGAACTAAACAACAACAACATCTCAAGTTACACCTTGGTCAAAGTCTGTCAAAAACGTAGTTCATCTGTTTCTGGGTTTTCCAGAAACTGTTCCCGTGAACGGATGGTCTAGTTTGACCATCTTTTACGTTCGGTCTGTTGATGTTTTAGAATATCTAAAATCTAGATCTATAGTCCAGTGTACATTCTACAACATGGTTATACTAACACTAACATATCATGTAAATTCTGTCAGATAAAGGCCTTCAAAATACTTGTCAGGTTCGGTTTTTCACTTTCTAGGTTACCCAGAAAGTGGCTGGTCATGCTCGGTCAACCCTCTTTGACCATGAATAACATAAAATCCAGACATGAAATGGTTGTGATTTCTTTTGCAGAATACAAACCTCATACCCGACTTCCAATACAAAACATCCAAAAAACAAAAATCATAAACAGATACGAATCTGTGGCGCCTAACATTAGCTTGTCAGACCACACACCATGTTCTTGACAGTTTTGGAAAAATTCTAATTTAAAGCATTTTGATGCTATGGATCTATGTTATATCAACATATATCATCATTAAACATCATCTAGCAAAGATCTAAACACATAAACAAAAACTTTTTCTTAGCAACATGGATCAAAAATAAAATTAAGATTATACCTTCTAGCTTCAAATCTTGATCTTAGATTTCCTTATCTGTAAATGGTTATTTAGGGAGGTGTTTTATGACTGAATTACTTGAGAAATTCGGAGGTTAGGAGAGAGAATGAGTTTGTGGAGAGTGGGATAGCAAAATGACTACTTTTATGGACATTCTTTCTCTTTATCTCTTAAATCTAGATATAATGTATGTATATAATTGCAAGGTGTCATGTAAATCAGATTGTGGCTGAGACAAGAGTCAATGGGCTGCCTTTAGTTGGTCACCAACTCTTATTTTTGTAAAATTTACAAGTAATCTAATAAAAATCTCATAAAGGGCATTTTGGTCATTGTTCTTGTAATTTTAAGGGCAATCTTGTCCAATGCACAAACCCTTAGGGTTTAGGGTTTGGGTTAGGGTTTAGGGTTTGAACCCTTTAGGTTTGTAATTTAATTTCTAAGATTTTCGATTTTCAGTTTTCAAAATAGAAAATTAATATTTCAAAATTATAATTAGGATTCAATAATTATATTAATATTTCCTAATCATAAAATTCAATCTTGCTAATTAGGATTAATTTTCCTAATTAAAATTGCTTAATTTAGTAATTAGGGTCAAAATGGTCATTAGGGTTTATAACCCACGAATTAGGGTTTTAATTAGAAAAATAAATTTTCTAAATTATAATTAGGGTTTGTAAAATAGAAATTAAAATAACTAAAATATAATTAGGGTTTTCTAATCATATTAAAGTTTAATACACACAGTAGGCTTGCTAATTAGGATTAGGGTTTCCTAATTAGGGTTTAGGATTCCCGAATTCTAAATTAGGGTTTTCCGGCTTTCGATTAGGATTTCTAACGCTACGTTAGTGTTTCCAATCCTGAGATTAGGGTTTCTAATATCTTATTAGGGTTTATTAATTTTAAACCTTATCCGATCAATCATTGATCAAAATTTCTATACAGTAAAAACACATTCTCATCAATATAATTATTTTAATTATATTTTATATCGAATCCCTATCCGAACTTAGGGTTAGGGTTTCTATTCTTTATTAAGCACAACTCTACTCTAATTTTATTAGTCAATACACAAATGGACCTTCTCGGGACTCGTATCACAGATACTTGTCACAAAATTGATAATTAATATTAATATTAATTATAAAAAAAAATTTATTCGTAAATTTTGATTATTCGAAATCTCGGGTTATCACACGTGATACCGCCGCCGGGGATTTCTGTATTTGGACAGATGAAAATGCGTGTTGCCCCTGCTGGGGATTTCATTGAGAATGCGTGATGCCCCCGCTGGGGATTTACTTCAGAATGCGTGACGACCCTGAATTGGCGGCATTGGACCTACGTAAGGTATTGCCGAGTGTGACTTGTAACATTTGAGATCATCGGCATAGTGTACCATGTGCTTGGGCGAATACCAATGATGAATGTGAAGACCCATGGCTCGATCTGAAAAAACCAGGATTGTAATATATTCTGCTCAATCTCGTAGCGTTTTTATTCCTGATTTGGCTTTTTCAGCTTGTGAGAACTCCTATGCAACTCGAACTGGACCGAGCCGGAGGGGTGGGCCCCATGTAGGGGTGCCGTAGGTACACCTGTAGCAGCCGCTGGTGGACCTGCGGCCAGCCATGGCTATTAAATGCCTGCATGTTGCTTTCATAAGTCATTTTCAAGTTGCGCCGCGAAGGAAATCCGAGAGCTCTTCTTCAGATCTGCTGAGTTCAGGCGACTTTCTGCAAATTCTGTCACTATACAAGTGTTCTACATTGTCCTGGTAACGTATACATGTCTTCTTTTCCAGTTTTTATCCATTGAAAAATGACTTGTCACATAAAATGCATCTAAACACATAGTAGTGACTATGCATGCTCAAATGACTTGATAAAAAATATTCAACATAGTAAATGTTAGTATTAAACCATGCTGAACATAATGATGTAAAAAATTGACTTTTTAGACAGTCAAATTGGCACCTTTTTCTGCTATTTCTTATCCTATTTGAGGACAAATGAGCAAAACGTAAAAATGCAAAATAATCATGGTAATTAAACTACCCTTATGGATTGATGACTTTGACTTTTAATGCATATAGTATGTATATGACTATGGGCAAGTGTGCTACTGAATGGCCACCTAGTCATGCCTATGTGCATGTGGATAGTCCTATTTACAAAGGGGACTATGGTAAAAAATTTCCAAAATGTAGGCATTGAATAGTCATGCATTTTTAACTCTACGGTAGATGTATGTTAAAATAATGCGTGCATGCATGTAGTCATAAAATGCATTTTGAAAAGAAAGCTCCAGGTTATAAATTTCCACACTCTTTCTGAGGTGATTTGGAGACTTTTGTCCAGATATTATGGATCCGGATTAGCCGAGTAGTTCATGCAGGACCACTTCTGGTGTATGGAGGAGGGCTTCTGAAGTGCCTCGACCTCGTTCTGTTAGACAGCTGTTGGTCGTTTTACCGATCAATATATGCGTGCAAGTATACACAGTCAACAAGTAATAAAGAGTAAGTAAAGTATCGTTCCCATGGAGAATTAACTAATAAAGTTCACCAAGCACTAGCCCATAACCATTTCAGTCTTATTTAAATGAATGATTTGATTTTTATATTTAAACTATGAAATTAAATAAACGTAACTAATCCTAGAGTACTGAGACTAGATAATGAAGACATGAGATCACAATTTCATCTATTGACTCATTCAAAACCATACACTTCATGTTAGGCCAAACTAATTGTACTGGTTTGTTAGTCGAGAACACAAAAGTAAAGTACAGCCATATCTCAATGTACCATACCCATATCACATATAATCCACAATTGATAGAATACACATGAACACCCACATTACCTAAATCACTATATGTCTATGTGATTTATAAATAATTAGGGTTTAATCCCAAATTCTCAATTGACTACGAATGGTGCTTCGGTATATGTTTATCCTAATCACAAATCATATATCCCAACACAATGTAGAATATACAATCAAAAGCTACTAATATCAAATCTAAACCCATACTTCGTTTCTTAAATCCATATGGATTATCACAGTAATTGATGGCCAATCAATTAAGCAAGTAAGCGTGAATCTTAATAGACAAACCCATAAAAATCAATAAAGCTAATGATGAAATATATCATATTAAACTAATCCATAGACTCCATTGCAATCTCAGAATATAATTTGAATCATAATTAAATTAATGATATCATCCACATATTGAAGGCACATCATGAGATATAATTGAGAATCAAAGAGAGAGAAAGAGTAGAGAATTGTAATATGTTCTCATGATCCAAGATTGAATCTCCAATGCTACCCAATTGCTTCAAGTCTCCAAACTAATCAAATCTAAAATAATATCTACACTAATCTACTCTACTCTATTATTGAAAATCAAATAAAGAAAGCAACAATAGTTCCTTGATCCCCCCAGGGATGGAATACGTTTTTCATACTCATGAGCCATCTAATATATTAAGAGTTTTATTCGTAGTATTCTTCTCCAAGCAATCACCCTGCTAGATCGTTTAAGTAAAAGTCAACTGATTTTTAAGATTGGCGCAGCTGCGCTGTGCTGAATCTGGGCAGTCTGTCTGGTTGACGCAGTTGCGCCGTGTCATAGGCCAAGCTGGTGCAGCTACGCCGTGCATCAGCTGGGTCTGGCTTGTTCTGCTGTAATTTAGACTCAAGGCACTTCACTCCAAGATTTCATTACAACATTTGGCAACATGATTAACTCCATTTCCTTTCCATCATCAATCCATCATAGCTTTGAACACAACTTAGCTCAAATAACACCAAGGAAGTTTCCAATACTAAAACTGCAAAACAAAGCACAAGGGCATAAAAATCTATACAATAACATGAGATTAATCACAAATTCAAGTCAGTTAATATCCAAATAAGTAGTTATAAAACCACTTATCAAATACCCCCAAACTTAAATCGATGCTTGCCCTCAAGCAACTAAAACAAAACAAAAATAAAATGCAATGTAGAAACTACCATGTATGCATCCTATACTATCATGACCATGAATCCAATAATCAGCCAGAATTGAAATTCAATTACAATGCCTCTAAAAAAACTCCAAGATAATCGAAATGAAAATCAACCCAAGACAAGATCATAATGCACAACACCTTGCAAATCCAAATCTATCCGCACTGATATAGTGTGTGAATGTGAAGCAACCACTAAACATATTGTTGAATAAATTTTTCACATACTATGCTTCTTAGAGGGAAAGAACCAGTTTTAAATCAAGATAAGCAGTAAATCAAACAAGTTCTAACCAAGACCATGTATTACTTAAGTTCATAGTCAACAGGGGAATTTATGCCTTTGTTTACAGTGAGTGCGTTTTACGCTTCATCTCGCCCCTTCCAAAGATACAGCTAGTGCGTTTTACGCTCCATCTCGCCCCTTCCAAAGATTTAATGATTTAGCTCAAGAAGGTTTCAAGATAGATTTTCCTTTTTATTTTTTTATTTTTTTTTGTTTTTTATTTTTTTTAACAAACACTGAATAGGCATGCATAACACTGAATTCCCCCAAACTTTTTTAACAGTCCTAGCTATTACCTAATGAAGTACTGATATTCTTTCATTAAAACAAAGGATTCCCACCAGAAGGCAAATATGTGAAAATTTAAACTAAGCATATCACAATGATTACTTAGAAGTGCTAACCGGTTATATCAGATTCAGACAGATAAGGATTTATATAATGATGTGACATCACAACCAAGCTTAAGTCTCAAATTAATTCAAAAATCAAGTAGTTTTAATTTCATCATAGGCCTACTAAATAACAAATCAACTGGCACTGGAGTCATGCAGTTACAAAATGCAACATATTTTTAAACATAATAACTAAACAGAATGCAACACTTGCTACACAATCAACTAAAATAAGACAAAATGCACACGACATGAAATATACTAAATGCAACAATGCCTAATACCCCCAAACTTAAAAACTACAATGTCCTCATTGGAGATAAAAGGTATAAAGAAACTCCCCTAGCTATTCTCATCATCACCATCCACCTCTTGCTGAGGTGGAGTGTCTGGAGGTGGATAAGGAGTAGTTGTCCCATACGTCGGAAATTGAACCTGTGCTCCCAGCTAGCTGAAGGCATTTGATAGGATTCCACAAAATTCGGCAGTGAAAGCTTGGAAGTTCGCGTGCATCGCATCCATCCTAATTTGGAGGCGGCGAATGTCACGGTTTTGCTCGCCTAGAGGTGGGCTAGCTGAATGTGGGGCAACAGTGTCCTCTTCTTCTTCATTGTTATCTCCATCTTCTTCACTTTCTAACTCATCCTCAGGCATGATAAACCCCCAGCCCCAGGGATGAGACTCTGCACCATTCCAAATGGTGTACTTTTGAATAGTGGTGTGGTCAATATCCCTCATCGGCAGCTGAAGAGCCTCATCATCCCAATCAATTCCCACAGCCAAACACAGTCGAGTAACAAGAGAAGCGTGTGGTATGCCCCCTGAAGTACTCCCTCTCATGTATTTCAGCATTGACTGATTTATGATATGCCCGATGTCAATTGATTTCATCTTCAGAATGCCATATAGCAATGTAGCTCTATCAGTCGTGACATCGGCATGATGGCTGGTGGGCATTTTGTGTCTGGCTTGCACAGCTCCTTCACCAACTTGTCTAAATCTGTCTCAAACCTTTGTGATTCAGCCTAGTTCTCAGCACCTGATGGCAATGTCCTCGCATGGAATATCTCATTGATTGCTTCTTTGGTGTACCGCACCTGCTGTCCTCGCACAAAAGAGACGCCATTCTGAGTTTCGCGAGTATTAGCATAAAATTCCCTTACTATCGCCATTGGTGCAGCCACCAGTTTGGCTACCACTGAAAGCCATCCATGCCCCCTAATCTGGTCCTTCAATTTTCCATCTTCTTCTCCCGGCCTGAATCCCCTCTCTGGTACGAATGATTTGCCCACTAAAACATCCATATAGTAGTGCTGGGCTGAGAGGTTCACAAATCGGGAGGTATCCAGCACATTTCTGTTATTACCCTCACTCTCTTACTCACTGCTCGATGAAGGAGATGGTGTTCTAATTCGCTTGGGTGCCATAATTTTGATGAAAATATTATCTGAAGAGAGAACTATATCTTGGATGCCCCTGAACCCCTCAGCGAATCCTCACTCTATCAATTCTGTATCCACCCACTGCAGTGCACTCAATAGAGTTCCAAAATCTGCCCCTTTCTGTCACCGTGTCTTCGAATACTCACCCACAGAATTCTCTGACCTTTGATCGAGCACTTGTTGTGCTACCCACTGACTAAGATGCTGAGAAATTCAGATATGGACAGGTTCGGTGATGATGAATGGTTAGGTGGATATTTCAGCAGGAATGGAGTAGGGGGTATGACTGTTAGTGGCAATGAAACCCTAATTCTTGTTGAACTTCAATAGAACAGGTGGTGTGCAGAATCGATTCCCTTGACTGCTAACACTGTTCGAATGCTGCTAGAGGGATGGAGAACTAGGGTTGATGGGGAAAGTGAGAATAATGTTGGACGGAATCAACAATAGATATGTAGCGTGGAATCTAGGGTTTGATTTAGGGCTCTTAGATGTTCGGTTTTGTTAGAGAGAAGGAGTTCGAAAGTTTTGAAATTTAAGGAGATAAAAGGTAGAAAGCGTGTTCTGGTCCGGCTCCTTAAACTGATTTTAAAAACCGATATAAAGCTCTGGCGCAGCTGCGCTAGAAATGGTTAAGAATGGGGCGCAGCTACGCTGTGTTAAATCTGGAAATATCACGTGGCGCAGCTGCGCTTGTTTTGACATGTGCTATGGCGCAGCTGCGCTGCCCTGAACCTGGTCCTAACTCACTGCTTTCTGTGACTTGATCCTTGGACTACTAATCATTCTGCTCCATTAGTTACCCCTGATACAGATCAAAAAGAACTATTAGACTTTATTTAATTACTATAAAAATAATAAACTAATTAATTAAAGCAACAAGAATTAGACACAGCGAAAGGAAAATGATAGACTAAAGATACTGAAGAATTAAACAAATAGGGCGAGAAAGATTTGATGGGGTGCCTTCCATCAAGCGCTCGATTTATAGTCAGTTAGCTGGACACTTTTTCTGACACCGCTATCCAATTCCTCTACGATAAGCTAAGAACCCTCCATCCATTAGAACCGCTATATGTTTTGGTAGATTCCCCATCATGCGTGTTTGTGAATTGAGCCAACCTAGCATATTTCCTGTCCATGATGTCTCTAGTTCCATTGTATAGCTAGGTGTTTCATCCGTTGTAATTGGGAATAAATTGTTGCGTTGAGGCATGGAAAGTACAACAGACTTTTCCTCTTTTATTTTCTCTTCTTCAGCCCACCATGGTGTATATAAAGCATCTTTATCATACTGCTCATTGCCTTGAATGTGACTACCAAGAGGACATGGGTGTGCAAAACTCACTAGATTTTTCAACTCTGGTCGAGAATGTACTTGGGGTATACTACAGGTGATATGATATTCTTCATTTTCCAAACCCTCAGTTGTCTCCTCAACGTCCACTCCTTTCAGTTCATTCAGTGGCATGCACACTTCTGACTCTCCATCAGTTTCATCATCCATGTCATAGTACCAATTGTTTTGAGGGCAATTGTTCAAGATTTTGAACATTTGATCCATCTGATTCTGCAGATTTCGAATCGACCTCTCTTGCTCAATCATCTTCTCCTCAGTTGATGCTACAAACTTGAACCACAAATTCTCCCAACTTGAATTATCTTGTTCAGTTTCGGAATCCATGTATTGAGGAACATTCATTAAGGAGTTCATGAGTTGTTCCATCTGTTTATTAAGATTTTGGGTTGATAACTCCTGACTCATTATCATCTCTTCTTTTTCTGCTATAATCCGTAACATGAATTCCTTCAACTCTGAATTGTCTTCTTGTTGCATTGGAGGTGGATTTGAGAAATTTGATGGATATGTTGGACTTGAAACACAGTATTGGTCTTGATAGTTACAATTCCATTTATAATCTGGGTGATACCCCCAACCTTGATGATAATTGGGATCAACATAGTTGTTGAGGCAATCACTCCCAAACTGTACTTGTCCAACACTGATGTTGCACTGATAACTCGGATGCTCGCCAGAATAATATTCACATGTAACTGCTATCTCTCGAGTATGTTGGGCTGCAAGAACATCCAACCTCTCCGAAAGTGTTGCAATTTGTGCTAACAATGTAGAAAATATATTGAGTCCTTCAGTTCTTGTATCCCTTAGTTGAGTCATATTTGCATAAGGCCATTGATAAGCAAAGTCCCCCATGATACCTGAAAAGAGAGAAATATAATAAGATAATTAAAAAAATGTTTAAATTAAGACCAATTTGATTGAAATTAATGTTGGAAAAAAATTATTAAGCTAATTCCCCGGCAACGGCGCCAAAAACTTATTGGTCGTTTTACCGATCAATATATGCGTGCAAGTATACACAGTCAACAAGTAATAAAGAGTAAGTAAAGTATCGTTCCCACGGAGAATTAACTAATAAAGTTCACCAAGCACTAGCCCATAACCATTTCAGTCTTATTTAAATGAATGATTTGATTTTTATATTTAAACTATGAAATTAAATAAACGTAACTAATCCTAGAGTACTGAGACTAGATAATGAAGACATGAGATCACAATTTCATCTATTGACTCATTCAAAACCATACACTTCATGTTAGGCCAAACTAATTGTACTGGTTTGTTAGTCGAGAACACAAAAGTAAAGTACAGCCATATCTCAATGTACCATACCCATATCACATATAATCCACAATTGATAGAATACACATGAACACCCACATTACCTAAATCACTATATGTCTATGTGATTTATAAATAATTAGGGTTTAATCCCAAATTCTCAATTGACTACGAATGGTGCTTCGGTATATGTTTATCCTAATCACAAATCATATATCCCAACACAATGTAGAATATACAATCAAAAGCTACTAATATCAAATCTAAACCCATACTTCGTTTCTTAAATCCATATGGATTATCACAGTAATTGATGGCCAATCAATTAAGCAAGTAAGCGTGAATCTTAATAGACAAACCCATAAAAATCAATAAAGCTAATGATGAAATATATCATATTAAACTAATCCATAGACTCCATTGCAATCTCAGAATATAATTTGAATCATAATTAAATTAATGATATCATCCACATATTGAAGGCACATCATGAGATACAATTGAGAATCAAAGAGAGAGAAAGAGTAGAGAATTGTAATATGTTCTCATGATCCAAGATTGAATCTCCAATGCTACCCAATTGCTTCAAGTCTCCAAACTAATCAAATCTAAAATAATATCTACACTAATCTACTCTACTCTATTATTGAAAATCAAATAAAGAAAGCAACAATAGTTCCTTGATCCCCCCAGGGATGGAATACGTTTTTCATACTCATGAGCCATCTAATATATTAAGAGTTTTATTCGTAGTATTCTTCTCCAAGCAATCACCCTGCTAGATCGTTTAAGTAAAAGTCAACTGATTTTTAAGATTGGCGCAGCTGCGCTGTGCTGAATCTGGGCAGTCTGTCTGGTTGACGCAGTTGCGCCGTGTCATAGGCCAAGCTGGGTGCAGCTGCGCCGTGCATCAGCTGGGTCTGGCTTGTTCTGCTGTAATTTAGACTCAAGGCACTTCACTCCAAGATTTCATTACAACATTTGGCAACATGATTAACTCCATTTCCTTTCCATCATCAATCCATCATAGCTTTGAACACAACTTAGCTCAAATAACACCAAGGAAGTTTCCAATACTAAAACTGCAAAACAAAGCACAAGGGCATAAAAATCTATACAATAACATGAGATTAATCACAAATTCAAGTCAGTTAATATCCAAATAAGTGGTTATAAAACCACTTATCAAATACCCCCAAACTTAAATCGATGCTTGCCCTCAAGCAACTAAAACAAAACCAAAATAAAATGCAATGTAGAAACTACCATGTATGCATCCTATACTATCATGACCATGAATCCAAAAATCAGCCAGAATTGAAATTCAATTACAATGCCTCTAAAAAAACTCCAAGATAATCAAAATGAAAATCAACCCAAGACAAGATCATAATGCACAACACCTTGCAAATCCAAATCTATCCGCACTGATATAGTGTGTGAATGTGAAGCAACCACTAAACATATTGTTGAATAAATTTTTCACATACTATGCTTCTTAGAGGGAAAGAACCAGTTTTAAATCAAGATAAGCAGTAAATCAAACAAGTTCTAACCAAGACCATGTATTACTTAAGTTCATAGTCAACAGGGGAATTTATGCCTTTGTTTACAGTGAGTGCGTTTTACGCTTCATCTCGCCCCTTCCAAAGATACAGCTAGTGCGTTTTACGCTCCATCTCGCCCCTTCCAAAGATTTAATGATTTAGCTCAAGAAGGTTTCAAGATAGATTTTCCTTTTTATTTTTTTATTTTTTTTGTTTTTTATTTTTTTAACAAACACTGAATAGGCATGCATAACACTGAATTCCCCCAAACTTAAGCTTTTAACAGTCCTAGCTATTACCTAATGAAGTACTGATATTCTTTCATTAAAACAAAGGATTCCCACCAGAAGGCAAATATGTGAAAATTTAAACTAAGCATATCACAATGATTACTTAGAAGTGCTAACCGGTTATATCAGATTCAGATAGATAAGGATTTATATAATGATGTGACATCACAACCAAGCTTAAGTCTCAAATTAATTCAAAAATCAAGTAGTTTTAATTTCATCATAGGCCTACTAAATAACAAATCAACTGACACTGGAGTCATGCAGTTACAAAATGCAACATATTTTTAAACATAATAACTAAACAGAATGCAACACTTGCTACACAATCAACTAAAATAAGACAAAATGCACACGACATGAAATATACTAAATGCAACAAATGCCTAATACCCCCAAACTTAAAAACTACAATGTCCTCATTGGAGATAAAAGGTATAAAGAAACTCCCCTAGCTATTCTCATCATCACCATCCACCTCTTGCTGAGGTGGAGTGTCTGGAGGTGGATAAGGAGTAGTTGTCCCATACGTCGGAAATTGAACCTGTGCTCCCAGCTGGCTGAAGGCATTTGATAGGATTCCACAAAATTCGGCAGTGAAAGCTTGGAAGTTCGCGTGCATCGCATCCATCCTAATTTGGAGGCGGTGAATGTCACGGTTTTGCTCGCCTAGAGGTGGGCTAGCTGAATGTGGGGCAACAGTGTCCTCTTCTTCTTCATTGTTATCTCCATCTTCTTCACTTTCTAACTCATCCTCAGGCATGATAAACCCCCAGCCCCAGGGATGAGACTCTGCACCATTCCAAATGGTGTACTTTTGAATAGTGGTGTGGTCAATATCCCTCATCGGCAGCTGAAGAGCCTCATCATCCCAATCAATTCCCACAGCCAAACACAGTCGAGTAACAAGAGAAGCGTGTGGTATGCCCCCTGAAGTACTCCCTCTCATGTATTTCAGCATTGACTGATTTATGATATGCCCGATGTCAATTGATTTCATCTTCAGAATGCCATATAGCAATGTAGCTCTATCAGTCGTGACATCGGCATGAT
This sequence comes from Panax notoginseng, assembly GCA_016801055.1. Taxonomy (NCBI): domain Eukaryota; kingdom Viridiplantae; phylum Streptophyta; class Magnoliopsida; order Apiales; family Araliaceae; genus Panax; species Panax notoginseng. Next base: position 105,527,858 of record CM029021.1, read on the forward strand.
GGCTGGTGGGCATTTTGTGTCTGGCTTGCACAGCTCCTTCACCAACTTGTCTAAATCTGTCTCAAACCTTTGTGATTCAGCCTAGTTCTCAGCACCTGATGGCAATGTCCTCGCATGGAATATCTCATTGATTGCTTCTTTGGTGTACCGCACCTGCTGTCCTCGCACAAAAGAGACGCCATTCTGAGTTTCGCGAGTATTAGCATAAAATTCCCTTACTATCGCCATTGGTGCAGCCACCAGTTTGGCTACCACTGAAAGCCATCCATGCCCCCTAATCTGGTCCTTCAATTTTCCATCTTCTTCTCCCGGCCTGAATCCCCTCTCTGGTACGAATGATTTGCCCACTAAAACATCCATATAGTAGTGCTGGGCTGAGAGGTTCACAAATCGGGAGGTATCCAGCACATTTCTGTTATTACCCTCACTCTCTTACTCACTGCTCGATGAAGGAGATGGTGTTCTAATTCACTTGGGTGCCATAATTTTGATGAAAATATTATCTGAAGAGAGAACTATATCTTGGATGCCCCTGAACCCCTCAGCGAATCCTCACTCTATCAATTCTGTATCCACCCACTGCAGTGCACTCAATAGAGTTCCAAAATCTGCCCCTTTCTGTCACCGTGTCTTCGAATACTCACCCACAGAATTCTCTGACCTTTGATCGAGCACTTGTTGTGCTACCCACTGACTAAGATGCTGAGAAATTCATATATGGACAGGTTCGGTGATGATGAATGGTTAGGTGGATATTTCGGCAGGAATGGAGTAGGGGGTATGACTGTTAGTGGCAATGAAACCCTAATTCTTGTTGAACTTCAATAGAACAGGTGGTGTGCAGAATCGATTCCCTTGACTGCTAACACTATTCGAATGCTGCTAGAGGGATGGAGAACTAGGGTTGATGGGGAAAGTGAGAATAATGTTGGACGGAATCAACAATAGATATGTAGCGTGGAATCTAGGGTTTGATTTAGGGCTCTTAGATGTTCGGTTTTGTTAGAGAGAAGGAGTTCGAAAGTTTTGAAATTTAAGGAGATAAAAGGTAGAAAGCGTGTTCTGGTCCGGCTCCTTAAACTGATTTTAAAAACCGATATAAAGCTCTGGCGCAGCTGCGCTAGAAATGGTTAAGAATGGGGCGCAGCTACGCTGTGTTAAATCTGGAAATATCACGTGGCGCAGCTGCGCTTGTTTTGACATGTGCTATGGCGCAGCTGCGCTGCCCTGAACCTGGTCCTAACTCACTGCTTTCTGTGACTTGATCCTTGGACTACTAATCATTCTGCTCCATTAGTTACCCCTGATACAGATCAAAAAGAACTATTAGACTTTATTTAATTACTATAAAAATAATAAACTAATTAATTAAAGCAACAAGAATTAGACACAGCGAAAGGAAAATGATAGACTAAAGATACTGAAGAATTAAACAAATAGGGCGAGAAAGATTTGATGGGGTGCCTTCCATCAAGCGCTCGATTTATAGTCAGTTAGCTGGACACTTTTTCTGACACCGCTATCCAATTCCTCTACGATAAGCTAAGAACCCTCCATCCATTAGAACCGCTATATGTTTTGGTAGATTCCCCATCATGCGTGTTTGTGAATTGAGCCAACCTAGCATATTTCCTGTCCATGATGTCTCTAGTTCCATTGTATAGCTAGGTGTTTCATCCGTTGTAATTGGGAATAAATTGTTGCGTTGAGGCATGGAAAGTACAACAGACTTTTCCTCTTTTATTTTCTCTTCTTCAGCCCACCATGGTGTATATAAAGCATCTTTATCATACTGCTCATTGCCTTGAATGTGACTACCAAGAGGACATGGGTGTGCAAAACTCACTAGATTTTTCAACTCTGGTCGAGAAGGTACTTGGGGTATACTACAGGTGATATGATATTCTTCATTTTCCAAACCCTCAGTTGTCTCCTCAACGTCCACTCCTTTCAGTTCATTCAGTGGCATGCACACTTCTGACTCTCCATCAGTTTCATCATCCATGTCATAGTACCAATTGTTTTGAGGGCAATTGTTCAAGATTTTGAACATTTGATCCATCTGATTCTGCAGATTTCGAATCGACCTCTCTTGCTCAATCATCTTCTCCTCAGTTGATGCTACAAACTTGAACCACAAATTCTCCCAACTTGAATTATCTTGTTCAGTTTCGGAATCCATGTATTGAGGAACATTCATTAAGGAGTTCATGAGTTGTTCCATCTGTTTATTAAGATTTTGGGTTGATAACTCCTGACTCATTATCATCTCTTCTTTTTCTGCTATAATCCGTAACATGAATTCCTTCAACTCTGAATTGTCTTCTTGTTGCATTGGAGGTGGATTTGAGAAATTTGATGGATATGTTGGACTTGAAACACAGTATTGGTCTTGATAGTTACAATTCCATTTATAATCTGGGTGATACCCCCAACCTTGATGATAATTGGGATCAACATAGTTGTTGAGGCAATCACTCCCAAACTGTACTTGTCCAACACTGATGTTGCACTGATAACTCGGATGCTCGCCAGAATAATATTCACATGTAACTGCTATCTCTCGAGTATGTTGGGCTGCAAGAACATCCAACCTCTCCGAAAGTGTTGCAATTTGTGCTAACAATGTAGAAAATATATTGAGTCCTTCAGTTCTTGTATCCCTTAGTTGAGTCATATTTGCATAAGGCCATTGATAAGCAAAGTCCCCCATGATACCTGAAAAGAGAGAAATATAATAAGATAATTAAAAAAATGTTTAAATTAAGACCAATTTGATTGAAATTAATGTTGGAAAAAAATTATTAAGCTAATTCCCCGGCAACGGCGCCAAAAACTTATTGGTCGTTTTACCGATCAATATATGCGTGCAAGTATACACAGTCAACAAGTAATAAAGAGTAAGTAAAGTATCGTTCCCACGGAGAATTAACTAATAAAGTTCACCAAGCACTAGCCCATAACCATTTCAGTCTTATTTAAATGAATGATTTGATTTTTATATTTAAACTATGAAATTAAATAAACGTAACTAATCCTAGAGTACTGAGACTAGATAATGAAGACATGAGATCACAATTTCATCTATTGACTCATTCAAAACCATACACTTCATGTTAGGCCAAACTAATTGTACTGGTTTGTTAGTCGAGAACACAAAAGTAAAGTACAGCCATATCTCAATGTACCATACCCATATCACATATAATCCACAATTGATAGAATACACATGAACACCCACATTACCTAAATCACTATATGTCTATGTGATTTATAAATAATTAGGGTTTAATCCCAAATTCTCAATTGACTACGAATGGTGCTTCGGTATATGTTTATCCTAATCACAAATCATATATCCCAACACAATGTAGAATATACAATCAAAAGCTACTAATATCAAATCTAAACCCATACTTCGTTTCTTAAATCCATATGGATTATCACAGTAATTGATGGCCAATCAATTAAGCAAGTAAGCGTGAATCTTAATAGACAAACCCATAAAAATCAATAAAGCTAATGATGAAATATATCATATTAAACTAATCCATAGACTCCATTGCAATCTCAGAATATAATTTGAATCATAATTAAATTAATGATATCATCCACATATTGAAGGCACATCATGAGATACAATTGAGAATCAAAGAGAGAGAAAGAGTAGAGAATTGTAATATGTTCTCATGATCCAAGATTGAATCTCCAATGCTACCCAATTGCTTCAAGTCTCCAAACTAATCAAATCTAAAATAATATCTACACTAATCTACTCTACTCTATTATTGAAAATCAAATAAAGAAAGCAACAATAGTTCCTTGATCCCCCCAGGGATGGAATACGTTTTTCATACTCATGAGCCATCTAATATATTAAGAGTTTTATTCGTAGTATTCTTCTCCAAGCAATCACCCTGCTAGATCGTTCAAGTAAAAGTCAACTGATTTTTAAGATTGGCGCAGCTGCGCTGTGAATAGCCTTGCATAGGGCGCAGCTGCGCTGTGCTGAATCTGGGCAGTCTGTCTGTCTGACGCAGTTGCGCCGTGTCATAAGCCAAGATGGGCGTAGTTGCGCCGTGCATTAGCTGGGCCTGGCTTGTTCTGCTGCAATCTTCTGCTGCAGTTTAGACTCAAGGCACTTCACTCCAAGACTTCATTCCAACATTTGGCAACATGCTTAACTCCATATCTTTTTCGTCATCAATCCATTATAGCTTTGAACACAACTTAGCTCAAATAACACCAAGGAAGTTTCCAATACTAAAACTGCAAAACAAAGCACAAGGGAATAAAAATCTATACAATAACATGAGATTAAGCATAAATTCAAGTCAGTTAATATCCAAATAAGTGGTTATAAAACCACTTATCAACAGCCTTGTCGGTTAGTGGAGGCGATGATACGTCCAGTCCAGGTTGATGTGCCGGACGTCGAGGACGAGGAGGAGGATGTTCCGGTTGCAACCCCCGCTCCTACTGCACATGTTCCCCATAGGGACCTCCCGAGTATTCAGGTGGCAAACCCAAAGCTTGTGGGTGATTAGAGTCGACATCCCTCGATGTACTTGCATGCCAACGAGGTATAATGTTAGATCTTTAATCTTCATTATTTCCTATTGATGAGGAGTAAAGGATTCTGATGTCGATCTGCATTTCATGTAGGTTCCCAGCTTTACATAGTCTCGAGGGAACTGGTTTAGCATTCACTCCATGTACCAGGCTCTACATCCTGACTATAGTGCGATTATTCATGACTGGAGATTTAGGGCGTTCTTTTCCATTCTTCCCCATCGCTGTCCCTGGGGTTACCTCAGGGCATTGTCTGAGCGGTGGTTTCACCAGACTCAGTCACTCCATTTGCTAGACTGTGAGGTGATGATGACGTCGATGGATTAGTGGTGTATCACAGGTATGGAGTTTGGAGGGGCACCAGTGCCTTGTATGGCGGATATTATCCCGACTACCGTCAGATCCTTGCTAGGAGTTCTAGCGGAGGCGCTCAAAGGCAAGACTGGTAGTACGGGTCCTTTGAGCGTAGATGTTATGAGTGGGCTGTCGAGTAAGCCCATACCAGCTGATGTCAGAGTCAGGGATCGCATTCTTCGTCGATTGTTCCTGATGATCATTAGGGGCTGCTTCATCACAGATAACTCTTCTACAGTGTCGTTCGCTTTGATCAGCGCCACGCGACATGTGGACCGTATAAGAGAGTATAATTGGGGTTTCTACACCTTTGCCTATTTCCTCAGGGGCATGCGTATGCGTTCGCATGGCTTGACCGAGGCTTGGTTAGGCTTCTACCTATTTCTACTGGTGAGTATTTCTCTTGTAATTTTCCATGTATAGGTTAAGAGTGTTTACTGATAGCAGATGTTTGCCTTTGTGTTGGCAATTTTGGGCCTATGAGAGGCTTCCATGTTTGCATCCTGTAAGTATGTTAGGTTTAGATACCTATCCAAGAGGACGGCGATGGCATCATTCCATACTGGCGAAGGTCCCTATAGCTGAGGGTTTTACTCATTATCGCCTACAGCTGGAGTTGTTGACAGCTGACGTCATCACATGGATTCCCTATTCTGGGGAGCACTTGGCCATTGGATTTGAGGATGGGTACCCGACTGGCATCGAGCATTTGATATCCACATGTAGGGTTCCTCTTTTCACTGATGAAGAATGGGAGCTCTATTTAGGAGAGCGTGCTATTAGGAGCACCACAGGAGAGATCCGTATGCCGATTTTGCCTCCTGCCAGGCGTTATTGGCATGTGTCACAGTCACCCATCATTGATATCCCATTGTTGGGTGTTGACAGTTTTGCACTGTCAGAGGGTCCCTGCACTCAGGAGATATTCCAACATTGATGGTCCCCTCATATTATTGGAGCCCAGACCCGCGCCACTCAGTTCATGGGGGATATGGTTCCAGGATCCGTGATGATAACAGATTGGCTAGCCTGTGTCCGAGATTCGACTCATTTGACACAGATTGACAGTTTGACCCAGCGACTAGACCAGGCACATTTCTTTATTCGGGATTTGGGCAGAGATCCGACAGAGGTAGATTCGTTTGATCCTTCCAGCTCAGGCGATGGCCCCTCAGATGACCCATTTGGATTTGCCAACGCAGATCCTCCTTTGTATAGGCCTGACATCCCTGTTGATAGAGATCCAGTGACTCAGGAGGAGTTACATCAAGTGGACAGGAATGATGATGTAGATATTGACAACATTGTCTTCTTTTGATGTGTATTCTCGTTATCTCTTTTGATAGGCCTCTGTTAGATATTGGGTGGTTGTGCCTCATTCTCGCTATATCTTTTGATAGGCCTCTGTTAGTAGTAGGGCGTTTGTGCCCCATTTCCCTATATTTTTAGCTGTACAGAGATGATGTATGTAGATGATGATATACTTAGGAATGCATGCACAGTTTTTCATTCCCTATATCATATTGACATCTATTATCTGTAATACATGTATCATGTTATGCATATGTTTGTATGTCCAGAGATATTCAGCATTTACCCATGGATGGTCTTATGATACGGCCTACACAGATGTCTTCTTCAACAGCTAGTCGCATAGATCATACCCCACTATTATTGGTGGCATCACGTCTTAGATCATGGTATGATAGTATGTCACCATCAGACAGGGTGACTGTAGATCAGTTATTGTAGCATACTATGACCCTCTTGATATTTCAGGTTCCCGTAGGATTTGTGGAGGGCATGCTGGATCACTGGGTACCAGAGAGGTAAGTTTTCCGGTTTGGGACCCAGGAGTTGACTCCGACTCTAGAGGAGTATGCACGTTTGACGATGCTGCCACTTGACAGACCTTGCGTGCATATGGCTATTGGGGACATGAACCGACAGTTCATGACCCTCATAGAATTGAGGCGTAAGGTTGTACAGGATGAGGTTACATCCGGCCACGTGATATCCCAGCATTTTCTGACTGACAAATTTGGCTCTGAGGACAGCCATGCTCGGCATTCTGGGGATTTCACCATACCAGAGGACAAGTGGCATTTGGCCAAAGTGGATGCATTCTTAATGTGCATAGTGGCGTATGTATACATTCCACGATATACGGACGAGTTGGATATCGGTGTTATCATGGCAATGAGAGCTCTCAGGGAGGGTCGTACCATCATTCTGATGATTGTGGCAGAGACGCTGAGGTCGACCACGTTTTACAGGACTTACCCTACAGGGGTATTTATAGGCAGTTTGGTCATGTTGTACGTGTGGTTTATGTCACACTTGAGACTGATTGGGACCTTCAGCCGACACAGGTACTGCTTTACCCATGATATAGCTATGTCTTACTCCTTTCATCCATCGAAGAGTATAGATGCTATGTCTTGGTCGATATTTTTGGCGGAGATCAGTGATTTGTTTGTCATTCTGCTGTGCAGAGGGCTTAGCTCACCCTACAGCTTTATTACTCATGCTCCGGGCATGGAATATCTCCCTCTAGCTGGTTTGAGAGGCATGACTACCTACCACCCATTGGCCGTGATGTCGCAGTTTGACCAGTTCCAGGACTTCCGTCCTTTTGAGGGGGCGCTAAGTCAGCGTTTAGCTTCTCACCATTTAGCAGCAGAGGACCGATCCCGGGTGTATGCATGTTGGGATCAACTTGAGATAGCTGCTTTTTCTATTAGCCATTCGGGCTGTTCGCCAGAGTATTCTGCGTGGATGGAGACAGAGACTTCATCGGTTGCGACAATATCCACAGTGCCGAGTAGCGATTCAGACGATGGAGAGCCCATGGAGGACATTGATTCCCACATCGAGGAGGAGCCATTTACTTGGCGGTAAAGCGAGTCTATAGGCCACAGTTCCTACTCGGTCAAGGATTTCAAATAGGTCAATGAATCGAGGATTGAGCTATCTTCTCTTTCCAAATCTCGTAACTCCTTTCCATGGTGCCACACGCAACAACACATACTCTCCAACCTTGAATTTCACGTCCTTTCGATGAAGATTAGCATAACTCTTTTGTCGATCTTGTGAGGTTTTTATACGTTATCGGATCATTTGAATCTTTTCCGTAGTCATACGTACCAATTCTAGTTCCAACAACGTTGTTTCACCCACTTCGTCCCAACATACTAGAGAACGACACTTGCGTCTATACAACGCCTCGAATGGAGCCATGACAATACTTGCTTGATAACTGTTGTTGTAGGAGAATTTCACTAATGGCAAGAACTTGTACCAACTTCCTTTGAAGTCAAGGACACAAAGTCTTAATAGATCTTCAAGAGTTTGAATAGTCCTTTCCGACCGCTCGTTCGTTTGAGGATGATATGCTGAACTAAATCGTAAATCCGTGCCCATAGCCTTTTGGAAACTAACCCAAAATCGTGAAGTGAATCTTGGGTCTTGATCAGAAACTATGGATACTGGTATACCATGCAGCTTTAAAATCTCATTTATGTATATACGTGCAAGACGTTCAACTGAATAAGTTTTTCGTATAGGTAAGAAATGAGCAGACTTGGTTAGTCTATCAATAATAACCCAAATTGCATCTATGCCTTGAGAAACCTTGGGAAGACCAATAACGAAATCCATGGTAATGTGCTCCCACTTCCATTCTGTAATTTCAAGTGGTTGCAATGGACCTTTTGGCACTTGATGATCCGCCTTGACACGTTGCCAAGTTAGACACCTTGAGATAAACTGTGCTATCTCTTTCTTCATATTGCTCCACCAAAATGTATGTCGAATATCACGATACATTTTGGTACTCCCAGGATGGATTGTAAATGGTGTGTTGTGCGCCTCCATCATGATTTTATACTTTAAATCAGGGTTAGCCTCACTGTCAAAGGGGATCAATTTACCCCGAACCAACACTACTGCAGGGCCATCTGCACTGGCATTTGCGTAGAATTCCTTTACCACTGAAATAATCGCAGATTCAGGCGGCTTGGTGAAGTGGATCCATTTTATAGCCACAATCATGGTCATCATGGCACCATCTATTTTCTCATCTGGCCTTAGCCCCCTCTCTGGCACCAAATTGCGCTTGGAAAACGATTGGGTGTAGCGCTTCTAGGCTTCCTCACTAGTAAATTTTGCAGTATCAAATCTGGAATGAGGAGCCCTGGATGCCGGTGAAGGGGGACCGAAGCTAGTTCGAGGACGCTTTGAAGCCATGAATACTTGAGAACTAAAATCCAAGGATATAAAAATTCAACAAAATTTATATATATATATATATATATATATATATATTGTTGCTATCAAACTCTGTTTGATTGAGCCTGGATTTCACATCTGGTGTGTTTACCGCACATATATATATATATATATATATATATATATACATTTCAGTTTGGCATGGAGTTTACTTCGTGGCCTTTTACCGCTTTATTTACATTTCTTTCAGACCTGGAGTTTACTTCGTTGCCTTTTACAGCTTTATTTATATTTTGTCCCGCCTGGAGTTTACTTCAAAATTGTGACGCCCCCCAAAATAGGTATACAACACCCATTCTGAGTCGCCAAATACATGGTACAGAAAGCAAACTACAACTTCAATAATACAAATGTCGTGCAAAATACGACAACACACACTGTGAGTTTAAATACAAATATTGTCTTTTAGACAATATCCACACTCAAATAAATCCTCATTACAATTATTCAAACACTATTTTACAGAAATAGTGAGGACTGCTAAAACATCTTTCTAGAACCATCACTCCATACCCCGACTAGATCCTGCTATGTTCTCACCTCCTGAGAAGAAAAATGGAACAAAAAGGAAAAGGGTGAGCTCAACTAGCCCAGTAAAGAATATTATGACTAAGATAATATACAAACAAATTATCGTTAGTCTTCAACAGGGAAAAATCTGATAGAATATAATCGACAACAAGTTTTAGATCAACAACTGCAGCGGAAACAGCAAACCATTAGAAGAGTCAAGTAGAGAAAGAATTCTACTATCTTCTAAGATTTAAAAGTCCATCATCAATATTTTATCCCTGTAACATCAATTAATAATCATCTTTATCCAAATATTCATCTTTGCACTACAGGCCAAAGATATTCATTTGTATCACCTGTCAGTCATGTTCATCTCAACACCTGTTCATCTTTGCACTACAGGCCAAAGATATTCATCAAGTAATCATACATCTTTGCACTACAGGCCAAAGATATTCATTAATATCATCATTTAGGACTGAGGATGATGAAAAATATCTTAAAGAGAACAAATCCAATGAGACAGAAGGACAAATAGTAGGGATTCGTATAACAGTTTATCCAAGATCAATAATACTTCATAATAATCAATTGTGAAGCAGAATTCAAAAATAAAGATCAAAACATGGATACAATCAAAGATAGTAACCATAATAGACATCTTGGACAAAAAGGAAAAATTTTATTTTTCGGTGAATAGTGCCGTATTCGTGAATAGTACCGTATACGTGAATAGTGCCGTATACGTGAATAGTAACCCCGACACAAAAAGTTCCAAATTTGATAAAAACTCATGTCAATATTTTAGCATAATGATATTGAAGAAAATAATATCATTTAAGAAGAAAATAATATCCCTTACCTCAAGATATCAGTACTTCTGGTCGGAATACCGGTATAAGGCTGAAAGAAACTTGCTCTGATGAATAGAAACTCTCAAAGTATCTAAATACTCATAAAATACACTCAATAATCTAGAGAGAGAAAGAGAGAAAACTTGTTTCTGGTGTGATTTTCAATTCTAACTTAGCCCTCTATTTATAGGAAAATTTTAGTAGGTTTGACCTGCAACCTGATGGCTTTACCTGCTACTATTCCCACCCACCACATTTGAAATATAATTCAGCACATTTCTTCACCAACCACAAGTGGGGCCCACCAATTCTAGAATTTTCTATCAAAATGATAAACTCCGAAAATTCAACAATTTCTGAACCAGTCATCTCGTAAAATTCATAATAAATCATACGTTCATTTTTAACGGTTCAAAATTTGTGGACATATACTCAACTTATATATGTATAACATATCCAAAAATTACCACGATCCAACGGTCGGATTAAAAATTATAACACCCGCAATATTTCTCAAAAACCCTGATTTGATTTTTAATACCTCCATTCCGATAAAAATACTGATAAAACACCTCAACATTAACTCCTTCATTTTTAACCACAAAAATATATCCCTCATTTATATCCACATAAAATAAATATTTCCTTATCATATGAATCAATAATTAATTATTCACAAATAATATTACAGAATCACATTTATGACAACCAGGCCGTTCCTAGGAAAGAGGGGGCTTTCCAATAAGGATTTCTCCTTACTGGCGCGCAATTAGATGACCAAACCTCTCCTTAGACAGAACTTTCTAGACATTGCCAATAATGTTATATAATAATATTATTCAAATAATATGAATTATTGATCTGATAATGGAAAATACTGTGCAGCAACAATTATTGAAACAACAATAATATAAAATATCAATGCAACAATTATTGAATCAATAAAATAAAATATTGAACAATAACTACTGTAACAATTATTGAGTAGTGTCTTCTTACGTAAGAATTAATAATTGGTGCAATACCGTGTGCTACTGTATTTTAATCACCGGGTATTCCAACAGTATTAACGGTAACAACTACGCCGTTATTTATAAATAACTTATACTTGTCATTTTTTTCATCCAATCGCTTTCCGTTATGGGGCCCACACAAGGCTGCGCCGTCGTACGAATATTCCCCGACAGCAAGAATATTCCACGACCAAACGAATATTCCCCGACAAAATGAATATTTTATAACCACTTGCTTATTTTGCAAAATTTGCACATTTCACCCATAACCAAAGTATTATATCAAATTAGCCCCTTATTATTCACAATAATATTTAGAGAAAATTTGATTTTATTCATTAATAAGTTGGGGTCTTACAAAAATGGTTGATCGTTGTATTGCTTTATTTATATTTTCTCAATCCCCCATGGAGGTGCTTCATGGTGGTTGATTGGATTTTAGTGCTTTATTTACATTTGTAATCCCCTATGGAGGTGCTTCGTGGAAGTTGATTGTCTATATATATATATATATTTACTGCTTTTATATATATAACTGTTTACAGCTTTCATACAAATTGCTAAATCATGTGAGCCTAGGAATCATGTGATACGCTCGGTCAAATGTATCACATATCTAACAACTCTTGTAATTGAGCCATCAGTTCTTTCATCTCTACTAATGTCATACGATACGGCGCTTTGTATACCGGTGCCGTCCTCGGTGCCCAATCAATAACAAACTCAATATCTCTATCTGGTGGCAATCTCGGAATCTCGTCTGGGAAGACATCAACAAACTCCCTTACAATAGGTATCTGACTCAGTTCACCCTCGACTCGTCGAGTATCAACCACGTGAGCCAAATAACCTATACAACCCTTCCTAAGCAATCTATGCGCTTGAACCATCGTCAGACAATGAGATTGTCTCGGCGATTTACTACCATAAAATACCACCTCCGACTTATTCGGAGTCTTAAGGTGTACACACTTCTTCTTACTGTCTATAGCTGCTCCGTGAACCAATAACCAATCCATTCCAAGGATTACATCGAACTCCCCCAAACGAATCGGTATCAAATCCACTTTGAGCTTAAATCCTTGTAATTCGGCATAACAATTCCTATGAATGTATTCAACGGGGTTAAGTTCCTTGTTCGTTACTTCTACGTTCATAAGGTGTTCTAATCTCTTACTGGGTAAGTCTAACAGTTTAGCAAATTCTTTGAAAACAAAATAGCAGGTAACACCCAAATCAAATAACATGTATGCATCTATATCATTGATTGAAATGATACCTGACCTTTGGTCTGAAGCCGATGAAATGTAGTGGATTGAATTTTGATCCCAGTATCGTTGACAAGTGTTTGTGTTCTGGTAGGAGGTGAGACCGAACCATAAATAGCTGCCTACGTACTCTTATTGAAGAGGAGATCAGGTCTGCGTAGTTCGAACCTGGTTTAAGAGGTTCAACGTTGTTTGTGGCAGAAAGGGTGTAGGAATGTTTTTGTTTTTGTAATGAGAAGGGTGTAGAAATATTTTTGTTGTTTTTGTTTTATTACGAAGGGTGTAGAAATGTTTTTTGTTGTTTTTGTTTTATTGTGAAGGGTGTAGAAATGTTTTTGTTTTATTGCGACCGGGCCATATAAAATGGTTGCCTACGTACTCCTGTGTATCAAGGAGATCAGGTCGATGCAGTTAACCCCTTAGGACGATTTGTAGCCGAAAAACTTAATCCCATGTGCAGGTCAGACTGCAGGGAAAAAGAAAGTTTTATCATAAGTTTAGGATAAACTGCAGGTGTGAAAAAGTTTGATCCCATGTTTGGGATAAACTGCAAGTGTGAAAGGTCCAATCCCTAGTGGGATAACTGAAGTTGTATGAACGGAGTGAAGCCAGGCTGCTGGCTTGAAGATTATGTTTCCCTGAGGGACAAAGTGTAGAAAAGAGTTGTATGTAGTGAAGGTTTAAAGAATTGTAATGACTGGTGATCTGATGATCCAACACCATGATGTTTGCTTGATGGTAACTTCAAGCATAGTACCGTTTCACGGCGTCCGAGTTGATGAGTTGTGGAAATTCATCGCCGTCAATTTCCTGCAATCTGAGAGCACCTCCTGTCAATACCTCCTTGACAACAAACGAACCTTCCCAGTTAGGGGCGAATTTTCCCTTGGACTGATCTTGGTTGTCAATGATCTTCTTTAAAACCAAGTCATATTGTTTAAACTTCCGTAGCCAGACTTTTCTGTTGTAGGATGTAACGATCCTTTGTTAATATAACTGACTATGGAAGATAGGCGTGGTTCGCCTTTCGTCTATTAGAGACAATTGGTGATACCGGTCTTGTACCCATTGGTCTTCATCCAGCTGAGCGTCTATCAACACTCGGAGGGATTCCATTTCCACTTCTACAGGGAGCACTGCTTCCATCCCATAGGTTAATGCGTAGGGGGTTGCCCCGGTGGAAGTGTGCATTGATGTTATGTAGGCTAACAGAGTAAGAGGCAATAAGTCAGGCCATTCTTTGTGGTTGGCGGACATCTTTTGCATGATCTTCTTTATGTTTTTGTTAGCCACTTCAACAACACCATTCATCTTTGGACGGTAGATGACGGAGTTAAGATGTTTGATGTGGAATTTACTGCATAACTCCTCCATCATTTTGTTGTTGAGGTTCTTAGCATTGTGTGATATTATATATAAATACTAAATAATTATTGAAAATTAATATTAATGATATAAAAGTCATAATAAATGGTTATAAATTATTTAAAAATAATAAACAATATTTTTGTAAAATTTTAAGTAAATATTAATTACCTAAAATAGAAATAAATGATTTAAAAATCATTTAAAGGATAAATAAATGTTTTAAAAATATATTAAAATTTATAAAAATCATTATAATGGATATATAAATTATCTAAAAATATAATAAATTTTATAAATAAAATTTAGTTCATATATCAACTTATTTATATGATAAGGAAATATTTATTTTATGTGAATATAAATGAAGGAATTAATGTTGAGGTGTTTTATCAGTATTTTGTCAGAATTGAGGTATTAAAAATCATCTGTATGTGGATTTCAGTCATTTTTTGTTTGAAATTTGGAAAAACTTTATTCTACAAAGTTGTAGAGAATTAAATTTTATATGAAATGGACATAAGGTTCATATTTTTCTGGTAAAAGGGCTATTTAATATGAATTATTGAAGTTTTGAAAATAAATATTTTTATTAAAAACATGTGGTGGGTGGGAGTTGTCCTTTTCGGTGGGCTTTGAATCTTCAAAGATGGAGTGCTGCAGAGAAAAAGAAAAGTATTCGTATGTAATTTTGTCAACTTTGGTGTGCTAAGCATTTCCTATAAATAGGGTGTTTAGTTAGAAATGAAAATCACACCAAAATCAGAAATCTTCTCTCTATAATATTGAGCGTATTTTTGTGAGTATTTAGATACTTTGATAGTTGATAAGCAGTGCAAGTTTTCTTCAACATTATATCCAATATTTCAGTTAGAAGTACTTGTCTTTTGAGGTAAGGGGTGTTATTTTCTTCGTAAATGATGTTATTTCTTTTATTATCATTATACCGAAATATTAGTAGGAATTTTATTATAAAATTTTTACCTTTTTATGTCGGAGTTACTATTCACGTATACAATACTATTCACGTATATGACACTACTCACGAATACGGTACCATTCACGAGTACCATTCACGAAGTATGATTTTTCTTATAAAATTTTTACCTTTTTTATGTCGGGATTACTATTCACGTATAATGCACTATTCACGTATACGTGCTATTTACGAATACGATACTATTCACAGAAAAATTAAATTTTCTTTTCTTGGTCCAAGTTGTCTATTATGGTTACTATCTTTGATTGTATCCATGTTTTGATCTTCATTCTTGAATTTTGCTCCACAATTGATTATTATGGAGTATTTTTGAATTTGGATAAACTGAAGTACGAATCCCTAATCTTTGTCCTTTTATCTCACTTGATTCGTTTTCTTTAAAATATTTTTCATCATCCTAAATCTTAAATAGTGATATAACTGAATATTTTTGGCCTATAGTGCAAAGATGAATGATTACCTGATGAATATCTTTGGTCTGTAGTGCAAAGATGGACATGTGTTGAGATGAACATGACCAACTGGGGATACTAATGAATATCTTTGGCCCGTAGTACAAATATGAATATTTGATGTATATTGATTGATGTTACATGGATAAAATATTAATGATGAACTTTTAAATCATAGAAGATAGTAGACTTCATTCTCTACTTAACTCTTCTAATGAATTGTTATTTCTGCTGCGAATATTGATCTAAAACTTGTTGTCCACTATATTTTATCTGATTTATTGAAGGCTAACGATAATTTGTTCTACATTATCTTAGTCTTAATATTCTTTACCGGGCTAGTTGAGCTCACCCTTTTCTTTTTTGTTCTATTTTTCTTCTCAAGAGACGAGAATATAGCGGGAACTAGTCGGGATGTGGAGTGATGTTTCAAAACAGTTATTCTAACAGTCCTCACTATTTTGTAAAATAGTGTATCAATAATTGTAATGAGGACTTATTTGAGTTTGGATATTGTCTAAAAGACAATACTTGTAATTAAACTCACAACATATGTGTTGTCGTATTTTGCACGATAATTGTAATAATGAGGTTGTAGTTGTTTTATGTACTATGTATTTTGCTACTTAGAATGGGTTGTGTGGACCTATTTTGGGGGCATCACACTGCACATGAAAAATAATTTTGGGCGCAATTTATCAGCACACTATTTGATCAACCAATAAGAGAATTCCCTCTTCTGAAGGTAATTAGAAATTGGGAGAGATAGACCAATGAGAGGGCTCCCTTATTAACAAGTTAGTGAATAGTACTGAGAGTTTGGTCAATAAAAATAAAACCAACCAATCACAGAATCACCTCATTTGAGGGTAATTGGGGATGCAGAAGGATTAAAAAACTAAATGACAAACACCAATCTAAAAGGATAATTGAACAAACATCTTCCACTCATCAATTATCATTCTTATCTTTAATCAACACGATCTTTATTCATCACTAATATTATAACTTACAATATTAACAACTAGATCATTCCTAGGAAAGAAGGGGCTTTTCGATAAGTACTTCTCCTTATTGGCGTGCAATTAGATGACCAAACCCCTTTTCTCGACAGAACTTTCTAGACATTGTCAATAATGTAAATAATAATATGAATAACGGTGTCGTCTCAATTATTGATTTAATAATATAAATATTGTGCAGATAATACTGTGACAATAATTGAATCAATAATGTGAGATATTATGCAGCAATTACCGTGGTAATTATTGAACCAAACTGAGTGACTTCTCACGTAAGCATCAATAATCAATACCGTGTGCTACTATGCAACCACGCGTATTACTATACTTTTTTCACCAGGTATTTCAACAGTTAACGATAAAACTTTTTCCGTTATTTTTATAAAAAGTTATTTATGTCGTTTTCTAACTCTGACAGTAATTCAGTTGTGGGATCCACCAATGATTTTGCCATCGTACGAATATTTCCTGACCAAACGAATATTTTATAACAACTTGCATACTTTGTAAAATTTGTAAATATTACCCACAACTATAACATCATAACAAATTCACATTTTAATATTCAAAAATGATATTTAGAGAAAATTAATCTTTATTCATAAAAGTTGGGGTCTTACATGAATCACACCGAGATTCACCAAATAATCGATTTTGTTAGCTTTTCAAATTGATCGATCGAACAACTACTCATTTTTTACTGAGTTTTTCAATTCATCGATAACTTTCGAAGGATTAAGTTATGGCTCGATTGAACAATTAAATTGAGAACAAATTTGGGACAAATGACGGTTCAATTGCTTATAATACACATACGGGTAGGGCTGATTAAGTAACCAAATTGGAGCCGAAACCGCATCAAAAACCGCACGAACCGCACCAATTAAAACCGCACCAACGGTTCCGGCGTATGTGGCGGTTTTGGGTGGGTTGAATAACCAAATTTATGGTTCTGGTTTGGTTACTAGCCAAAACCGCACACATAAAATCAAAACCGCACCATGTGTGTGTATGCATGTATTATCTCTAATAAATTCTAAAGTTACTTTTCACTTGAACACGCTCAGAGAAAACCCCAGTATTGCATTGTCATTTTTTCACCAATTGAAAAAAGATATTAGAGGTTATAGAGTCAAAAATTAAGTAATTGGGTTTTAGAATTTTAAATTTGTTTGATACGTTATTGGAGGGGCTTATAGCTGAGGGGCTCGAGCACTTGATACATTGGTTAATGTCAATGCTATAATAGTAATAGTCTAATAGATTATTTTTCAAATTAGGTATAATTATGATTATATTCTATAAGTCCTCCCTGCAATATATAAGATAAAATTTCATTCTATCTCCAGTATATATTTTTAATTTTTGAGAAACTAGATAAACATTCTTGCTTGTTATCGAATATATGGTCTCCGTTGTTTTATATAGCGCATGTTTTAGTTTTAAATCATGCTTGATATAATTTCCATTGCCGACTCTGTCACTAAGTTAATTGCTCGATGTAAGTTCTATGTTAAATTTTATTGAAGGCTTAGACTTTTTTGTTGTATCAATTGGCTTTGGAACCGAAACCGCATCAATTAAAATCGCACCGCACACTTTAAAACCGCACCAATCACAAGCGATTTCGTGTGCGGTTTCAAAATTTTTAAACCGCACCTAAGCGGTTTCGGGTGCGGTTTGGACTTCAAACCGCACCATGTTCACCCCTACATACGGGTCCATCTATTAGTAATTTGGTGGGAGAATTTTCATTCATATCCACGTAATGTTGGCCACATGAACTGAACCGAGCCCCACCAAATTTTTTACTCAATTTATTTGTTTAATTTGTTAGGAAATAAAAGTTGAGTGAGTTGACCCATCTATATAATGAAATACAAATGATTTTGAATTTTCCGTTCATCCTAATAAATCATCTAGACCGTCCAAAGTTAGGATAAATCCCATCGTCCATAGTACCGGATGCACGGGACTGTTGCTAGTTTATACTCCCTCCGTCTCATAGTTATATGCTGATTTCTTTTGGCACATAGTTTAAGAAAATCAATTTAGTGACAATTTTTAACATAAATTTTTAACATATAACCTTTAATATGGAATTAATGAATAAGTTATTACTCCTTATTTATCACACTAGAACTCTCAACTTCATTGATTGACGTGTTAAAGTCCATAACTATAAAACTTTAACCAAAGAGAATACAACAACATTAAATGTGGTGATAAAAATAATGACATTGAATGTTGTTTCTTCAAAAAAAGAGTAATGGTTGAATATTTATTATAAGGGTATAAAAATAAAACAATGAACCAACTAAATTTTACTCTCTCCGTTCTTAAAAGATTGTCGTTTAAAATTTTGATACATGGATTAAGGAAGTGTCATTTACTAAGTAAAATTTATTTGAAATTCTATCGGTATCTCTTTATAGAAAATTGAAAACTATTAATACAAGACGAGAATGTCTTAAAATGACTCCGTTACTAAATTTCTCCTAATTTAGGAACGGAGTCATTTTCCATGCTGCCGTGATCCGCTGATTTTCGCACTTCTCACCTTCTTTCTTCTCACTTCTCACTTCTCACTTCTCACTTCTCGATTCTCATATTATAATGAGCAGGATCCCTACTAACGATTGGTGAATGTTCCCTCTTTCTGTGGCACTCTCGCTCTGTTCCAATTCCACCATGAAGAGCTCTGCCAGTCCTCCAGGTATTTATGCTCTGCAACTCTTCGATTAGATCTATCTCATCCGTCAAAGATTAATAAATAAAAACCCCCTAAACAATAGGAAATGAAGAATACATTTTTTATGGACAAAGTAAAAGGTGGGCAAATATTATTTTATTTCTTCTATTTCCAGTCATGAAATTGTTTGTGTAATTGAATTCTGGCAGGTCGAGGATGTAAATACACGGGCCAATCGGTGGTAATACTTCATTCTGCTTCATTGGAAATTTACTTTTTGTTATCCAATTATCAGAGAAATAAACTATACATTATACACATACATACATATTTGTGTAGATGATATATCCAGTTTACTTTTCCTTGGACAGCTAGTGAGAGGTTAGGGGTTTTTGTCAATCAAGTAAATGCCTACTCCTCTAATTTTAAAGGCCCCTTTCGGGTTATTGAATCAGACTAATGGGCTTGCAAGGTCGGATTAACTTAAAAATTATACTCCCTCCTTTCCGAATTATAAGATCAATATTGACTTTTTAAAAGTCAATTTGAAATATTTTTAAATTTAAAATTGACATGATTCAAGTTCTGAAGATAAGAAATCTTAGGTAATTTTTAGGTAGTTTATGATATTCATAAGTGTATTGACATAAACTACACGAATTCATGTCAATTTTGAATTTGAAAATGTTTGAAATTAACTTTTGAAAAGTCAATATTGGTTTTATAATTGGAACGAAGGTAGTATATATTAATGTATACACACATTTGTACTCCTTCAGTCCCATTAATAAATTTGAGTGGTGCAGTGTTTAATAAAATTACATTTTAACTAATAAGTATTAAAAAGAAGAATAATGCTATGTTCACTGAATAGGTACCAAATGCAACTCTTTCCTACACAATGCGATTCTTTTATATATCTTCTTTCACAGGTAGTCAAATATACCGTGTATATGAAGAAGTTGCTTCCATAGTACATTTAGTGCCTATTTGTTGCACTGAATCTGTGGACATAACATTATTCTAGAAAGAAATAACTTTCCTGCTTTCCAATGTTAGCTTGTTAAATTTGAAGTATTACATTCAAATTTGAAATTGGGGAATATTTAATGGTATATGTGCTAGTCATAGAAAATATTAATGTCTTAATCATATTTCTTGAAAAACCAAGTGAGGTGCCAAGTATCGTTTCATGTTTAGTGCATTTAACAGAAGGTTCCAAAGGTATTTTCAATCCCCACTGACATTTATTGTGTTTACTTTGTCATTTTTTGGGACATCCCAAAAAGGAAATTTGTCATATAAGATGGGATGGAGGGATTATTATTTATATATGTAAATGTAGGTTTTTAATTGATGTACTTGATTGGGCAGAGAGCTCTACCAATTCGCATTGTAACGGTGGGGAAAAGTAGGTCACGTGGTATACAAGTGATAGTTGATGAGTACATTGAGAAACTCAAGTTCTACTGCCGCATTGATGATGTGCAAATCAAGTCTAATCCTAAGAATGCTCGGTAGGTTTTCGTTGGACTCAAATTCTCCCATTGTTCATGAATGATATGTGTTGTCTTATTTTCAGTTTAGTGGTGTATGTTAACCAAATTTTGGTACACAGAGAATTGTTTCTGGCCTACTGATTAACTTACTTGAAGGGGTCAGAGACTCAGAGTTATGTATTCATAAGAAACTTTTCCAAACTGGAAGTAAATATGTGAAAATTTCGGATTGCTATTGATGAAATGAAATATGATATTGGTCTTAATTGGTAAAACTCTTGCATTATCTATATTAATTTTTCAGTAAATATTTTATAGGCGTATTACTTATTGATGCAGGGAAGGCTGGTAGCCTAAGTTTAATGCCTTTTTAGGATTGAAATACAATAGAAAAGCTTTGGCTTAGTGGAGCCAATTATGGGAAACAAGGTCTGGGTTCATAATCAACAGTTGAAGACTTAAATTTTAGGTTAACGGAGAAATATATCATGTTCTATTACATTTTGTTGAATTTTTGTAATTTTCAGATTTCAAGTATTTAGAAATTTATGGCCTTATTTTAAAATTTAAGGTTTATTTTTGGCTCTACTAAACGAACTCAAGTCCTATTAGGTTAGCACATCAGTTGGGAAGATTTCTAGCAGGTTTTGCAAGTCCTATATAATGGCACCTACATACATGGACAAAAATAAGTTTAATTGTCATAAGAAAATTGAGAATTGTGCTATTTGGCCAACCAGGCTTTTTGGGTTTCCTTCCCGTCCAACTTGAACTATATCAAGTCTAAGAACCGTCCAGCTCAAACGAAATTGAGTCTCAACTCCTGTACTTCCAGTCTTGTAATAGGTAGAGAATAAGAGTAACCATGTGAAATTCTTGTTTTTCTTATAATTCTTACCAATGCTTTCTGCATTTTGGAGCTTTTATTTAGCACATATGCTCCTCTTTGAGCTATAAAACTTATATAAGATCAATTTACATAAGCCTTATTTACTCTGTGGACCTGCTGTGCAATTTTCATTTTATACCCATGCTTCAAAATTCTTCAGATCGAGCATGTGATTCGATAGATATATTAAGACTATAAATATTATGGGTCTAATCGCGTGATTGGATGAACTTAGTGCTAGTATTTACTATTTCGTGATTTACATTCGAAGTTGCCTTCTTACTGGAACTTGTCAAACAAAATTTTTTTTAAAAAGAAAAAAAATCTTTTGTTCCTGTCGCAATCATTTAGTTTTGATTCATCATTTTGGAACTTTCTACTTATCCAGAGACTGTTCCATGTGTGTCTCTTTAACCGGCTTATAAGTATACTCCTCTGTCCAGTCTCCAAAGCCCTTATAACCGAGTGGTATAGTACTATCATTGCTAGAAGGTTTACAGAGTCCTATAAATAGTTGTATTTCAGTCATTTTGAAAGAGAGTGAAGTTTATCATTATGAAATTTTCAGATTGTTTTATGAGGTTTGATGCATCTTTTTCTTGGGCGTGAGGACTAAGAAGCCCTAGTTGTGACTCCTAACTCCTAGTCCTAGGTTATCTATCTTTCTTGTCTCTGGTTTATTTTTTCTTTCCGTTTTCCTGAAGCAACAAGATCTACAAATATTTGATAATCCATATAAACGTATCCAAACTTCAATCTTTAACTAGAGGCGGCAGCCCCCAAAATCCTGCACGCAACCTTAATTCTTGTTTCAACCCTAATCCAACCTTTCCAATTACAAGAATTGCCAAAATTCCTGTTGTTTAGGCATTGAAAATTAAAGATCCTATATAATATTTGGTATAGAGCAAGGCTGCGCCATGACTACTCGTACATGAAGAGACTTATTGATGCTGAATAGGATGGACAGCTGCAGAACCTTGAAGAGGACTTGGGTAGTTTCAATATGCGTAGGGGTTGGAGACAAATGTTGATGAATCTGCGGGTAACTGGAACAACACTGAAGAGTAAAGATCATGCATCAATTAGTTTATAGTTTCGCCCCCCCCTTCCCCTTCCCCTTCCGCTTCCCCTGAATAAGTACCAGATGATAGTTGCACACTTTTCCTTGTAAAATTAAAGATTTTAGCCTTGATACGTATATTGTGATCATGTGTAGTGATGTGATGGCTCAAATTGTACAAGAAGATATGGCCTTAATGAACATCATCAAGACCGACGATTGGGTAAAGCCTCGAAAACCATTCAGGTGGATATATATGTATTCTTATATTTTCGATTACTCTAAAGTGATCTCGCTTTTCTAGACAAATCAGGAATATGTTTATATTAGGGGGTGCTGAGCAAGTATAATTATCATTGATAAATTGTTCTATTACTACTTGCGCACTAATCTGATCAACCTTCTTGGAGTGAACAAATTCCTTTTTCACTTGGGATTGTTTCTAATATGGTATCTTTTTATCTAAAAACTTGTTGCTCTATTATGATACCATGCGTAGGTTGTGATGTTGGATGAGCATGGACTTGATGTGGGGTCTGAGCAAGTGGCCGAGTTGATTGGGGATGCTGGAAACTCTGTACGACTTGACTTCATGATTTAACTAATTTTTCTAGAATTGCATGAATAATTATGATTATAATTTTTTATTTTTCAGTTACACATTTTATGGCTGGATCAGTTATGATGTGAGGTTCTTAATGGTTCAAATCTAGAAGTGGTCGGGAATGCTTAATGCAAATAGATATAACAGTAAAAGTTTAGAAGGAAGAGAGAGTCTTCAATAAAGATTTTGTATTGCAACTTCTCTCTGTTATAATATTTTTCCAATTAACATTGCTTTGAAACAACTGATATCTGTTTTATGGGTTTAAGTTATACGTAATTAGATAGCACATAAATCCAGTGTAAGAAAAAGTGGAAAACATAATATGGAGACAAACTAGTCTGAATCAATGAAAGATTTGAGCAGTTGGTCAAAATGACTTGCCAAAGATTGATCAACAAACAGAGCTGAAATAGAACAAGGAAACTAAGCCAAAAATACACTAATTCTGGGGAGGATGGGTCCGGTCCTCGTGTCTACACCGTCTATTTTAATTTTTCACCACTTGAAGCTCTATTAGAACTATTCACATGGAAAAGCATGCGCAACCTCAAACGGAAGAGCCAACAAATCAACTTAATATGGGAAGAACTCCTAGGGTCTAGCCTTGGGGTCTGACCTTAGGGTCCAAAAGACCATATTTGGTCATTTCTCCATTTTCTCTTTCGTGTAAGCATAGATATGATTCAAGCAGGAATCATTTCAAGACAACTAACAAAATAAATGAAGTATGTGAGAATGTAGGTTCTGACCCTAGGATCCATAAGTTTCCCAAACTTGAGCCAATTTAGCACCAATTTATCCATTTGAAGGTCCATGCAAAAGTTGCAAAGCAAAGCGACCTACTAGAAATGCCCAAGTATTGAAGGAGGAAACCCCTAGGGTTTGGCCTCTTGGGGGTCTAAGAATTTTTTTTGATCTGGACTTAGAAGTGAAGGCGGAATCAACAAGAAAGCAATAAAAGTATCCAAGTACGGGAGGCCAAGGATCCCTAGAGCTAGGAGCCCAAAGGCTTACTTAAGGTCATGCTTGTCAAGTCGTCACCTAGGCAACGGCCATTGTTATCAAGGTGTCGCCTAGTCGTTGACTAGGTGTCAAGGTGCTGGACAGAGTGCAAGGCGAGGTCATGCCTTAGTGACACTCGGCTCAACACATGTAAATTGTTTAAAAACATCACAAATAGTGATGGGGACACCAAGTTAAGAACAAAAAAGAGATTTTTTATATTTATTATTTGGAGTTTTTATTATGTTTAATATAAAAGTAGTTGATGTGATTTATATTTTTTTTTATTAGTAGGGATTTAGGACATTAATTAGTGATTAAGAATTATTAATAACGACATTTTAGTCTACTTTTATTATTCCTTGAGTAATATCAGGATTTTGTCTCTTTAAATAGTGATATAATCCCCACAAGTCATTTAGACTACATACTATTGATATTGAAGTTGATTATTTTATTCATAGTGTATATGTATCTTACCGTAGATGTATTTTATCCATCTTGGTATTGATACGTGGAGTTGATACACTTGAGTGATCCTAGTGGTTTAAATTTGAAGTTTAAATCCTAGTTTATTTTCTATTAATTCTTCATCCTAAATCTGTTCTGCATCATTTTTGGTATCAGAGCTTAAGTTTTCTTCATTAATTTTTCAGTTTTTGGGAGATCTTTGGCTCACAAAAAAAGTTATTGTTCATCGCCCAGAAACACTGTTCATTCGTCGTAATTACTGTTCATCCCACACCACGACTATTGTTTGCTGTTTTGGAGTTACAGTTCATCGGAAGAGAAGGACTGCAGCTTTAAAAAAACCAGAAAAAAGAAGAAGAAAGGTAGAAAAGAGAAATTGTTGTTATGTTTTGTCATCGTCGTTACCGGGCCAACCTTCTCCTTGCCACCATCGTCTTCATCTATTTCTGCTTCCTGTGGTCCTCCCCTTTTCTTTTCTCTTGGCTGCTAATATGATTTGTTAACCCTAATCTCTAACTTATAAATATGTTTCCAAAATTAAAGTTTGCTTCCCCATAGTTTCGTCTAATATTTCAGTTTTAGCCTATAGTATACATACTTTCACATACCCTTTTATCATTTTAAATTAGCCCTACACCTTCCACATTCATACTTTAGCCCCTATTTTCTATTTTCTTTTCAATAAGGCCCTTAAGTTATCAACAAAAAAAAGTTGTATTTTATTTATTTATTTTATAACCCATTGTCCCAAATACCCAATGTCTCAAGCCACTAAAGAATTGCTTGCGGAAGTAAGGAGTATATTTGGTTTCTCGACGGTGAAAGTGATCGAATACACTACCTTATTAATTATTAATACATGTGGCAATAAATATTTGAAACCCAAGCAGGAAGAGCTTAGATGGGATATGGTTGATGCATAAGATTACCTTGAAAAATTGAAATGTTGATATCAAGATAAACAAAGAAAAGTTGATGCAAGGAAACATCAACAAGTTAAAGCAAAAGAACTTCAAAAGGTCAGACATGAAATGGTTTCTATATGTTCTTTTATAAAAGATAACATCTCTTCTATAAAAGAAGACCTTATTGACTAGCGGGCACCTATTCAAGCATAGAGAGAGAAAGAAAAAGAGGATGTTCCAAATTTTGGGGTTACAGACAGTAGTAACGTGTCAATGGATTTTCTTGAAGTTTCAAAAGTTGAACCAGGGATTTTGTATGCGCAACAAATTGAGAAAAATTCTAAAGTTGCTTTTGAGCTGTTCGTTATCGAAGAAACAATCCAAGTTGACATTGTTGATTTTGTTGTTCTAGAAAACTTATTTTCTGCACCTTTGAAAACAAAAGTGATGGTCTCCTCGATTCTCTTTTCAAATATTTTTTAGCCTTACCGCGTGATGATGTTGTTAGAGGTGTTTCAAAATGTTCTTCTGTTGCAGAGGAATTTGTGGCTTATTCTATCATATTATAAAATTCGAGATTGAGTTTTCTTCAACAAGAGGAGAATCATGGGGACTCCAAGTCAAGAATTTTTTTATATTTATTATTTGAAGTTTTTATTATGTTTAATATAAAAGTAGTTAGATGTGATTTATGTATTTTATTTATTCGTGGGGATTTAGGACATTAATTAGTGATCAGGAATTATTAATAAGGGTATTTTAGTTGTTTAGTACTTTTATTATTCTCCAAGTAATATTAGGGTTTTGTGTCTTTTTAAATAGTGATGTAATCCCCACAAGTCATTTAGACTACTGACTACATACTATTGATATTGAAGTTAATTATTTTATTCATAGCGTAGAGGTATCCTATTGTAGAGGTTTTTTATCCATCTTGATGTTGATACACTTGAGAGATCCTAGTGGTTTATTTTCCATTAATTCTTCGTTCTAAAACTGCCCTGCATCAAGTAGAGTCAAACAACAACATGAAGCACATAAATGATAGATTGGTGAAATTCGAGTGCACCGAAAGAAATCTGATGCTGATTAGAGATCTCACATGCCGGAGTGAGAAGGCGTGTGTCATCGGCGGTGAACTTCTTGATGTTGTACGGTGGGGTGTGGGAGGTTTTAGCATGTAGGCAAATCAACCACCATACTCGCATGTTAAAAATGATCCTTATAATAAGATAATTTCAACTGTTGGGTTCATATTCCTGAGACTGAGTTGGCGTGCTTGATAGAGAGCTGAGTTGTGTTATTTTTTTTTACTTTGCAGTCATGAGTGTGTCTGGTCACTGATTATTGGCGACTGATTTGAAATTCTCTAATATCACATGTTGGTGAGGAAGTTTGTGGACTGTGATGCCTTGTATATTACTTGTGCCTGATCACTTTAATTAATGACTTCAAATAGAGGATAGCTAGCTGCCACTTATTTATTTAGGGTCTGTTTGGCAATAGGATATCTTTTTTCTCTTCTTTTTATACTCGTCTTTTTTTCATAATTAAAATATACTAATTTCATCTACTATTAATATACACATACTTTTGTATTAAATAATTAAGGTGTATTTTCTTCTATATTTAATATATTTTGAAGTATATATATAAAAACAACTATAAATGTATAACTTATATATTGTTATTGACTTATCGCCTTATGGACGACTAGGCAGGCGCCGTATCGTCTAAGCGCTTAAACTCCCGACCACTGTCTCGCCTCGCCTTAGTGCCTTGATAACTGTGGCGATAACTAGGTGACGCTTGGGCTTCAAAGCGGTTCAGAGGTTGCAAGTCGTCTCCATGACTTGGAGAATGATGCAAAGGAGATAGGATCGGGCGCCTAGCCACCTAGTCGACTAGTTGCTTAAGCAGCCATCGACTCACCTTGACTTAGCGCCTTAACAACTATGCTTAAAATACATCACAAGTTTTGTTCAAGCTAAGAAGGCCTTCTGGATCGACATCAGCAGAAGTCACAAAACCAACGAAAAAATTACAAAAGTGGTAAATTCATTAGTATTAAACCCTAGGGTCTGGACTCAGCCGGCCACCCTTGGGTTCCACCACCCGATGTTGTCTTGACATAAGTTTGATAACTCAAGGCTCTGGAGTATTGAAGATTGACAGATGAATCCATATACGATCAAAATGATGAGATGCGCTCCACTTAGAAGGCTAAAGCCACGACATTGAGATTTAGTGAGGGACATGACTTGGCGGCTAGAACCCTGATCTCTATTAATTGCTCTACTCTCCAGCCACGTAAGAACCCTGATTGGAAGCTTAACAAATTCCATTCGTACACTCTAAATGGCAAAAATCATTCTTCAACTAAGATATAAAGAAGCTGCTTCAAAAGCTTTTGTTATATTTATACCTATGATGAAAAATTGACAATCAACCTTTGATTAGATAATCCAATGATCATTATATATGTCGAAACCATTAAAATCTTAAAGCATGACACAACTTCAGTTTTATGAATAGGATAAGAAAGAAGTAATATGAATAGTACATTTTTACAATAGAGTGAAGAATTAAAATTTGCTACACTGACTTTGATACAATTGACAATTGGAATACCATGTTCTTGATAAATGGAGAGCATGGCCAGTTTCATGCTAAAGATGAGTTTTTCCAAAACTATTCATGTGGACATAGTTTGGTATTTTTGAATATCAAGGCTTTGCTTTATTTTAGACGAATATCAAACTGAAAGATTTCATTAAACTACTTATATTTGTTATACCTAGGCTACTAATGAGCTAGCTCTATTAGCTAGCCTCAGATTCCGACCCCGGATCTGCCAATCAACCTAAAAACAATCATTGACTGCAAAGTCTTTTCAAAATAAACTTATTGTAAAATCTGATTTATTATATATCACGATTAAGTTTCTTATGAGATATAGTACAACAAAAATAGCTCTTCACCACCACTGATACTTCTAAAACCTAATTACATTATAACATCCCTTCAACCCACAACCATACTACAAACTTATTAACAAATATACATTAAAAGATGATGTCATCCTGTGGTTTTCTTTCTCTCTCGATCTTGCACATCTTTCTCTAACCCTTTTGCAGAAGGTCCTTCCCCAGCCTTCTATCCTAGAATGGTTAGAAGATAAACATGGAAATGAACGAGCTTAAAACGCTTAGCAAGTATAATTACCCCTATAACAATACTATTGAGATTCAGTAACGATAAGGTTATTAGAGTTTTGCAAAAAGAATTCGATTAATGAATTATAATTTCGTACACAACAAGAAGGAATGATATTTCAGTATCAATAGAAAATGACTGAGCTGCCCTTTTAGGTCTTTTCAAACCAGTCCATCCTATTTCACCCATTAGGTACCCACTCTTTTCAAAATCGATTGTAGAATTCGATTCTTGCTCCAAGACATCCAGGAGCAAATCTGATATGAGTTGTGTTACTCAGTCAATCAAGAAGATCAAGATAATTAATCAATCAATATCCTCAGAAGCTAGTTAGTGAATTAACATAGCCAAAACCCTACGGAAACACTTCTGATCATGAAGGAAAGATGTACCTATAACTCAATAACAATTCATTGCTAGATAAAGAATTATATTAGCCAACACAACCAATATTAGCCAACACAACCAATATTAGCCATCCACGACTAGCTAAGGAATTATTTTAGCTGGAAATCTTCTATGAATTTCTTAACATTTGAGGTTAATCCAAACCTCAATATGATCATATGAATATGATCTTATCAAATATCAACTGAATTCCTGTAAATGCAATAGGATACTTGATAGTACAACAAATAAACAGTCGTACAAGAATGTGACGACTATTCGTGTATACGTAGTGAATTAAGATCACGCATAACACTAGACAACAGATGCGCAAGTGTACGGGATATGCAATTTAATTTACTTATCGCAGACGCCAAATTTTGCTCTTGTCAAGAATTAGGTTAAACCTGGTCCAACTCGCTCCGAATTCTACTTCACATTCTATAACCACAACTAAGTGTTATCTTTGATGTTAAATCAGTAATACGTATAAACTTTTTCTTTCTTTTTTTCTTTTTTTCTTTGCTAATTTAGACTGAAATTAAACTCACTCACACATCCATCCTTGTCAATGCCAAGGTTCGATCCCACATCCTTTTCCAATTACTGAATAATTATGAATAATAAGTGGCGTGGTTCTTTAAGTTATGGAATTGATTTGAGATTATCAATATGAATTGTTGCGAGTATTATTATTCAGAATTGTTGAATAATTGTT
Source organism: Panax notoginseng (assembly GCA_016801055.1). Classification (NCBI taxonomy): domain Eukaryota; kingdom Viridiplantae; phylum Streptophyta; class Magnoliopsida; order Apiales; family Araliaceae; genus Panax; species Panax notoginseng. The sequence goes on from CM029021.1 coordinate 105,558,010, forward strand.
ACGTAGAACTCGAATAATATTGTGTAACCTTATATAGTTTTGTTGTAATATGCTTGTTGATCCCTCTCATCCCTGAACATGGATTTACATGGTTCAAATTCCGTTGTGACAATGGAAAAGACATTAACTTGTTGAAGTTCTTTCCAATAGCCTGCAAGGGTTGCATAGCCCGTAATGAGTCTAGTTCTTATGGGGTCGAGTTTAGATTCTATGTCCTTGTCACCTACTTTAATAGGTAATAACTTTTTTACACGAAAAAAAAATTATACTTAGAAACCAATTTTTAATAAGTTGTGTTTTATTTTCGTCTTATCTAGTGCTTGTGATATTGTGGAAAGTTGTGGAAGGATTTGGTGCTTTGGGATGGTCATATGTATGTACACTAGGACCACTGTTTTAGAAAACTCTCTAAGCTGGTACTTAGGCGGAATCGCCCAACAACGTCTTCAATTAAGCCCTAATTGGTCACCAAGTTGGCTGGAACCTCTTGTTCCCAATGAAGAACCATGCCCTTTAAGCTAATGATGGCACATAAGAAGATGAAGAAAATTGACTTGAGGGCAAAGATTTTGTTGATGGGCGTAGATCAATGGACTCTTATCTCCAATCATATTTTCTCATTATCTATGCCTCCTGTTATATATACATTTATTTACGATGTGTGTGTGTATATATATATATATATTTAATATCATCGTTTCAAAAAGATCTACGCCTCCCAATTTGCTTTTTGGTATTCCCAAATTAAATCCATAAACTTAATAAATATTTGAATTAAGTTGACATATATAATTTTTTCATTCAAATATACTTCATGAATTATCTTTTATATTAAAATTTAAAAGTTTGGCATTCTTTCACTAAACCCCTTGGCCGCCTAGGAAAATGCCTAATTGCTAGGTGCCCCTCCGCAGCCTAAGCGCCCAAGTCTGTGTGAAGACCTAAAATGCCTAGTTAATTTTCTTCTCCTTTCTAATAGGGTGCTTAATAGCTTCAGTTGTTATCCCTTGTTTAGACTTAACCTTATGTATTATTAATTTTCATCTCCTTTCTAACAGGGTGCTTCGAGCTTATTGTTTTGCATTGGTGGACCTTATGGTCATGGAAAGAAATTGTGTGAACGGGCTAATACATCAATCAAGCTTTCATCCTTGGTCTTAAATCATCAGATTGCATTAGTCGTACTCATGGAGCAACTTTACAGGTAAGATGTATTGAACTATGAGTTCATAACATGATTTTTAGCTACTGTTTTTTTTTTGATGAAGTTCAGTACAAGGTTTTATTGCATAAATTAAATGAATTGTAAGAGAGCGAAGCCCAAGAAAATCCCACAAACACAAAATAGAGCTATCATATAACCCTATACCTCATCCCTAATTGATAAACTTAGGCCCTTGCTTCATAAGGGGTAAGGTAAGTAAGTATTTGGACTTTTTATGAATCTCTGATACACCCAAAGGAGCAAAAAACATGAATCCTTGACAGGGGCGGATCCAACCACAAAATTCAGTGAGGTCAAATTTGAATTTTTTTTTGTTAAGAATGAAAATTATAACTATATATATATTTTTTTAAATTCAATATAATTTCTCAACACTTAAGTCGTTAAATTTAATATATGTATGTGTGTGTGTATATTTATAATTTTCTTATAAGGAAAATATTAGAATGATATTTTTAATCAACAAATTTTTTTATTAAAAACTCAATATAGTACAAATGTGACAAATCCAAAAGAGTTGGATAAGGCCACACGGGATAAAAAAACTAAGTAAATAGTCTTGGGGGTTTGAAGACCTTGTCTTTGTCTATGAGTTTTAATTTGGTGATAAAAGAAAAAGAAGCGAATGAAAACAAAAAGAGATAATGTCAGTTTTGTAATAGAAGAGAATTTTTTTTAAGAAAAGTAGTGTTTTTGAGTTTTAATTAGAAAAAAAAAATGAGTGTATATCGAATCTCTCATTTTTTTTCTACGACTAAATTTTTTTACAGGTTAGTTAAAAAAGAAAAAAAAGTAGAAGAAAGTACTTACTTTTTAAGCCAAATATTACACATGGAGAGAGAAATAAAAGTAGTACAAAATTATCATTATTTTAAAAAGTCACTTATACAAAAACAGGGTGGTGATGGAGGTGTGTACTATGAGAAAAAGGAAGGAGCCAAAATTCAGTGGGGGCAGGTGCCCCCCTGCCCTAGGGTAGATCCGCCCCTGATCCTTGAGACCGGCGTTCATGAAAGCTCAAAATTGCAATGTCTAATGATCGTAGACCTAATCGCTACTTAATAAACTTAGATCCTAGCTTCATGAGGTATTGTTTATGTAAAGACATTGTAAATAACTGTCTTTGACACTAACATTTCTGCTCACATGTTAAGATGTAGTTTTCTTGCAACAAGACCTTAACTTCATTTCATAACAGCTTGTAATTATGCATATGCATCTGTTGGTAAATATGTATATGTTCACTTCTAAGCATATACAAGTATGTATTTATATATCTATTTGGATAAAAATCCCTCGGTCCTAGAGTTCTTATCAACTAACACTTGGCTGAAAGTGAACTAATGATCATTGAGTTTTTCATTTAGGTCTCAACCAACTCTTGGCTGAAAGTGAACTAATGATCCATTACTCTAAATTTCAAGTCATGTTCTTCATTCTAGTAATAGAAAAATGATCCTTTAAGCTTTGTTCTATAGGGCATGGACTATTCTTAAAGGACAAAAGTACCATCACTAAATCCTTCTTTCCTGCATGTGATCACGATCGGAATGCAGGTATTATTTAATTTTCCAAATATGGATCTTAAATTGCTCGTTGCTATTGCAATCAACTGAATCTTTGATTTTGTTTCAAGTAGCATGTTAATTGATTTTCTCAAGTTAGCAATTCTAATTTCTAGCCTTAATGTTCAATGTCTGAACTATTCCATTGATGTATGATTGGTTTGGCTTAGGTCATAGATGACTGTCAGTCAGACCTCCATTTATTCCAAATAATCCACTGCCATTTGGTGAGCAGTTTTGTTCAAATTTGATTGCTTGAATATTTGAACTTTTTCTCTGAGTCATCAATTTATTCTCCCTTTCTCTTTATCTATTTTTGAAAGTTAAGAAGAGAAATGAGTCCCCATATAACATTTTAGAAAATTTTCTTATATTTGGTTTGGTGAATCATAAAGCTTTCCTACCTTAATGTAAATTTTCTTACATTGCATTTAGGAATACCATTTCGGTCCCTCTTTCTAATGTATTTGTAAAGCCAATCTTTTCACTAAAAGTTGTGCTTTTGTATAGATTGCTGTTTGTCAAAGGTTTCATACAAAAGGTTTGCACCAGTGATGTGATAAAAATTAGTAACTGCAAGTGCATTGTGTCAAACTGAAGAAACTGACAAATACATGTCGAACCCACAGAGACTAGATTAATTTTAATGTAGCTTTAATATCTATTTCAGGCGAATTAGAAATAAAGATTGAGAATCGATTAACTATAATTAAACTAATTAGAATATGAAAATTAATAATAAGGAAATAATCTAGGAATCTGAATCCGTTAAACAATAAACATAACAAGTAATCTAATTTCTTCTATTTTTATAACTTAACTATGGTTTTGATCTCCCTTCCTTTTAATTTAGAAATTTTATAAGTAACGTGGACAAGTATAGATTATAAAAATATAAGGATTAACTATAATCCATCCAAACTTTTTCGAGCAAACATGAATTATGAAAAATTCATATCTTAACAGTAACATATCAAAGTCTCTTAATTAATTTAAAATCATATACGAAATATAAAACGAAGGTATTTTAGATACGAAACATGAAGGTGAAATCAATTAAACATAAAAGTATAAATAATAGAAGACATAAAAAATATTGATATGAATAATTATTTAATTTGATTTTCTTCCTAGATACAAAAAAATTAGTTAGACATTAAACATAAAATAAATTAACTAAGATAAAGAAAAAGAAGCAGAAGATAAAAAATAAAATAAGAAAACCCCTTTATTAACGATCATCCAACGAGCGTACAATGAAGAAATAATTTATTTCACTTCTACTCCTAACCTAAAATAATACATAAAAAATACCTAAAATCTAATCTCTCCAAATCTCTCTTGGTAATTCTCTATTTATAAGCATCAAGACTATTAATTCCTTCTAGGAGGAATTAACTTCATAGTGATAATCAACTTCTTTCAAAGAGATCTTCTAGATAGACATTCCTTTCTTTCATTGGATTTGACTTACATATCAAGATTGTTCCACCTCCTTCCTTCTACTTGTAGGAATCTTTTTGTTTCTTTCATTCCATGAATAGGAGTATTAAATATTACTTGATCACCAAGATTTTGACTTTATTATAACAAAATATTAAATCCTACAAAACAAAATAAAACATTAATTAAATAAACTAATATAATAAAATGAACAAAATTATGGATAATAAATTATATGAATTATGTGTATCAAATATCTCATACCTAGCTTTTGCTTGTCCTCGAGTAAAATAAAAAGAAAAAGAAAAACCAAAACTTCCATTTTTTTCGTAGGAAATACGATTGTACTTGGCATGTGCAACAAGCCTTTAAATCCCAAGGTTAACCCAAGTGGACGAATTGTGTCTCGTGAGGGCGAGGGTTTGCAGTGAATATACTCACAAAATTCAAAATTCAAAATCTTTTTGAGTTTAACCAATTGTGAAATTGAAAGAAAACTTCTAATTATACATGGGCATAATACAGGGTTAAATGTTTTTTCAGTCATCGTACTATAGGTCAACTTACAGATGGATAACTGAATTTTTTTTTTCTTACAGTCAACTCACTGTACTCGATTTTAACGGAAGTGATGACGTGGCAGCTGACTTGTCTTAAAAAAAAGCCTATGTGGCAGTTAGTATGCAACGTGGCAGTGATAATGTGGATTTGGAGGAAATTTTTTATAAAAAAATGAGAAAAAAATATTTTAAAGTATAATATAAATTATAAAAATTAGCCAAAAAAAATAAAAAAATAAATAAATAAATAAAATTAATTATTTTTAATAAAAATTAAAAAACGCAGTTTTTTTTATTAAAAAAAATTAAAACGCATTTTTTTTAATAAAAATAATTATTTTTTTATTTTTATTAAAAAAAATTAAAACGCATTTTTTTTAATAAAAATAATTATTTTTAATAAAAATAAAAAAATGCAGTTTTTTTAATAAAAAAAAGTGTAGTGTTTTTTTAATAAAAATAATTAAAAGTCAGTTTTTTTTAATATAAAAAAATGCACTTTTTTAATATTTTTTTTCTTTTTTTTATTAAAAAAACTGCATTTTTTTATTTTTTAAAAAATTAATCTGTTAATTTTTTTTAATTTTAAAAAAACTGTTTTAGAGATTAAAAAAATTGCATTTTTAAATCTGTTAATAGTTTAAAGAGTTTTTTTTTTATTAAAAAAATGCATTTTAAGTCAACCTTGACTTAAAAAAAATTAATTATTTTTTTTATAATAAAAGTAATCTGTTAAATTTTTTTATTATAAAAAAAATTGCATTTTTATCAATGATTTTTATTAAAAAATTCAGCGTTTTATTAAAAAATTAACTTAAAATTCAGCGTTTTTAACTTCAGCGTTTTTTAAAGTTCAGCGTTAATTCATTTTTTTACAATTAACTCTGTTAATTCAGCGTTAATAAAAGTAATCTGTTAATTCAGCGTTTTTTTTATTAACAATTAACTTAAAATGCATTTTTTTAATAAAAAAAAAACTCTTTAAACTATTAACAGATTTAAAAATGCAATTTTTTAAATCTGTAAAACAGTTTTTTTAAAATTAAAAAAGTTAACAGATTAATTTTTTAAAAAATAAAAAATTGCAGTTTTTTTAATAAAAAAAAAGAAAAAAAATATTAAAAAAAAGTGCGTTTTTTATATTAAAAAAAACTGACTTTTAATTATTTTTATTAAAAAAAACTACATTTTTTTTATTTTTATTAAAAAAACTGCATTTTTTTATTTTTATTAAAAATAATTATTTTTATTAAAAAAAACTATGTTTTTTTTAATAAAAATAAAAAACAATTATTTTTATTAAAAAAAATGCGTTTTAATTTTTTTTAATAAAAAAAATTGCGTTTTTTAATTTTTATTAAAAATAATTATTTTTATTTATTTTTTTATTTTCTTGATTTTTTGGCTAATTTTTATAATTTATATTATATTTTAAAATATTTTCTAATACTTTATTCTTATTTAAAATGATTTTTAAATTAATAAAATCATTTTTATCTTATTTATTTAATTTAATAATTAAATAAATCTAATATCATTAATATTAATTTATTGATGAGAATTCTTCAAAAATATTAAAAGTCACATTTTATAACTCAAAATATTTTTAAATACATTATTCTTATTTAAAATGATTTTTTATAATATTAAATTATTTTTCTCTAATTTATCTAAAACACTAATTAAATAAAGTAAAACATTTTAATATTTAAATAATTATAAATATTAAAGAAAAATATTCCAATTGGTCAGAAATTATTTTTCATAATTTAAAATAATTTTTAAAACCATTTTTGGTAATTTTTAGAATTTATTTCTATTTTTAAATAATTTCTGGAATATTCAGAAATTTAAAAATTAAATAAACCGTCGCTAAAGGGCTTTAGCGACAAAAAGCGTCGCTGTTGGTGTTCTTGAGCTCAAGAACACTGACAGCCGGCTTGATAAGGATCAACGTTTGATCGGCTTTTAATCTCAGTGTAATTCGATTCTGGGCTATCTTGAACCGTGATTGTGTAGTGTTTATGTAACACTACAACGATTAATCATTAACAGAGCCATATCATAACAAGCTAGCAATATCAGACCCTTCCAATGTATTGTCAGACAGCTCCTGGGCTTTCTGGGTAACCCAGAAACCCAGGCAGCTTCAGGGTACTACCTTGGGGCTCAAATAATTATATCTTCTACTCTTCAAATTACTTATGTTATGGTCCCAATTGGTAGTACGAGTGTCAAGGTACATGAATATAACAACAAGTCCGTTTAACAACAGATCTACAAGATGTGACCTGGTCAAACTCTGAGAAAAACTGAGTTCATGCGTTTTCTGGAAATTCTAAAAAACAGACATTCATGCCGAGTAGGCTACTTTGACCGCTTTCTAAATTCGCTCTGTTGATCAAATACATGATATAAAGCAATTAATCTACAGTCACGATAATAGGCTAGGTTGATCAAGAGATGTTTTTAAGACTTATCTACCTTAGATTTTCTGAGCTTTGAGAGAGAATGAGAGTTGGTGAGAGCAAAATAGAAAATGGCTAAAATTTATGCACTTTCTCTCTCTAATTCTCTTATATAGGCCATGACTTGTTGTTAGATCTGATCAATTTCAGCTGGGGCTGATATAATACACTCACCAAGTCAACAAAGTGGTTCAACCACTAAAGTTTCTAGCAATTATGCAAGTTATCAAATTAAAATAAACTAAAATGGCATTTTGGTCATTTGTAAATTAATTTAAAAGGCTTTTTTTAAGACAAGTCAGCTGCCACGTCATCACTTCCGTTAAGTCAACCTTTGACTTAACGGTTTTTTTAATTTTTGTTAGTAAAATCGAGTACAGTGAGTTGACTGTAAGAAAAAAAATTTCAGTTATCCATCTGTAAGTTGACCTATAGTACGATGACTGAAAAAACATTTAATCCGCATAATACATAAGTAAGATTAAATTCAAAATCACTTTCACCTTATCAAACGTACTCTATCTTCATTCTAGACATCATCCTTCATAAAATTAATTCCATGTGATGCATACATTGTGTATGTGATGCAACTCTTAGTAGGGATGTTTACCATGAAAATCAAATAAACTCATTTTTTTTTTCATTGACTTGTGTAATGTCTTGTTGTCTTAGCTTTTCAGAGTTACCCATGTAGCGAGCGTTGGACCAATGACTTCTAAACTAGTTGGCTTTAGGGTACTAAGTGTAGAGACGCTCCTAAAGGTTTACTAACTCGAGCAACAATTGTCACAAAGTTAGACTAGTTAATCTGCTTATATCCATCACACTTTTCAGCGTGAATATCAATGCTTTCTGAGGCTTCATTCAATGGACATTGAAGCAGTTTTTTATTTCTTTCTTTTTTTTTCCAACTTTTTTTTTCCTTTTTTTTTTAATTTTTTTTGAAATATTTAAACTCATAGTTTATATCCCTACAACTAAGAATCAGTGCAAATGTGGTGTAAAAAATGCATATGAATTTTAATTTTATTCAAGATAGTGTTCCAAACTAAGAATCATGAGTTTATACTAAAAAATTTCTTTTACTCATAATTTTTACCCTTACAACTAAGAATTAGTTCAAATGTGTAGTGTAAAAAATGCATATGAATTTTAATTTTATTCAAGATGGTGTTCCGAATTAAGATTTTGCATCTCATCAAGGTTTAGGAGTTCTAAATCTTTCAATCTTACTCATGAGTTTATACTCCACAGACATTTATTAGTTTTAATCCAATCTTAAGTTATAAGCAAAAAAATTCCAATTTTTTTGTGTTTTTTTAATTATATTTTCCTAAATAAAAAATAAAATCTAATACAATACAGTCAAACTCCCCCCATACATAAATATACATTGTCAATGTATACAAATGAAGAATAGAGAATAATGAAATGAAAGAATTGTACATTTATTCTACAAGACAATGTGGTGACAAAGAAAACAAATGTACATACCTACTAATTTAATAAATCCTAAAACACATGTAATGATAAAAGAGTGATACATATGGGCGAATGAGTGGTCTTTTCATGATTTTTCGAAGGTCTAGGAAATTGAAAATAGCCAGAATTTTCATCATAGTTATGCTTAAAGTCTACCTTAAGAAAATTTTCACTAACATGTTCAAAAGATGGAAGAATTGGTTCAAAAGAATGTCCTCATTTTGTTGACTTATTTGTAGTGGATCTGAACATCTCATTAGCGTTATCTAAATATTTAGATTCATTCCAATTTTGGCGAAGTTGATTTAAGAAAAATCAATTGGATCATCTTTAATCATGAGTTTATATTCCTTTAGTTTTTGGGTCATGGATAATTCTTGGATCAAGTTTACTTTAATGGGTTGGTCCAAAAAATCATGAGGTGGTTTTATAGGAATAATTCTTTTAGGGTATAGAGTTTAAAGATTATAAATTTTTTCAACCGACTAATTAAATGTGACATGGTCAATTTTGGGCATAGACTCGTAATTTTTAGACTCAAATTCGCTTGACACTGTGAATAATTGAATATAAGATTTTCATTTTTCTCATCATTTTCACAACCATTATGATTTTTAAAATTAACCTCAGTCATTAGAAAATTCACCCCCCTCTTGTTCATTTACTATGGTGACTAACTGACTCATTTGATTTTTAGACGAGATATAGCTTGATTCGTGTTTTGTATAAAATTAAATTGAGTTTCCATTAAAACTTCCATAGTTTTCTCTAAGGTGTTGAATCTTTTCTCTTCTTCATTTGAAAATTCTTGTGGATATTGAGGTTCTATATCTGAATATGGATATTGATAGGGTTTTGATAAGTTGGAAAAAATTTATTTACTTGGCGTGCATTAAAGTTTTCATAAGGTTCTTGATTCCAAGAAAAATTATTATTCCAACTATAATAAGAGTGTATTCTCTTTACACAAATCACAAAACAAATGGACAACTATGAATAAAAGTTACTTAAAAAAAAGTAAATAATAACAAATAAAATAAAATCCTAATTATATGGTTAATCTAAATAAAATCTAGACATCTCCTAACTGTTTTAAGTTACACTTCGAGATCCACCAAATTCAAAATTAATCACACCACTAGTCAGGTAAGTGTAAGAACGGTGTCTCTCTCCGTGAGTACAATTATAATTGTTTTCAATTATGTATTTAGAATTTGTCTTAAATGACTTTTATGTAATGAGATCAAGATACTGGGAAATTGTAACCAAATTCTTAAATTAATGATATTGTACATATTTTATCACAGTTGTGCATGTCTTTAATTCAATTGACTTAAAATTCATTATTGAGTAAATCTATATATTTGGGTGAAGGTATTTATAATACAGAAAGTTCTGTCAAGAAAAAAAGGTTGGGTCATCTAATTGTGTCCCGGTAAAGTTTTATTTTTATCAGAAAACCCCCTCCGATCTGGGAATATTCTTAGTATTGGTACTATGGATTCTGGAGTGGAAGATTATTCTTATTACAAAATAATGGAATACTTATAAATAAGAGACTTAGTGTTGGAGTGAAAGATTTTAAATAGAAAGAGATGATACGTGAGCACCAAATCCATCACAATTTATCCATGAATTTGGGGCGTCACATGAATATTCTTGAATAACCACATATTCTTGAAGCGTTTGCCTTTTGAACCACTTGCCTAGACACCAATAGTTTGATTAATTTAAAATTTAGCTTCCTCTTAATGTCTCTTGTCCTAATTGAGTTCGAAATTCCTAGGGGTCAACGTCTACATGATTTTATTAGGTCAAGGTTATGCAAAATGCAAGTTGGGTTATTTGTGGGCCAAGGAAGAGTGATGAAATCCCCACCTTATCTTGTTATGGGTTGTGCCCTTAAGTTAAATTACAAATGAAAATGCACAAATAAAATTAAAAAATGTAAACAAATAAAGTGTCATAAAACTATGTGAATTACAAAAGAAGAAGAAATTAGACTTACCTCTTTCCTTTATATTTGACAAAAAATAAATAAAATAAAAACCTAAACATAATGTGCTCTACGTGAATGAATGCGGCAACTAGTTTTCTAACTAACAAAAGTAAAACTATTTTTTATTTTTATTTTGAGTTAATTAAGATACAAGATACCAGGAAAAGCGCAACAACAATCTTATCTTTCTGCACCTTTGTTCCGCTTCGATAATCTTGATATATATATATATATATATATATATATATATATATATATATATATTAAGAGCTAAAAAAATACTAATTCGAAGAAATAAAAATTAAGGAATAAAAAAATTTAAATCTAGTCCCTAGCAACGATGCCAAAAATTTGATGTGATAAAATTAGTAACTGCAAGTGCACAGTGTCAAATTTAAGAAACTGACAAGTACAAGTCGAATTTAAAGAGACTAGATTAATTTTAAGGCTTAAATATGAATTACTATCCTAAACTATGAGTCATATTCCAATTTGGTGATCCATCTTTTAATTTTGTCAATTAGATGATTAAACTATTAATTTTTTTCATTTTCATTCAATTGGACTTGTCACGTCAGAAATTGCTGACGTGGCTAGCTCGGTGGACCAGAATTCAGTTGATGTGTCATTAAAAAAGAATATTTTAATTTTAAATTATATATTAAAGGACAAATTCGTCAAATCATTTTATATTAAACATTAAAACTAAACAAAACCTACAAATCATCAAATTAAACCAAAGCAAAAACAAAATTAAAAGAAATCAAAACACAATCCCTCTCTCCCCTAATATTCCAATCCATTTCCCTTTCCCCTTCCCCTTCCGTTGACCCCCGTCGTCTGCCCCCCGGCCGTTCCCTTCCCCGCGCCCCCGCTTCCCCTTCCCCCATGTGCCCGTAGAGAAGATAAAGGGTTGTCTAGATGGATCTGTCAAGCATAACAAAAAAAAAAGGATGGATCTGTCAAGGTGGAAGTGGTTGGATTGGATATGGGCACATTTGGCTTTTACTCCTCTCTCATCAAATTTCTCTAGCATTTCGTCAATCCTTACCTGATCAACTTGTCTTTGACTGAAGTATTCTTTGAAAGATGCTTTAATTGAGGGTGCACATAAAGTGCACTGCCATCAGAACTGATCTTAAATTTTCTTCCCAAGTTCTTCAATTCTACAACTTCACGTTTCTATCTTGGGCTGAGATTTAGAAATACTGTGAAGTCAACAAGGCCCGGTAATTCATCCGGGAAATCCCCTTTGTAGTAGTGAAGAACTTTGCTAGTCATCTCTTTCAGATCTTGTATGACAATAGCCCTCATCTTTAGGTTGTCATCTTTCACCAGAGATTCCTCTACCAGTTCATAGAATTCATTATCGCCCTTCTTCACCATGTTCCCTCTCTTAGAACTAGACACTCTGCTCAATATACGCCTTTTAATTGCCTTGTAGCTTTCCATTCTCAAAAACTTAAAACAGATTGACCATTTTGCCCTTTAAAATATATCATAAATGTTTAATAAAAAATTTAAAAATTATTTTTTTTACATATCAGCTCAATTATGTCCTACTCAGATAGTCACGTCAGCATTTGCTGATGTGGCAGACGCAATTGAATGGAATCGAAAAAAATTAATAGTTCAATCATCTAATTGACAAAATTAAATGGTGGATCACCGATGTGGATTATGTCATATAGTTTAGGGTAGTAAATTATATTTAAGCCTAATTTTAATATATCATTAATATCTATTTCAGGCGAGTTAGAAATAAAGATTGAGAATCGATTAACTATAATTAAAATAATTAGAATATGAAAACTAATAATAAAGAAGCAACTAGGAATCCGAATCCATTAAATAATAAACATAACAAGTAATCTAATTTCTTTTATTTTTATAACTTAACCATGGTTTTGATCTCCCTTCCCTTTAATTTAGTAATTTTACAATTAACTTGGGCAAACATAGATTATGAAAATTTAAGAACCAACTATAATCCATCAAAACTATTTCGAGAAAACATGGATTATGAAAAACTCATATCTTAACAATAACCTATCAAAACCTCTTAATTAATTTAAAATAATATACGAAATATAAAATGATGGTATTTTAATAAAGAAACATGGAGACAAAATCAATTAAACATAAAAACATAAATAATAGAAAAGATGAAAAATATTGACATGAATAATTATTTAATTTTATCTTCATCCTAGATATAAAAAAATTAGCTAGACATTAAAAATAAAATAAATTAATAAGATAAAGAAAAGGAAGTAGAAGATAAAAAATAAATAAGAAAACTCCCTTTTATTAACGATCATCCAACGAGTGTACAATGAAATAATAATTTATTTCACTCCTACTCCTAGCCTAAACTAATATATAAAAAAATACCTAAAATCTAATCTCTCTAAATCTCTCTTTGTAATCCTGTATTTATAGACATCAAGGCTCAATTAATTCATTTAGGAATTAACTTCCTAATGGCAATCAACTTCCTTCAAAGAGATTTTTTAGATAGACTTTCCTTTTCTTCTTTGGATTTGACTTGCATATAAAATTGTTACACTTCCTTCCTTCTCCTTGTATGAATCTTCTTGGGGTTAAATGCTTTTTCAGTCAATGTACTATATGTCAACTTACAGATGGATAACTGAACTTTTTTTTTCTTACAGTCAACTCACTGTACTCACTTTTCTAACAAAAAGTTAAAAAAACCGTTACAAGCTTTGACTTCTAACGGAGCAGTACACATCAACTGCTGAGTTGTCCGTTAAAAAGCTGATGTGGCGTCTTTGTGTGACGTGGCAGTGATTATGTGGATTTGTAGGAGAATTTTTATGAAGAAAATGAAATTTTTTTTTTAAAGTATAATATAAATTATAAAATTAAAAATATTTTAAAATTAAAAATCTTTTCAAATCTGCGTTTTTTATTTTATTTTTTTAAAAATAAACTGCGTTTTTTTTATAAAAAAAACAGCACTTTTTATTTTATTTTTATTAAAAAAAAGTGCGTTTTTATTAAAAAAACTGCGCCTTTTATTTTATTTTTATTAAAAAAATTGCGTTTTTTATTTTATTAAAAAAAAACTGCGCTTTTTATTTATAAAATTTTTTTTGCGCTTTTTTATTAAAAAAACTGCGTTTTTTATTTTATTTTTATTAAAAAATCTGCGTTTTTTATTTAATGTCCGAATTTGAAAAGATTTTTAATTTTATAATTTTTATAATTTATATTATACTTTAAAATATTTTTTTTATTTTCTTCATAAAAATTTTCCTACAAATCCACATAAGCTGTCACGTCACACAAAGGCGCCACATCAGCTTTGTAACGGACAACTCAGCAGCTGATGTGTACTGTTCCGTTGGAAGTCAAAGCTTGTAACGATTTTTTTAACTTTTTGTTAGAAAAGTGGAGTACCGTGAGTTGACTGTAAGAAAAAAAAGTTCAGTTATCCATCTGTAAGTTGACATATAGTACAGTGACTGAAAAAACATTTAGCCCAATCTTGTTTCTTTCCTTCCATGAATAGGAGCATTAAATATTGATTGATCATCAAGATTTTGCCTTTATTGTAGCAAAATATTAAATTCTACAAAACAAAATAAAACATATTAATTAAATAAACTAATATAATAAAAGGAACAAAATTAGGGATAATAAAATTATAAAATGTATAACTTATGTGTCTATCAAACAACTTTTTAGATGTGGCGAACACTTGTTAGATTGGCTTATCATGGACTAAGATGACCCAAGTTGATGTTATTGGGGTGTGCATTAAGCCTTATTCTAGAATCTAGACTCGGTTTGGGCCGAATTGTTACAAATAGTATGAGTCGACTCAAAAGCTTGGATTGGGTTATTTGATCCGCAGGCGCCCATTCTAAGGAAATCAAAAATAGGAAAAACTCCACAACTAAAAATCCATTACTCGTTAGAAGCATATCCAAGTATTTCTTTCATATAGCTAGAATCAAGGCCGCTGTATCTTATATGCTGCCCAACTCTATCAAGAAATTGGAGTTCCCATCGATCTCTTTCTACTGGGCTCCACTCAGGGTGGGTTTCAAGCTTGTTCCGCTTGGCGCCGAGAAAGTCGATAAAGACTTCTTGAGGATTGTAAGTTTAGGCAGCATTTTGGGCCTAGCCAAGATGCTCAGAAAGTAAATGTTGAAACAGAGAATCAGTTCCTAGATCCGGAGATCCCTTTTCTCGAACTCGAGTAATCGATTATACTCGCTTTGAGAGGAAGCTTGATCAAGGGTTGTTGCAGGTGGCGACATGAATGTAGCTCATATTATCCCACAAAGGCCAAGGTGTTTGAGGTGGGGACACGAATGTTGTTGGTATTATTCAACAATGGCTAGAGAATAAGTTTTTGGGCTTTGAGCAATTTGATTGAATTGGGCCTGACATAGACATTAGAAATAAGTGGAGGAGATTGTAATACTCGTATCACATTTAAACGTAAATTTTATTAGTGTCAACAAGATGTAACTATTGATGTTGGTCGTATTTAAGGTCATTTATTTCTAGGAAATAATTAGAAAATAAATAGAAAGCTACAACTAGGGTGGACCTCCACTCTCCACTATCTCTAGGATCCTCAACCGCAGAAGAGTAGAGTTGATCGCAATCAAATTTTAAGACTCTAAATAATTTTCGGTGTATCTGTAAAGATTCTTACTATTATGTCATATTTATAGAGAACAAAATCCTATTTGAATTTGGGCCTAATAAAATAACTACCAACTTCAAATAGCGCAATAAATAAAAAAGCAATAAAAACAATAACTACCAGTATAATAAATAAAAAATCTAAACTAATAAATAACAAACAAAATCATCCCACATCGACAATGATGCACGAATCGATTCCCATTAAAACTCTACTACATATAGTACAGACAGTCGTGATTTTTTGGGTGGAATTATGCGGACCAAGATTACCGAAGTTGGATGTGGACTGAGCCTTATTCTAGGCTCGTTTTGGACCAGGTAGTTACAGAGTCACCACAGAAAATTCGGTTATATGTATATGTTTGGATTCTCATGATCTTTTTATGAATTGCTGAATTGTTTAGAGCTGTGGAGTGCCTTGTTATTTTTATTAATGCTACACGGAGATGGGTTGTTGAGTGCCCTTGTTTTGTTTTATTCATTGAGGTTTGCTTTGTCCTACTTCCCTTGGAAGATTTCTACAGTTCAGGCAGAGTGATGGTGAAATTTTCATGGCGACATCAACATCGATGTTTGCTATTCTCTAGGATATTTGAGGCGAGGGATATGTGATGATTTTACTGCAATTGTAAACGTTTTTTGCGATTCCCTGGTGGTGCTTTTTTTATGTTTTGTTACCTACTTACATGTAAAAAAGAATGTGAAGATAACATTATTTAATATTATTTGAATAATAAATTATTGAATTATATATTATATATTATAAGTTTTTTCGATCAATTATTTAGGGCAGAACTAATAATTTGACCACTATTGTTGGCACGTTTTATTTAATAGACTACTGAACTTTTAATTTTTGGAATTATCCTATTCAACTAATTAATATTTTAAAATTAGGCTATTCTGTTAATAAATTTGAACGGATGTTAAATTGATTTAAATATTTTTTTACGTGGAAAATACAAAAAAAATAAGAAAACAATGTAAAAATGACGTGGCAAGCAACATTTGACTTGGTCTTGTAAAATGAATTTAAAATGTGAATTAATAAAGAAATAATGGCCTACATCACTTTAATTCAGTAATTCTCAAACGAAAGTTATGGAGTGCCGATCAAATTTTATCAATCCAAACCCCTTCATACATAAGCCCTAAATTCCGTCATTCCCCATATTCAAAATCCCCAATTATCCTTACTACCTTCAATACTAACCTTCCTATCTTCCCTTTTGGCTCCACCTCTATCCACCCTAGTCCCCAAGATCATCTCATTACAGGGTAACCACTTGGATGCTTGCAAAAATGGAAGAATCGAAGATGGTTTCAACGGAGAAACCCCAAACGCTCCCACTGCAGAAACCCCAGAACCACAGGTCGTCGATTTCAGCAGCGAAGAATATTCGACAACGATCAAAGAATTCGAATTGTTGTAGAATATTTCCCTAACCAGAGCTGCATACGCAGAATAATTAGACTTCGGTCGCTAAAATTCAACATTGGGGGTCAGATTCGGGTTTGAAAAGATGCTCTGAGACTGGATTGCACACTCGTGAAATAAGAGGCATCCACCGGTCTTGGTGACAGCAGATGACGCTAAGTTTTTGGCAACATAGCCGGAGTAGGTAAAGGTAAACTTGATAGTCATAGCTAGGGTTTGTAAAAGCAGTTAAAGAAATGTAACAGTGTGGCTTTTCTGAAAATTGGGGAAATTTACAGAAGAGTAATGCTACAAACTATTTTATAAATATTTTACAAACTGCTGATGTGACATACTTCACCTTAGCATATTGATCAATAAATTGTTTCTGTAATAACCCGATATTTTCTATTTAAATAAATCATAAATTTTGCATATAATTTTTTTTATTTTAAGGATGAGGATTTGTACAAGATAATGTGTATTTATGTGGTAAATAAAAATATATTTATTACATAAATATTTACAAATAAATTTATTTTAGAATTATTGATTATTATAAAGTATATTCTTATAATAATTAATTTTAAGATAGAAATGTTTTTATTAATTATTTTCCATAAAAGTATAATCATATATTATTTAAATAATATATGAAGTGATTTTTAGAATAATTATGATAATTATTTTATTATATAAATTTTAGTACAGTTTATTAAGTTAATTATTTTACCTTAATTATTGAGGTTAAATATGAAGAATAAATCAGATATGAAATCCAAACCCTAATTTTGGATTATTGTCAAGGTATGAGGATATTAATATAATATTATTTATATTTTGATTTTTCAGTGCTATGAATATGTACTGTATGTCCGTATTGATAATAGTTGGTCAATTACGGTGTATTATGACCAAACTCTAGTAATAATGTTAAACCCTAATTTGAGATCCAAATTAGAGTACAAAATTGTTTTATAAGTGTGTTACATAATTTATGTCATGTATTAAATGTATTAATTAGGTAAACCCTAATTAAAGTGCTAGAAACCCTAATTTTAAGTGTTAAACCTTAATTTGAAACTCAATTATGAGTTCGAGATTATTATGTAACGATATTATATGATTTTATGAATAATTAGGTAAACCCTAATTAACATTTTGAGATATTAATTTTTAGAAATCCTAATTTCTATAATTAGTAACCCTAATTAGAAATTATAAAAACCTAATTACCAAAAGTATAAACCCTAATTGCTAAATTAGTAAAGTCAATGATAATTATATGATCTAAACCCTAATGTTCATGTATAGTATAATTAGAAAATTAATCACAATTAGAAAACCCTAATTTCAAAATTTTAGAAACTAAAAGTTATTTAATTTTTATTTAATTTTATTTTTGAGAAAACCCTAAAAATGAAAATCCTACAAATGCTATGTACTAAACCTTAGGGTTAAACCCTAAGAGTCAAACCCTAAGGGTTTACATGATTACAAGAATACCCTTAAAATCACAAATCAATTGTCCAAAATGCCCTTTAGTGTTTTTTTAAGCAACTTGTACAATTTTGCCAAGTGTGGGAGTGGTTGGCCTAACCTAACAACTCCATGTGATATTATTTGACAGCACTTAGCTCTAGATATCAGCATACATGCATCCAACATCATATATATATATATATATATATATATATATATATATATATATATATATATATATATATATAGATTGGAGGAGAGAGAAAGCCATTTACTAACTTACATTTTGTCCAACACTCAAACCTTTTCTCTCAAGCTCCACACCTCCGAAATTAGTAACATTTCAGTCCTATTTTCAAGCCCCACGAAGTACACTAACAGATTTAGAAGCCAAAATCAGAAATCAAAGAAAGGTATAAAAACCCTAGCCTCAAATATGTCCAAAAATTATGTGTTAGATGTTAATTTTGAGTGTTAGAATATGTTATTTGTAGTCCATTTTGACGATCTGGGTTGCTAAATGTTAGATCCATAACATTTAGAAGCTCGTATTTGTGTTTATGAAAAATCTGGAAAAAAATGGATCTATGGTCTTACAACGAATGTCAGTGGCCACAGATCCTTTCTTGTTTATGATTTATGTTATTTTTAAGTTGATATGTGTAGCCTGACATGTTTTCTTTAATCTGCAAAAAGAAATTAAATCATTTGATGTCTAGAATGAAAGTTATTAACGGTCAAATACCGTTGACCGGATTTGACCGGCAGTTTCTGGGCAGTCCAGAAATCGCCCAGAATGCTCTGACAGAATGTTCATGTGGCTAGATCTTGCAAGTTTTAGATTATTTGTTGTTGTTGTTGTAATAGACGGGTATCCTGGTATATGTACTACAGTTTAAAGCTTCTAGATCATCTAAATAACGTATATATTTGATGTAGCAATCGGTCAAAGCAGGCAAAAAGATCACAAGTACCGTTTTCTAGGTAACCCAGAAAACGTTTGTGCAGTTTTTCTGACAAGCTTTGACCGGCTTTTATCTGTTAGATCTGTTGATATTTTGTTGATGTTTTGTATTAGATCTCTTTATTTACATACTGGCTACACACTTAAGTTTATAGATCACAAAAAAAGTGCACTATTAAAACGTAGTGGAGGTCCAAAGATGAGCAATCGAACTGTTCTTCATTTCTGGGCAAACCCATAAATGAAGAACAGCTCTGACAACCACTTTGGACGATCAGAACTCCTTCGTTATATGTTGTATGATTATGTTTGATGTTGGGTCTTGTAGATTAACCTTATTACTACAATCTCGGACCAAAACAAAACTCAGAAACACATTACAGAAGTCACGATTCGTGGTCAAACAAGGCAACTCGTACACTGCTATGAATGTTCTTGATGGCTCAAGAACACCTAAGGCGACGCTTGTCTGTCGCCAAAGGCTTTAGCGACAGACAGTATATATTATTTTTCGAAAATTAATTAATTTAATTAAATAAATAGAAAAAAATAGTTTTAAATTATAAAAAAATACAAAATAAATTATTAAAAATTATTTTAAGGTTCGAAAATTATATTTTAATTATTTTAAATATATTTCATAAATATTTAATATTTTTAGAATATTAAAAGTATTTAATTATAATATTAAATAAATTATTTAAAAATGATTTTAATACATGAAAAATCATTTAAAATTATATTATGGTATAAGAAAATAATTTAAGTTATTTTTGATAACTTTTAATATTTTGTGATGAATTTCATTAATTAATTAATATTAATGGTAATTAAGTTATTTAATAAATATATTAAATAAATTATGAAAAATAGAATTAATGATTTAAAAATTATAGAAAATAATTTAAAGATTATTTAAGTTATAAACTATAACTTTTGATATTTTGTCATGAAAAATATTAATATTTTAATATTAATGATATTAGAATTATTTAATAATTATATTAAATAAATTAGTTTAAAAATAATTTTAATATTATAATAATCATTTTAAATGAAAATAAAGTGTTTAAAGATATTTTAAGTTATAAAATATAACTTTTAATATTTAAAGGATAATTTCATTAATAATTTAATATTAATGATATTAATTTAATAATAAATGATATTAAGTTTATTTAATAATTGTATTAAATAAATAGTTTTAAAATGATTTTATTTATGATATAAATGAATTAAAAATATTTTAAGTTATGATTAAGGACTTTTAATATTTTGATAAGTAATACATTAATACTTTAATATTAATGACAATTATTGAAAAATGATTTTAATTCTGTTAAAAATCATTTAAGGGTAATATTAATACTTTAAAAGTATTTTGAGTTATTATAAATAACGTTAACATTTTGGAAATGATTTCATTAATAGTTTAATATTAATTAAATATTAATGATAATAGAATTGATTAATATTTAAATCATTTAATAAAGATTCCGATGTTTGAAAATTCATGATAAATTATAATAAATATTTTAAAATTATCTTAAGTCATTTAAAAATAATATGACTGATACTTATAGATATTAAGTTACGGGATAGAGTCTTAGACTCGATAAATACCCGATAAGGCTGTCGGTACGCCTACATGTTTCAGAAATTGATCTGGACTTAGATAATTTAAGTAGATATGTATTTATTTGTGATTCAATGGTTGTTAAACATATGTGACAATGTGATAGGTTATGTGTTGACTGCAATAAGCAGTGATATGTGTTATAGTATGTTATTCTAATCGATCAAATGATCTTATTACTGATAGGTGTTATGTAAAGATAGAACTAAGTTACGAACTGTAAGCAGCGCATCAGGCAAATATCTTACCTTTACATTTCCTTTATGCAATGGACATGAGTAAGAAGTTTCAGAATTATATTATTATTATGCTATATTATTAACCATATTGTGATATATTATATATCCTATCATTGTTTATCAACATGTTAGTATATGATAATTCAGATATATATATTCTGTTCGTTAATTTCTAAACATGGTTACACAAGTGTCCCCACTTGGATAATCATTGTAATTAATCGCATGTTGATATATATATATATATATATATATATATATATATATATATATATATATATATAAGCCGTCTATGCTACTTGACCAGCTAGACACAGATCCAGAAATATCGTTGAATAAGATAAAACCTTTTGGTATCCAATCAAATTATTTTGGTTCGGATTCCAGTCTAAGTATGAACATCCCGATCACGGGAAAACTTTTATGCGCCTAAGGCGGACAGAGTGAACGATCCTATCGTTCTTGCAATGTAGTATTGATCAATACAGGGTACATTGGGCAGATCACCCTCGTGCCTGTAAGTTATGACGGTTTGCGGATGAAGTTCTGCTAAACCTTAGCGAAAACTAAAAACAATGTTCATAGTATGTCGACTACTCTATATATATAGTCTATACGTAGTTTCAAAAGTTTGAGATAAGAATTGTTATGTTATTATTATCGGTTCAGTTTACTTCACAACTATAAATTCGTTGTAGAAGTGATATACAAAGAAAACATTTATATCTTTCAGCTAATTATATTTTTAATTGTTATTACTTGCTGGGCACTCAAATGCTCACCCTTGCTTAAATTAAATGTTTTCAGTTAAGCGTGATCAAACGGAAGGTTCAGACAAGAACAAGTGAAAAGGAAAGCAAATTGAATATGTGTAATGATATCTTTTGTAATAGACTGTATTAGGGCAATGATACATATATTATCTATCATGTAAGGAATTATAGTAAATGTTGCGTACTTGGGATTAGACTCTGATAAATATAAATTAAGTTTGATTTTTATATTATTGTCATTATTATTAGTATTATCCCGCTCATAGAAATGGTATCGTGAAGCACCGAGTTCAGGTTGCAAGTACCTGAATTTGGGGGCGTCACATCATGGTATCATAGCTTAGGGTTAAAAACCTTAGGTGAGTTAGACCTTAGGTTATAACCTTGGAACAGAGGGAAACGTTGAAAATACAATTAACTCATATAGAGTTTTTAAGGAGATGAATTGAATAAATTCATCGTCAAACAAAATAGAAGATAACTTATATAAAGCCATTATTTGCTGTGTGTATATATTAGTTGATAATCAGAATAACTTAGGTGTGTAGATGTCAGATAGAAAAGGATTAGGATACCCTTAGGTCATAAAGTAGGATCAAACCCGTACCCCAAGCCAATATCAAAGCTAATAGCTGAAACATAGGCTCACATTGAAAGCTACCTCAATGAGGTGGTTATTTTGAAAAGTATAGTACCAGACCCTGAAACGATAGTATAGCAGATAGGTAGAATATAGTTAAAGAATATGTGGTCAATGTCGAGTTCTTAAACTCATATGTTTTTGGTGAGTTCTAAAACTCATAATGTGTGGTAAGTTGGACGAACTAGGTGTAGTTAGGTGTGAATATATTATTGAGGATAATGGGACTATATCGATTACTAAGTAATTGATCCTTAGTAGAGGCGTAATAAATAAGTAGTACTAGTATTACTTGAATAGGTATGATTCTATGTTAAGTATATGATAGGTATGTTTGTATAAGGTAATATTTTTCAAATTTTGTATAAGTTGTGGCAGCGATTCCCGACTTTTGAGTCATAAAGGGATAACGGATGTTTAAAGCAATATGTGCTATGGTATGTCAAGCGATATGAGTATGAATTTATATGGGATTAATGAAATAAGTTGGTATAAAGATAGTAGTTAATTATATGAGTACTGGTTAATGCAGAAAACCAAAATTTCAAAATCTAATATTTTGAGTACATGATTATTCGAATAGAAAGTTTTGTGTTATATGATTATACGTATACGATATGGCTTAGAATAAAGAACAAATTGTGATAATGCCGCCAAGGAGACGAAAATGAAATACACGGACAGAAGAACCTGTCAACAAAGCTGGAAGACAACCAGACCCGATACAGAATTTTGGGAATATGGACGATCAAGCTATGCAGAATGGAATACCAGTCGCCTGATGATCAACTGACCCTGTTGACGCATTTGTGATTGCTAGGGCAACGAAGGGGCAAAAGATAGTTTTGTCACCTATACGATAAAAGGAAAGGAGATAAAGGGCAAGTCTGTGTGTTTTATTTGTGCATCAATGGAGCATAAGGCGAAAGACTGTCCAAGGAAGAAAAGGGAGGCAAAGAATGCAAATACGAGGAAAGACAGCAGGACATTGGCGATAGCGGGACCGACTTCAATAAATGAACCAACAGAACCAACCGAAGAAGTCTTCAACATGGCCGTTCAAGAAACTGTAGCAGCCGGGGATGTAACTCCAGGTATTATTCTAACCAATTTTATTTTCTTATATATAGTAAATTATTTTATAAAGATATTTTGAGGGAGGAATTTGAGTTCTTTTAGAAATCAAATTTCCATTTAATCAGAAAGACAAGCTTTAAGTGAATAGTTAAAGATCAGTTCGATCAATTTTGATCGAGATCTACTCGCAATGATTGTGTATGTTATGTACCCTGGTATGTATAGGTTTTAAAACGGGGATTCCGGGGACGGAATCTTTATAAGGGAGGGTGAATGTAATAACCCGATATTTTCTATTTAAATAAATCATAAATTTTGCATATAATATTTTTTTTTATTTTAAGGATGAGGATTTGTACAAGATAATGTGTATTTATGTGGTAAATAAAAATATATTTATTACATAAATATTTACAAATAAATTTATTTTAGAATTATTGATTATTATAAAGTATATTCTTATAATAATTAATTTTAAGATAGAAATGTTTTTATTAATTATTTTCCATAAAAATATAATCATATATTATTTAAATAATATATGAAGTGATTTTTAGAATAATTATGATAATTATTTTATTATATAAATTTTAGTACAGTTTATTAAGTTAATTATTTTACCTTAATTATTAAGGTTAAATATGAAGAATAAATCAGATATGGAATCCAAACCCTAATTTTGGATTATTGTCAAGGTATGAGGATATTAATATAATATTATTTATATTTTGATTTTTCAGTGCTATGAATATGTACTGTATGTCCGTATTGATAATAGTTGGTCAATTACGGTGTATTATGACCAAACTCTAGTAATAATGTTAAACCCTAATTTGAGATCCAAATTAGAGTACAAAATTGTTTTATAAGTGTGTTACATAATTTATGTCATGTATTAAATGTATTAATTAGGTAAACCCTAATTAAAGTGCTAGAAACCCTAATTTTAAGTGTTAAACCTTAATTTGAAACTCAATTATGAGTTCGAGATTATTATGTAACGATATTATATGATTTTATGAATAATTAGGTAAACCCTAATTAACATTTTGAGATATTAATTTTTAGAAACCCTAATTTCTATAATTAGTAACCCTAATTAGAAATTATAAAAACCTAATTACTAAAAGTATAAACCCTAATTGCTAAATTAGCAAAGTCAATGATAATTATATGATCTAAACCCTAATGTTCATGTATAGTATAATTAGAAAATTAATCACAATTAGAAAACTCTAATTTTTTAGAAACTAAAAGTTATTTAATTTTTATTTAATTTTATTTTTGAGCAAACCCTAAAAATGGAAATCCTATAAATGCTATGTACTAAACCTTAGGGTTATAGGGTTAAACCCTAAGGGTTTGCATGATTACAAGAATACCCTTAAAATCACAAATCAATTGTCCAAAATGCACTTTAGTGATTTTTTTAAGAAACTTTTACAATTTTGCCAAGTGTGGGAGTGGTTGGCCTAACCTAACAACTCCATGTGATATTATTTGACAGCACTTAGCTCTAGATATCAGCATACATGCATCCAACATCATATATATATATATATATATATATATATATATATATATATATATATATATATATAGATTGGAGGAGAGAGAAAGCCATTTACTAACTTACATTTTGTCCAACACTCTAACCTTTTCTCTCAAGCTCCATGTAAGACCCCAAATTATTAATAAATGAAATTTAAATTCCCTCTATTTATTATTTTGAAATAGTAAACGTTAAATTGATTAACGAGGTTAGTTATGGGTAAAATGCGCAAATATTTCAAATAAGCAGGTGGTTATAAAATATTCATTGTTGTCGGGGAATATTCGTTTGGTCGTGGAATATTCTTTCTGTCGGGGAATATTCGTACGACGGCGCAGTCTTTTGTGGGCCCCATAACGGAAAGCGATTGGATGAAGAAAACGACAAATATAAGTTGTTTATAAATAACGGCATAGTTGTTACCGTTAATACTGTTGGAATACTCGGTGGTTAAAACACAGTAATACACGTTGTTGCATAGTAACACACTGTATTGCACCAATTATTGATTCTTACGTAAGAAGGCACTACTCAATAATGGTTACAGTAATTACTGTTCAGTATTTTATTTTATTGATTCAATAATTGCTGCGTTGATATTTTATATTACTGTTGTTTCAATAATTGTCACTACACAGTATTTTTCATTATCAGATCAATAATTCATATTATTTAAATAATATTATTAGATAACATTATTGGCAATGTCTAGAAAGTTCTGTCTAATGAGAGGTTTGGTCATCTAATTGCGCGCCAGTAAGGAGAAATCCTTATTGGAAAGCCCCTTCTTTCCTGGGAATTGTCTGGTTGCTAGTACTGTGATTCTGTAATATTATTTGTGAATAATTAATTATTGATTTATATGATGAGAAAAATATTAATTTTATGTGGATATAGATGGAGAAAATTTTTAAGTGACAATTATTAAAAAAAAATGATATTTTATCTTTTCTGATAAAATAATTTATTTAATAATATAATAATGGTGATAGTTTTACAATGAGTGTGGGATATATGAGTATATGAGGAGGAAGAATATTTTTTTTATTAAATGATTAACACATGTTTTGTGTGTCGGTGGACCCCATTTCTTGACTGAAATTTGATTATAGCCTATAAAATCACCCGATTATGGATTTCGGTCAATTTCTGTTTGGAATTTGAAAAAACTTTCTTCTGCAAAGTTGTAGAGAATTGAATTTCCTATAAAAAGTCGCGAGATTCGAATTTTCTGATAAAATGGTTATTTTCTATGAATTATTAAAGTTTTGAAAAATAAAATGATTTTTATTAAATTTATGGGGGGACCCACTTTTGGTTGGTACAACACATGGGCTGCTGAAATTTTCAGCATTGAGGGGCTGGTCTTGGTCATTGATAGCATACGTAGAATTGTTGTTTGAAATATTAATATTTTATTATTTTAGTCTCTTTTGGCGTTCTAGCATTTTCCTATAAATAGGTGCTTAAGTTAGAATTGAAAATCACACCAGAAACAAGTTTTCTCTCTTTCTCTCTCTAAATTATTGAGTGTATTTTGTGAGTATTTAGATACTTTGAGAGTTTCTATTCATCAGAGCAAGTTTCTTTTAGCCTTATACCGATATTCCGACCAGAAGTACTGTCTTTACGAGGTAAGGGATGTTATTTTATTCGAGAATGATATTATTTTTTCAATATCATTATGCCGAAACATTGGTTGGAAATTTTTATCAAATTTGGAACTTTTCACGTCGGGGTTACTATTCACGAGTTACTATTCATGAGTTACTATTCACGAGTTACTATTCACCGAAAATGAAATTTTCTTCTTTTCGTCCAAAATATCTATTCTGGGTACTAGCTTTGATTGTATCCATGTTTTGATCATTCTTGAATTTTACTTCACTATGAATAATTATAAGGTATTTTTGGACATGGATAAATTGAAATACGAATCCTTAATATTTGTTATTTTGTTTCACTGGATTCGTTTTCTTTAAGATATTTTTTTTTCATCATCCTCAGTCCTAAATGATGATATTACTGAATATCTTTGGCCTGTAGAGCAAAGATGAATGATTAACTGATGAATATCTTTGGCCCGTAGTGCAAAGATGAACAGGTGTTGAGATGAATATGACCGACTGGTGATACAAATGAATATCTTTGGCCTGTAGTGCAAAGATGAATATTTAATTAAAGATGATTATTGATTGTTGTTACAGGGATAAAATATTGATGATGGACTTTTAAATCTTAGAAGATAGTAGAACTCATTCTCTACTTGACTCTTCTAATGGTTTGCTGTTTCCGCTGCAGTTATTGATTTAAAACTTGTTGTCTATTGTATTCTATTAGATTTTTTCCTGTTGAAGACTAACGATAATTTATTCTGTATTATTTTAGTCATAATGTTCTTTACTGGGCTAGTTGAGCTCACCCTTTTCCTTTTTGTTCCATTTTTCTCAGGAGGCGATAATGTAGCGAGTACTAGTCAGGGTATGGAATGATGGTTCTAGAAGTTATTTTTGTAGTTCTCACCATTTTTGTGAAATAATGTATCAATAATTGTGATGAGGACTTATTTGTGTGTGGATATTGTCTAGATGACAATATTTGTATTTAAACTCACAGTTCTTATGTTGTAACAGTAAAGATGTAGTTGTTTCTGTACCATGTATTTTGGCGACTCAGAATGGGTGTTGTATACCTATTTTGGGGGCGTCACACTCCACACCTCCGAAATTAGTAATATTTCAGTCCTATTTTCAAGCCCCACGAAGTACACTAACAGATTTAGAAGCCAGAATCAGAAATTAATCAAAGAAAGGTATAAAAACCCTAGCCTCAAATCTGTCCAAAAATTATGTGTTAGATGTTAATTTTGAGTGTTAGAATATGTTATTTGTAGTCCATTTTGACGATCTGGGTTGCTAAATGTTGGATCCATAACATTTAGAAGCTCATATTTGTGTTTTTAAAAAATCTGGAAAAAAATAGATCTGTGGTCTGACAACGAATGTCAGTGGCCACAGATCCTTTCTTGTTTATGATTTATGTTGTTTTTAAGTTGATATGTGTAGCCTGAAATGTTGTCGTTAATCTGCAAAAAGAAATTAAGTCATTTGATGTCTAGAATGGAAGTTATTAACGGTCAAATACCGTTGACCGGCTTTGACCGGCAGTTTCTGGGCAGTTCAGAAATCGCCCAGAATGCTGTGACAGAATGTTCATGTGGCTAGATCTTGCAGGTTTTAGTTTATTTGTTGTTGTTGTTGTAATAGACGGGTATCCTGGTATATGGACTACAGTTTAAAGCTTCTAGATCATCTAAATAACGTATATATTTGATGTAGCAATCGGTCAAAGCAGGCAAAAAGATCACAAGTACCGTTTTCTGGGTAACCCAGAAAACGTTTGTGCAGTTTTTCTGACAAGCTTTGACCGGCTATTATCTGTTAGATCTGTTGATATTTTGTTGATGTTTTGTATTAGATCTCTTCATTTACATACTGGCCACACACTTAAGTTTATAGATCACAAAAACAGTGCACTATTAAAACATAGTGGAGGTCCAAAGATGAGCAATCGAACTGTTCTTCATTTCTGGGCAAACCCAGAAATGAAGAACAGCTCTGACAGCCACTTTGGACGATCAGAACTCCTTCGTTATATGTTGTATGATTATGTTTGATGTTGGGTCTTGTAGACTAACCTTATTACTACAATCTCGGACCAAAACAAAACTCAGAAACACATTACAGAAGTCACGATTCGTGGTCAAACAAGGCAACTCGTACATTGCTATGAATGTTCTTGATGGCTCAAGAACACCTAAGGCGACGCTTGTCTGTCGCCAAAGGCTTTAGCGACAGACAGTATATATTATTTTCCGAAAATTAATTAATTTAATTAAATAAATAGAAAAAAATAGTTTTAAATTATAAAAAAATACAAAATAAATTATTAAAAATTATTTTAAGGTCCGAAAATTATATTTTAATTATTTTAATTATATTTTATAAATATTTAATATTTTTGGAATATTAAAAGTATTTAATTTATTTAATTATAATATTAAATAAATTATTTAAAAAAGATTTTAATACATGAAAAATTATTTAAAATTATATTATGGTATAAGAAAAAAATTTAAGTTATTTTTGATAACTTTTAATATTTTGTGATGAATTTCATTAATTAATTAATATTAATGGTAATTAAGTTATTTAATAAATGTATTAAATAAATTATGGAAAATAGAATTAATGATTTAAAAATTATAGAAAAATAATTTAAAGATTATTTAAGTTATAAAATAAGACTTTTGATATTTTGTCATGAAAAATATTAATATTTTAATATTAATGATATTAGAATTATTTAATAATTATATTAAATAAATTAGTTTAAAAATGATTTTAATATTATAATAATCATTTTAAATAAAAATAAAGTGTTTAAAGATATTTTAAGTTATATAATATAACTTTTAATATTTAAAGGATAATTTCATTAATAATTTAATATTAATGATATTAATTTAATAATAAATGATATTAAGTTTATTTAATAATTATATTAAATGAATAGTTTTAAAATGATTTTATTTATGATATAAATGAATTAAAAATGTGACGCCCCCAAAATAGGTATACAACACGCATTCTGAGTCGCCAAATACATGGTACAGAAAGTAAACTACAACTTTAATAATACAATTGTCGTGCAAAATACGACAACACATACTGTGAGTTTAAATACAAATATTGTCTTCTGGACAATATCCACACTCAAATAAATCCTCATTACAATTATTCAAACCCTATTTTACAGAAATAATGTGGACTGCTAAAATATCTTTCTAGAACCATCACTCCATATCCCGACTAGATCCTGCTATGTTCTCACCTCCTGAGAAGAAAAATGGAACAAAAAGGAAAAGGGTGAGCTCAACTAGCCCAGTAAAGAATATTATGACTAAGATAATATACAACAAATTATCGTTAGTCTTCAACAGAGAAAAATCTGATAGAATATAATCGACAAGAAGTTTTAGATTAACAACTGCAGCGGAAACAACAAACCATTAGAAGAGTCAAGTAGAGAAAGAATTCTACTATCTTCTAAGATTTAAAAGTCCATCATCAATATTTTATCCCTGTAACATCAATTAATAATCATCTTTATCTAAATATTCATCTTTGCACTACAGGCCAAAGATATTCATTTGTATCACCTGTCAGTCATGTTCATCTCAACACCTGTTCATCTTTGCACTACAGGCCAAAGATATTCATCAAGTAATCATACATATTTGCACTACAGGCCAAAGATATTCAGTAATATCATCATTTAGGACTGAGGATGATGAAAAATATCTTAAAGAGAACGAATCCAGTGAGACAGAAGGACAAATAGTAGGGATTCGTATAACAGTTTATACAAGATCAATAATACTTCATAATAATCAATTGTAAAGCAGAATTCAAAAATAAAGATCAAAACATGGATACAATCAAAGATAGTAACCATAATAGACATCTTGGACAAAAAGGGAAAATTTTATTTTTCGGTGAATAGTGCCGTATTCGTGAATAGTAACGTATACGTGAATAGTAACTCCGACATAAAAAGTTTCAAATTTGATAAAAACTCATGTTAATATTTCAGCATAATGATATTGAAGAAAATAATATCATTTAAGAAGAAAATAATATCATTTACCTCAAAATATCAGTACTTCTGGTCGGAATACCGATATAAGGCTGAAAGAAACTTGCTCTAATGAATAGAAACTCTCAAAGTATCTAAATACTCACAAAATATACTCAATAATCTAGAGAGAGAAAGAGAGAAAACTTGTTTCTGGTGTGATTTTCAATTCTAACTTAGCCCTCTATTTATAGGAAAATGTTAGCACGCCGAAGCAGACTTAACCTGTAACCTGATGGCTTTACCTGCTACTATTCCCACCCACCACATTTGAATAAAAATCTCAGCACATTTCTTCACCAACCAAGAGTGGGGCCCACCAATTCTAGAATTTTCCATCAAAATGATAAACTCCGAAAATTCAACAATTTCTGAACCAGTCATCTCGTAAAATTCATAATAAATCATACATTCAATTTTAACGGTTCAAAATTTGTGGACATATACTCAACTTATATATGTATAACATATCCAAAAATTACCACGATCCAACGGTCGGATTAAAAATTATAACCCCCGCAAAATATCTTAAAAATCCTGATTTTTAATACCTCCATTCCGACAAAAATACTGATAAAAACCTCAATATTAACTCCTTCATTTTTAACCACAAAAATATATCCCTCATTTATATCCACATAAAATAAATATTTCCTTATCATATGAATCAATAATTAATTATTCACAAATAATATTACAGAATCACATTTGTGACAACCAGGCCGTTCTCAGGAAAGAGGGGGCTTTCCAATAAGGATTTCTCCTTACTGGCGCGCAATTAGATGACCAAACCTCTCCTAAGACAGAACTTTCTAGACATTGCCAATAATGTTATCTAATAATATTATTCAAATAATACGAATTATTAATCTGATAATGGAAAATACTGTGCAGCAACAATTATTGAAACAACAATAATATAAAATATCAACGCAACAATTATTGAATCAATAAAATAAAATATTGAACAATAACTACTGTAACAATTATTGAGTAGTGTCTTCTTACGTAAGAATCAATAATTGGTGCAATACCGTGTGCTACTGTATTTTAACCACCGGGTATTTCAACAGTATTAACGGTAGCACCTACGCCGTTATTTATAAATAACTTATACTTGTCGTTTTTTTATCCAATCGCTTTCCGTTATGGGGCCCACACAAGGCTGCGCCGTCGTACGAATATTCCCCGACAGCAAGAATATTCCACGACCAAACGAATATTCCCTGACAAAATGAATATTTTATAACCACTTGCTTATTTTGTAAAATTTGCACATTTCACCCATAACCAAAGTATTATATCAAATTAACCCCTTGTTATTCACAATAATATTTAGAGAAAATTTGATTTTATTCATTAATAAGTTGGGGTCTTACAACATCCCCTCCTTATGAAATTTCGTCCACGAAATTGACGTACGTACCTGATGTTTCAAAAAGGTGAGGATACCTCGCTTTCATTTCAGATTCTAACTCCCAGGTCATTTCTTCAATAGCATGGTTTCTCCACAAAACCTTAACTTGTGGTATAACCTTCGTGCGTAGGACATGCTCTTTCCTATCCAAGATCTTAACATGTACCTCCTCGTACGTTAAATCTTCAGCTATCTCGTCTGGTTCTAACTCAATAATGTGGTTCGGGTCTTTAACATATTTACGAAGCATAGATATGTGAAAAACATTATGAACACGAGACATGCTTGGAGGTAATGCGAGTCTATATGCCACATTTCCTATTCGCTCAAGAATCTCAAATGGACCAACAAATCTTGGATTGAGCTTTCCTCTCTTCCCAAATCTTGTAACTCCCTTCCATAGTGCAACACGTAACAATACATGATCCCCAATATTAAATTTCACGTCCTTCCGATGAAGATTCGCATAACTTTTTTGTCGATCCTGTGCCGTTTGTATACGTTGTCGAATCGTTTGGATCTTCTCTGTAGTAATGCGTACCAACTCTGGTCCCAACAATGTTGCTTCACCCACCTCGTCCCAGCATACTAGAGAATGACATTTTCTTCCATACAACGCTTCGAATGGAGCCACACCTATGCTCGCCTGATAACTGTTGTTGTAGGAGAATTCCACCAATGGTAGGTACTTATCCCAACTCCCTTTGAGATCTAGGACATAAAGTCTTAATAGATCTTCAAGAGTTTGAATAGTCCTCTCTGATTGTCTGTCCGTTTGAGGATGGTATGCCGAACTGAATCGTAAATCCGTGCCCATAGCTTTCTGCAAGCTAACCCAAAATCGTGAAGTGAATCTTGGGTCACGATCCGAAACTATGGATACTGGCATGCCATGCAATCTCACAATCTCGTTCACGTACATACTAGCAAGACGTTCAAGGGAATAAGTCTCACGTATCGGCAAGAAATGAGCGGACTTGGTTAATCTATCAACAATAACCCAAATCGCATCTATGCCTTGAGAAACTTTGGGAAGACCCGTAACAAAATCTATAGTAATGTGTTCCCACTTCCATTTCGGAATCTCAAGTGGTTGCAATGGACCCTTTAGTACTTGATGCTCCGCTTTTACACGTTGACAAGTTAAACATCTTGAGATAAACTCCGCGATCTCTCTTTTCATATTGTTCCACCAAAATGTATGTCGAAGATCGTGATACATTTTGGTACTCCCAGGATGGATTGCAAACGGTGTGTTGTGTGCCTCCATCATTATTCTATGCTTCAAGTCAAAATCGTTAGGAACACAAAGTCTGGAGTTGACTCGAAGTATTCCTTCTTCATCGATTCTTGCTTCTGGAATAGCACCTTCTTGCACTTTCTTCTTCATACACATCAGCTCTATGTCCGTAGCTTGAGCAGCTTTAACTTTATCGATTAAAGTCGGTTCAACTCGTATATTTGATATTATCATGTGGGTACTTGGAGCCTTCATCTCTATCTCCATCCTTTGCAAGTCATACAAAATGGGCATTTGTGTTAACAACATTGCACTCGTACCCGCATATGATCTTCTACTCAATGCGTCAGCTACTACGTTTGCTTTTCCAGGATGACATTGGATGGTATGATCGTAATCTTTCAACAGCTCGAGCCAACGTCGCTGCCGCATGTTGAGTTCCTTTTGGGTGAAGAAATATTTGAGGCTTTTATGATCTGTATAGATCTCCACTTTCTCCCCATACAGGTAGTGTCTCCAGATCTTCAACGCAAAAACGACTGCTGCCAACTCCAAATCATGAGTAGGATAATTCCTCTCATATTCTTTGAGTTGTCGTGAGGCATAGGCTATGACTTTCCCATGTTGCATGAGAACACATCCTAACCCTTTGCCTGAAGCATCGCTGTAGATAACAAATCCATCTGAACCAGATGGTATTGTAAGAACAGGTGCCGAAATGAGTCTCCTCTTGAGTTCTTGGAAACTCTTCTCGCATTCCTCACTCCATACGAATTTTGTATCTTTCCGAATCAGCTGAGTTAACGGAGTAGCGATTCGAGAAAATCCTTCCACAAATCTCCGATAATAACCAGCTAAGCCCAGAAAGCTACGTACTTCGGTTACCGACTTCGGTTGCTCCCAACTTTGTATGGCTTCAATCTTCGCCGGGTCGACAGATACTCCATGTTTTGACACCATGTGCCCAAGGATGCTACTTCCTCAAGCCAGAACTCGCATTTCTTCAATTTGGCATATAGCTTATTTTCACGAAGCCTTTGCAGTACCAGCTTCGAATGGCGCTCATGATCTTCACGGCTTTTGGAATAGATAAGGATGTCATCAATAAAGACAACAACGAACTGATCCAAATATTCTTTGAATACACGGCTCATCATATCCATGAAGGTAGCAGGAGCATTAGTCAATCCAAAAGACATGACTAAGAATTCATAATGCCCGTACCGAGTTCTGAAGGCAGTCTTTGGAATATCCTCAGTTTTAATCTTCAGCTGATGATATCCAGAACGAAGGTCGATCTTTGAAAAGAATTGTGTTCCTTGTAACTGGTCGAATAGGTCATCAATGCGAGGTAGCGGATACCTATTCTTGATGATGACATGGTTCAATTCTCGATAGTCAATACAAAGTCGCATACTCCCGTCTTTCTTCTTTACGAATAAAACAGGAGCACCCCAAGGAGACGTACTAGAACGAATAAAATCGATGTCCAACAACTCCTGTAGTTGGACTTTTAACTCCTGAAGTTCAATAGGAGCCATTCGATATGGAGTTTTAGAAATGGGCTTTGTACCGGGTTCAAGGTCAATAAAGAATTCAACTTCACGTTCTGGGGGTAGACCAGGAAGTTCTTCAGGAAATACATCGGGAAATTCTCTAACAATAGAAATATTATTCAAATCTGACTTGTCTTTGTTCAAATCCATAACATGAGCTAAGAAAGCTTGACATCCGTTTTTCAATAAACGAATAGCTTTGTGGCTTGATATGACAGTGACTGATTTTAGTGGTTTAGTAGTTTGAATTCGTATAACAAGTTGGTTAGGAATATGAAAACTAACAACCTTACGAAAACAATCAATTTTAGCATGACGAGTGGTTAACCAATCAATTCCTAAAATCACATCAAAAGCAAGTATCTTTAAAGAGATAAGATCAACAGGTAATGTGATAGTGCCAACTTGGATCATGCAAGATTTATAAACTGTAGATGTAACGAAGGTTTCACCCAATGGAGTTTCAACAGATAAGTTAAAGTCCAATTTCTCCGGAGTCAAGTTTAAACGTTGAGCACAAGCAGGAGAGATAAAAGAATGGGTAAAACCGGTATCTAGTAAAGTATAAACTTCGCAAGAATTCAAGATTAGCTTACCCGTGATCACCTCGTTCGGGTTTCTCGCGTTTTGGCCAGTCACGACAAACGCCCTTCCAGGAATCGCTGATTTCGACTTATCCGGGACAACTTTTGGAGTCACCATCCCCGCTGAACTTAGTTTTGCTACAGAACACTCTCGAGCTATATGACCCTCCTTTCCACAGTTATAACATACCTTGGATTGTTGTGGGCAGTTTGGGCTGATATGTCCCTCTTTCCCACATTTGTAACATACGACCGGTGGTCGTTCTCCTCCCCTAGAAACAGTTGATGTTTGTGCTGACGTCTTCACGTTATCATTGTTGTACCTTCTCTTCTTGAAATCTCCTCCCGACTCGCTCCTTCTATTATCACGACCACGATTACCACCAGAGTGGTTACCGCTTTTGTCCGAATGTTTTCCTCCCTGCTGGTTTTCATTGCTTCGATGACTGCCGCCACCGGTATGACCCTGGTTGTGGTCCCTCGGTTGCACATACTCATTATCTCGCTCTAATAATTGAGCCCTGTTTACGACATCTGAATATAAAGAAAATTTATGAGAGATAAGATATTGCCGAATCTAGGGTTTTAGACCTCTCAGAAACATCCTTGTCATTCGTTCCTCATTTTCGACCAAATGAGGTGCAAACCTGGATAACTCTGCAAACTTTGCCTCGTATTGGGACACCGTCATGTTGTTTTGTTCCAGTCTGATAACTCCACCTCCTTCATATGACGAATACTTTCAGGAAAGTACTTGTCATTGAACAGTTTTTGAAATGTTTTCCAGGACATGTTGAGTGCGTCAGGCTGGGTACGCTTCA
Source organism: Panax notoginseng (assembly GCA_016801055.1). NCBI lineage: Eukaryota > Viridiplantae > Streptophyta > Magnoliopsida > Apiales > Araliaceae > Panax > Panax notoginseng. The sequence goes on from CM029021.1 coordinate 105,594,536, forward strand.
CAGACTCCCACCAGTAGTCTGCCTCACTGCGGAACATAAAGGTGGCGAATGGAACCTTCTGTTCCTCCGTGCATCCCAAGACATCGAATATCTTAGTAATTTGCTTGACCCACGTTTCTGCCATGATTGGATCCGGCTTTCCCTTAAATTCTGGTGGTCCCAATTCTTTGAACTGCTTAGCTGTGACAAACCGCGCGTTGTTATCATTTCCACCCGTATTCTGCACACGAGTTTTCCTCGTCTGATTTTGCATGAACTGCAAAAAGCTCCTAAATATTCCATCATTCATCGTTTGCTTGGTAACGTTGTTTACAGGAGGAATATTGCCTTCCTGTTGCACGTTCCCCTGGGTGGTGATCAAAGGTGTCTCCACGGTCTGATTTACTCCATTATTAACGTTCTCGGCTACCATTCTTAAATACTGCCATAAAACAAGGGTTAATAGTCATGTCATATATTATCCCTATACTCTGACCGACCAAATAAACACCAAATAAACTTAGTCAGGTCATACTAGCGAAGGAATTCCCCGTCTCTCCCCTCCTAGTTCTTGTCTCACATCTCAGCCAGGGATCATATCCCTAAGCTCTGATACCAACTGTGACGCCCCCAAAATGGGTATACAACACCCATTTTGAGTCGCCAAATACATGGTACAGAAAGCAAACTACAACTTCAATAATACAATTGTCGTGCAAAATACGACAACACATACTGTGAGTTTAAATACAAATATTGTCTTCTGGACAATATCCACACTCAAATAAATCCTCATTATAATTATTCAAACACTATTTTACAGAAATAGTGAGGACTGCTAAAACATCTTTCTAGAACCATCACTCCATACCCCGACTAGATCGTGCTATGTTCTCACCTCCTGAGAAGAAAAATGGAACAAAAAGGAAAAGGGTGAGCTCAACTAGCCCAGTAAAGAATATTATGACTAAGATAATATACAACAAATTATCGTTAGTCTTCAACAGGGAAAAATCTGATAGAATATAATCGACAACAAGTTTTAGATCAACAACTGCAGCGGAAACAGTAAACCATTAGAAGAGTCAAGTAGAGAAAGAATTCTACTATCTTCTAAGATTTAAAAGTCCATCATCAATATTTTATCCCTGTAACATCAATTAATAATCATCTTTATCCAAATATTCATCTTTGCACTACAGGCCAAAGATATTCATTTGTATCACCTGTCAGTCATGTTCATCTCAACACCTGTTCATCTTTGCATTACAGGCCAAAGATATTCATTAAGTAATCATACATCTTTGCACTACATGCCAAAGATATTCAGTAATATCATCATTTATGACTGAGGATGATGAAAAATATCTTAAAGAGAACGAATCCTGTGAGACAGAAGGACAAATAGTAGGGATTCGTATAACAGTTTATCCAAGATCAATAATACTTCATAATAATCAATTGTGAAGCAGAATTCAAAAATAAAGATCAAAACATGGATACAATCAAAGATAGTAAGCATAATAGACATCTTGGACAAAAAGGGAAAATTTTATTTTTCGGTGAATAGTACCGTATTCGTGAATAGTAACGTATACGTGAATAGTAACTCCGACACAAAAAGTTCTAAATTTGATAAAAACTCATGTTAATATTTCAGCATAATGATATTGAAGAAAATAATATCTTTTAAGAAGAAAATAATATCCCTTACCTCAAAATATCAGTACTTCTGGTCGGAATACCGGTATAAGGCTGAAAGAAACTTGCTCTGATGAATAGAAACTCTCAAAGTATCTAAATACTCACAAAATACACTCAATAATCTAGAGAGAGAAAGAGAGAAAACTTGTTTCTGGTGTGATTTTCAATTCTAACTTAGCCCTCTATTTATAGGAAAATGTTAGCACGCCGAAGCAGACTTAACCTGCAACCTGATGGCTTTACCTGCTACTATTCCCACCCACCACATTTGAATAAAAATCTCAGCACATTTCTTCACCAACCAAGAGTGGGGCCCACCAATTCTAGAATTTTCCATCAAAATGATAAACTCCGAAAATTCAACAATTTCTGAACCAGTCATCTCGTAAAATTCATAATAAATCATACATTCATTTTTAACGGTTCAAAATTTGTGGACATATACTCAACTTATATATGTATAACATATCAAAAAATTACCACGATCCAACGGCCGGATTAAAAATTATAACCCCCGCAAAATATCTCAAAAACCCTGATTTTTAATACCTCAATTCCGACAAAAATACTGATAAAAACCTCAACATTAACTCCTTCATTTTTAACCACAAAATGGCTTCACAGTTTTCTGTAAATCCTTGTAGATTAGAATATGATATGATTATAAGTTTATATGTTTGTTATGTTGTATCAAATCATGTTTAATTATGTATAGTTTGCAAACCATAACATCAGTATTGTGAAAACATGACGTACATATGTTATTTCAAAATAAACAGAGTACGTGATATGGCCATATGACCATATATGTGATAATTGACGTATTGATTATATATTGTCCCTGAAATTTACACCCTTATATTATTGAGCATGTTAATACGAAGAGATCGCCTTAAACAAACGGATTCGGTGTTATAACGAATCCGTAGTGTTAAATTATATATTTTATATTCAAAAACCACCAAGAACATCAAAGTCAGTGAATTCACATGTTTTAATTATGTGATTATGTGTTTTAATTGGTTAAAACTACTCTACAGATGTTGGGTAATGATTATATGGAAGTATTAACATGTGGGTACGTTAAATTAGTGAGTTTAGTGATCATAAAATGTGTAAATCGCCGAACTCTGTGTTCGTCGCGATCTGGGAAACAGTTTCTGGAGTCTCGCGCCGCGGCGCCAACTCCAGAACTGAAGTCCCGCGCCGCAGCGCCACTGCGCCGCAGCGCCAAGACCCAAGCCACGGCGCCATAGCGCCGCAGCGCCAAGAGCCCGGCCACAGCGCCACCGCGCCGTAGAGCGACTCCTTAGTACATTAGTGGCGCCGCAACGCCACTCTCCAGAAAATTCAGAAATGTATTTTTAAAAATGGTTAAGTCTAACAATGTGTTAGTGGATTATTGTAATAAACATGTAATCATGTTAGAGGTATTATGAGATGATAAAATAGTTGTTTACCATGTATTAATATATTATATGTGAATTGAATTATTAAATACATAATTAGTTTGATAATTCATGAAGTATAAATTATGTGACAATGTGATAATTTGACTAAGTTTTGTCAATAATTAAAGTAGACAAAGAGAATGGGTTTATGTTGATTAGTTAAGTTGTAATTAACTGGTATTGTAAATGTGAATGGTATGTAGGATTTAAATCAAAGAACGTGCTTAGTTAAAGTGTAATCTACGCACGAGGCAAGTTTCTCAACTTTGCTTTTACATTGAGCAAGTATCCTATCCCTAACTCCATTCTATTGAGCAAGTTTATTTAAACTTAAACGTTACTTTTATGTCGAGCAAGTTTCCCTAACCCCACTTGTCATTATTGTTCAAGTTTATTATTTACCTTGAATAAATTATCCTTGTTATTATTCAAGTTCAAGCATGATATTAAAGATTAATTATCTTTCCAAAGCATGATTCAGTTATACAATAATTGTCCTATTGTATACTTTTGAGATTATTACTCTAATCAAATATCAATTATTGTTGAACCTTATTAGACTAGTGAACCTTATTGATTTAACTAGTCCATAGTTGATGAGCGTTCTAAATTTCAGAACCCTTGATGAATTTATCCAAACCAAACTTCCTTTGGTGCGGACTCGAATGTCAAACTGAGATGAACAACCCTGCATAGGGGATTATTTACGCTTTAGCGTTAAGATATTGTGCACAGTATGGTACTAAGGGCTGATCCCCCTAAGTACGAGAAGAAGGTCCATAGTCTTATGACTGTTAAAAGTTTCAAGTATATTTCTTGTTAACCTAGGACATAGTTCAAGGTCTTATGACCCTCAGAATTCTTTTGATTCTTGTTATTCATTCTCGATTCAAAAGTTGAGCTTTTATTCGGATGTCTTTGATTTATTCGCATGTTATTATAATGTTATTTCATTATTATACTTGTGGGCATTTGTGCTCACTCTTGCTTAATAATAACATTACAGTTAAGAATGAAAGAAGCGATGAACCCTCCACTAGTAAGGGCAAGGGCAAAGTTAGCAAGTGATGAAGACTTGTTATTTTAATTGATGATGTATTATGTTTAAGACTTATGTTGTTGTTAAGACTTATTTGTTTAGAATTCCGCACAGATGTTTTAAGGTTAGTTAACCTGGGATTTATTTATGATTCAGTTGATGTAACCCTTAAGGGAAGAGATTTTATTATGATTTCTATCTATTGTATGGTTTGATATTATTTATGGGTAGATAGTTAGATGATGCTTGTACAGTGAACATCAAATCCCGTGGAATCGAAGTACCCGGATTTGGGGGTGTCACAGGTTGGTATCAGAGCTGTAGGTTATGAACCTTAGGTGGGGGAAACAACCTTAGGTAGTAGCCTTATAGAAAAAGATAGTAATTGAAAACTCTTATCGAGTTCTAAGAAATGAATTTTTAAAATTCATTGAAGATAATAAAATACATTATGTGTTTATGTGTTAAGTATGCGTTACATAGTATGACTTAGTAACTAAAAGTTAAAATTTTATTGTCAAGATGACGAATGTTGGAGAAGCTAGTCAAGCTGGGGAGGATGAACCCCGATTACCTATAGTACCTACAGAGGTGGAGACCCGAGACATACATGTTGTTAGGGAACAGTTAGTTCGGAGGGAGTCATCTCCATTGATCACCGTTGTTGGTCAGGAGCATGAACCTGAGATTGATCCTGAGGAGGATCCTGAGGAGGAGTTTGATGAGGAGGAAGAAGAAGAGGAGCTACCACGGTACACTGTTGATGCTGAGATGTATGACACACTATATGATCGTAACGTGGAGTTACAAGATGAGGTTCAGGAATTGACTGAGCGAGCGACTGTTCAGCAGTCTACTTTAGAGGAGAAGGATAGAGAGATTGTGACCCTTCATACACGTTTAGGAAACGTGGAGTGGGATCTAATTCATGAGAAGGGTCAAACCGAAGATAAGACCGAGGAGATAGAGAAGCTGAAGAAGGAACTGAAGGAAACCTTCGGAAGACTGAAAATAGCAGAGGAAGGATGGGTAAGAGAATCACATCGAGCTGATCGTGCAGAAGATGATAGTCGTGCAAAGAAGGCAAAGCTTGAAGACACGTACGCCACACTTATTCATGCGATGGATGAGGTTCAAGAGCGAGTGTTAAGGTACCCCATTCAATTTGAAGGACTTCCATCGTATATGTTGGATCGCAGGACGATGTCTCATATCATGAATGAGGAGCGTGGCAAGGCTATGGAGCACCTTGGAAGACAGGAATAGAATCTGTTTATTCATGTGAAAGACTTATATGGTTTTATATAAATTCTGATGTGTTTATGAACTAAGAAATATGTTAATATTTGAATGTTTTAAATCCTGTGGATTCTTTATTCCAGGATAGATGATGTAAAAAGCAGTATGCTATAGTTTAATGTTAAAACTTTTTATTTGAATGAAAAGATATCAAGTTGTTTGAAATGATGTGTTAAATGAGTATGTTAAATTGTTAAGTAATGCCTTAACTATGTAGAGAAATAAATAAAGTTCTAATAAACGTTTATTTAACAGAAAAATGCCGCCAAGGAGAAGACAACAACGTCAACCGGCTCAGGAAGAGTCAACCAATAATAACATTAACGCCAACGCTAATTCTGTTCAGCAGTTGGTGAATCTACTGGCTGGAGCAATGAATAACCAACTGCATGCTCCACCTAGCACAACGTTTAAGGACTTCAAGGCGGTGGAACCGCCAGAGTTCAAAGGTTCCAGAAACCCGATCGAGGCTCAAACGTGGGTGATGGAAATGGAGAAGGTTTTCAACGTTGCTAGGGTTCGAGAAGATCAGAAGACCGTTTTTGCGATATTTATGCTGAAGTCTGAGGCTAGCTACTGGTGGCAGGCAAACAAGATGCGAGGAGGTGAAGGTGTAATTACGTGGGAGAGATTCAAAGAGATGTTTTTCGAAATGTATTTCCCAGCTAGTTCGCAGAATCAGATGGAGGTGCAATTTCTGGAACTGAAACAGGGAAACATGAGCGTGCCTGAATACGCGGCTAAATTCGATGCGTTGGCAAGGTTTGCCCCGTATCAAGTACACACTGACGAGAGGAAAGCCAGACGATTCGAACAAGGACTGAAGCCTTGGGTATACAATAAGGTATCAATGTTTCAACTTAACACGTTTGCGGGAGTTTTGGAAAAGGCCATTCTCGCAGAAGGAGGAAGTGATGTAGTGACTAAGTACAACCAAGAACAGAAAAAGAAAAAGAGTGAGAATGAAGGTAATAACAAGACTGGTGGAAGTAATACTGGGAATAATAATAATCAGAAGAGGAAGTGGACGGATAACTCGACAGCTGGAAGTCAACACGGAGGGCAGAAAAAGAAGATAGAAGCATGTCCGACTTGCGGCAAGGCACATCTAGGAGTTTGTTTGAAGGGAAAGAGAGTGTGCTACAATTGTGGTCAGGAAGGCCACATAGCACCAAATTGTCCAAACCCAAAGAAGGGTGCTTGTTTCAACTGTGGTTCGAAAGATCATTTAGCAAGAGACTGTTCCAAGAAGGGATCGGGAGGATCAGGACAAGGAGGAAACCGGGGAAATAGTAGTGGAAATACCTTAACCATCACCGGACCACCTACAACAAACCGACCAACCGCCAGAACTTTTAACATGACGGTGCAGGATGCGATCCAGTCTCGTGAGGTGGTGTCAGGTATCATTCCGATCAATGAAATTAATGCTTATGTTTTATTTGATTCGGGTGCTACTTGTTCCTTTATATCCGAAGATTTTGCCAAGAATTTAGATTTGCCTAAGATTGAATTGGATTACCCCATGAACATAGAAATTGCGAATAGAGAAATAATCCCTGTTAAGTACGTACATAAGAACTGTAGAGTGGATATTAAGGGTAATATCATGAACGTAGATCTTATCCCTATTCGATTGGGGGAATTCGACGTTATATTGGGTATGGATTGGCTATCTAATTATGGGGCTGTAATTGACTGCCAAAAGAAGCGTATTAACCTTATGACTCCATCAAAGGTTGTGTTTTATGGTAGCAAGTCGCCTAGACAAGCGAGTTGTCTGACGATGTTGCAGGCCAGGAAGTTATTAAGACAAGGCTGTGTAAGATATTTAGCTTACATAGTCGATAATCGAAAAGAGAACTCGAAGGTAGAGGAGATACCGATTGTGAGGGACTTCGTCGATGTATTTCCAGACGATTTGTCAGGACTTCCACCAGATAGAGAAGTAGACTTTGTGATTGATTTGGCGCCCGGAACTGCTCCAATATCGAAGGCACCATACCGAATGGTGCCAGTAGAGATGAAGGAATTAATGGTACAACTACAAGAATTGTTGGACAAAAAGTACATTCAACCGAGCGTATCACCGTGGGGAGCGCCGGTGTTGTTCGTGAAAAAGAAGGACGGATCGATGAGGCTCTGTATTGACTACAGAGAATTAAATAAGGTCACGATTAAGAACATATATCCATTACCGAGGATCGATGATCTGTTTGATCAATTAAAGAGAGCAAAATACTTTTCCAAGATTGACTTGAGGAGTGGTTATCACCAACTGAAGGTGAGGCCAGAGGATGTACCGAAGACAGCATTCCGAACGCGATATGGTCATTATGAGTTTTTAGTAATGTCGTTTGGTCTTACGAATGCTCCTGCAGCATTTATGGGACTAATGAATGGTGTATTCAAGCCGTTTTTGGACAAATTCGTGGTGATATTTATAGACGACATTTTGGTATATTCCAAAACCAAAGAGGAACATGAAGAACACTTGAGGTTAACATTGGAAGTATTGAGAAGGGAGAAGCTATATGCTAAATTTTCGAAATACGAATTCTGGATCGAGAGAGTACAATTTCTTGGTCACGTAATCGATAAAGATGGAATTTCGGTAGATCCATCCAAAGTAGAAGCTGTGATCAACTGGGATCAACCGAGAACGCCGTCAGAAGTAAGAAGTTTTCTTGGATTAGCAGGATATTATAGAAGATTCATACAAGATTTTTCTAAGATCGCAACTCCGTTAACGAATTTAACTCGAAAAGCTGTGAAATTTGTTTGGACGGAGAAGTGTGAGGAGAGTTTTCAAGAATTAAAGAAGAGGTTGAGTACAACGCCTGTGTTATCTCTTCCGGACGATACAGGAAATTTTGTTGTTTTTAGCGATGCGTCGCATAAAGGAATTGGATGTGTGCTGATGCAAAACGGCAAAGTCATTGCGTATGCATCACGGCAGTTAAAGGATTACGAGAAGGGTTACCCAACCCATGATTTGGAGTTAGCTGCAGTTGTTTTTGCTTTGAAAATTTGGAGGCACTATCTATACGGGGAGAAGTGTGAAATATATACGGACCACAAGAGTCTGAAATATATTTTTACACAGAAAGATTTGAATATGCGTCAAAGAAGATGGTTGGAATTAATCAAGGATTATGACTGTGAGATTTTATACCATCCGGGTAAGGCTAATGTGGTTGCCGACGCCTTAAGTAGAAAGGGTCGTGAGAAATTGATGATGTTGACTGCTCAGCAGGAGCTAATTGCAGATATGGAGAAACTGGAGTTAGAAGTGAAGTATCATATGGAGATTGATGAGAAGCTATTTCAGATGTAATCTGGTACAACTCTACTAGATAGAGTGAAGAAGGCTCAGCTTCAGGATGATGAATGCAAAAAGGTAACATCGAAGATATCTGAAGGAACCGAACTAAGATTTAAGATGGATAAGGAAGGAATATTGAGATTTGAAAGCAGAATTTGGGTTCCGCCAGTACAAGAAATTAAGGAAGAAATTTTGAGTGAGGCTCATAGTTCAAGATATTCGATTCACCCTGGTAGTACAAAAATGTACCAAAATCTTCGACAACATTTCTGGTGGCCGAATTTGAAACGTGATGTTGCAGAATGTGTTGCAAAATGCCTGACATGTCAGAAAGTTAAAGCAGAACATCAGAGACCGAGTGGATTGCTTCAACCGTTGGAGATCCCAGAATGGAAATGGGAACATATTACGATGGACTTCGTTGTTGGCCTTCCGACGACTCAGAAAGGCTACGACGCAGTATGGGTTATCGTTGACCGACTGACGAAATCTGCGCACTTCCTTCCTATCAAAATCAGATTTAACTTAGATCAGTTGGCAAGATTATATGTGAAAGAGATTGTTTCGAGGCACGTAGTGCCGGTGTCTATTGTTTCCGATAGGGATCCGCGCTTCACATCAAATTTCTGGAAACGTCTTCAGGAATGCATGGGTACACAACTGCGAATGAGTACAGCTTACCACCCTCAAACAGACGGACAGAGCGAACGAACGATTCAAACATTGGAAGATATGTTACGAGCCTGTGTAATGGACTTCAAAGGAAATTGGGATGATCACCTACTGTTGGTAGAGTTCGGCTACAACAACAGTTACCACGCTAGTATTGGTATGCCGCCTTACGAAGCGTTATACGGTAGAAAGTGCAGAACTCCGCTTTATTGGGATGAAGTTGGTGAAAGACAATTGCTAGGGCCAGAATTGGTACAGCAGACGGCAGAAATAGTCAAAGTGATCCGAGCACGACTGGTAGCAGCTCAAGATCGACAGAAGAAATACGCTGATCCACATCGTAAAAATATCGAGTTTGAACCAGGTAGTTATGTTTTCTTGAAGGTCTCTCCCTGGAAGGGAAAGATCAGGTTCGGAAAGAAAGGAAAATTGAGCCCAAGATTTATTGGACCCTTTGAGGTACTGCGAAGAATTGGAGAAGTTGCGTACGAGGTAACATTACCTCCAGCACTCGAGAATATCCACAATGTCTTCCATGTTTCTGTGTTACGACCTTACAAACCTGATTACATGCATGTAATTGAATACGAACCCCTGTATTTTGAGAAAGACTTATCTTACGAAGAAATTCTTGTCCAGATTGTCGACCGAAAAGAACAAGTTCTGAGAAATAAAGTTATACCTTCTGTTAAGGTAATTTGGAGGAACCACAACGCTGAAGAAGCTACGTGGGAACTCGAAGAGAATATGATGAAGAATTACCCTCATTTATTTACTTAATTATGTGTATGCGATTCTGGGGACATAATCTTTGTAAGGGGGGGAGATTGTAACGGGTCGAATTTATTGAGTCGTGATTCTGGGGACAGAATCCTTTTAAGGGGGGAAAGATGTGACGAACGAGAATTTTATAATTTAATTTTAATATTTATTGAATTAAATAAATATTTTTTGATGATTTAATTATTAGATTTAATAATTAATTGATGCAATTGTGGTAGATTAATTTAATTATATGTGTTACATTTATTAAATTAATGTAGAGAATTTTTAATATTCAAAGTATGTGATTATGTGAGCTTATTGAATTAAATGAATTATTTAATTAAGCATGATGTTACTTTAATTAATTTAATTATTAATTAGAGATTTAATAAATTGACATTATTTATTAATGGGATAATTAATTATGTGACTATGTGAAATTATGAGAAATTATTATATTTTATTTATGTTAAATTAAATAAGATATGAGTTTAGTTTATGAATTGGGTGTGACATTTTCAAACTATATGATAAAAGAGTTTATTAAAATAAAGAGTTTTGTGTCTAGTTGCTAGCCAAACATGGCTTTAGTAGTGGTTACTAGCAGTTGCCCATGACTGGGTTAACTGGCCAATTGCGCGTCTGTTTTCTCTTCTTTTATTATACGTATTCTTTTCTTCAAACATTTTTTTTTCTAAGTCTGATAAGAGAAATCATTGAGAGAGCTTGAGAACTTTGAGAAAAATTGTGTGAGAGTTGCTTGGTGCTGAGAAAAGATCATCTCTTCCCTTAATTATTCTCTGGGTAATTCTCTCCAACCCAATTTCAAGTTACGTCTTTTTAGTCTTCATAAAATGGCTTCACAGTTTTCTGTAAATCCTTGTAGATTGGAATATGATATGATTATAAGTTTATATGTGTGTTATGTTGTATCAAATCATGTTTAATTATGTATAGTTTGCAAACCATAACATCAGTATTGTGAAAACATGACGTACATATGTTATTTCAAAATAAACAGAGTACGTGATATGGCCATATGGCCATATATGTGATAATTGACGTATTGATTATATATTATTCCTGAAATTTACACCCTTATATTATTGAGCATGTTAATATGAAGAGATCAAGCCTTAAACAAACAGATTCGGTGTTATAACGAATCCGTAGTGTTAAATTATATATTTTATATTCAAAAACCACCAAGAACATCAAAGTCAGTGAATTCACATGTTTTAATTATGTGATTATGTGTTTTAATTGGTTAAAACTACTCTACAGATGTTGGGTAATGATTATATGGAAGTATTAACATGTGGGTACGTTAAATTAGTGAGTTTAGTGATCATAAAATGTGTAAATCGCCGAACTATGTGTTCATCGCGATCTGGGAAACAGTTTCTGGAGTCTTGCGCCGCGGCGCCAACTCCAGAACTGAATTCCCGCGCCGCAGCGCCAAGACCCAAGCCACGGCGCCATAGCGCCGCAGCGCCAAGAGCCCGGCCACAGCGCCACCGCGCCGCAGCGCGACTCCTTAGTACATTAGTGGCGCCGCAGCGCCACTCTCCAGAAAATTCAGAAATGTATTTTTAAAAATGGTTAAGTCTAACAATGTGTTAGTGGATTATTGTAATGAACATGTAATCATGTTAGAGGTATTATGAGATGATAAAATAGTTGTTTACCATGTATTAATGTATTATATGTGAATTGAATTATTAAATACATAATTAGTTTGATAATTCATGAAGTATAAATTATGTGACAACGTGATAATTTGACTAAGTTTAGTCAATAATTAAAGTAGACAAAGAGAATGGGTTTATGTTGATTAGTTAAGTTGTAATTAACTGGTATTGTAAATGTGAATGGTATGTAGGATTTAAATCAAAGAACGTGCTTAGTTAAAGTGTAATCTACGCACGAGGCAAGTTTCTCAACTTTACTTTTACATTGAGCAAGTATCCTATCCCTAACTCCATTCTATTGAGCAAGTTTATTTAAACTTAAACGTTACTTTTATGTCGAGCAAGTTTCCCTAACCCCACTTGTCATTATTGTTCAAGTTTATTATTTACCTTGAATAAATTATCCTTGTTATTATTCAAGTTCAAGCATGATATTAAAGATTAATTATCTTTCCAAAGCATGATTCAGTTATACAATAATTGTCCTATTGTATACTTTTGAGATTATTATTCTAATCAAATATCAATTATTGTTGAACCTTATTAGACTAGTGAATCTTATTGATTCAACTAGTCCATAGTTGATGAGCATTCTAAATTTCAGAACCCTTGATGAATTTATCCAAACCAAACTTCCTTTGGTGCGGACTCGAATGTCAAACTGAGATGAACAACCCTGCATAGGGGATTATTTACGCTTTAGCGTTAAGATATTGTGCACAGTATGGTATTAAGGGCTGATCCCCCTAAGTACGAGAAGAAGGTCCATAGTCTTATGACTGTTAAAAGTTTCAAGTATATTTCTTGTTAACCTAGGACATAGTTCAAGGTTTTATGACCCTCAGAATTCTTTTGATTCTTGTTATTCATTCTCGATTCAAAAGTTGAGCTTTTATTCGGATGTCTTTGATTTATTCGCATGTTATTATAATGTTATTTCATTATTATACTTGTGGGCATTTGTGCTCACTCTTGCTTAATAATAACATTACAGTTAAGAATGAAAGAAGCGATGAACCCTCCACTAGTAAGGGCAAGGGCAAAGTTAGCAAGTGATGAAGACTTGTTATTTTAATTGATGATGTATTATGTTTAAGACTTGTGTTGTTGTTAAGACTTATTTGTTTAGAATTCCGCACAGATGTTTTAAGGTTAGTTAACCTGGGATTTATTTATGATTCAGTTGATGTAACCCTTAAGGGAAGAGATTTTATTATGATTTCTATCTATTGTATGGTTTGATATTATTTATGGGTAGATAGTTAGATGATGCTTGTACAGTGAACACCAAATCCCGTGGAATCGAAGTACCCGGATTTGGGGGTGTCACATATATATTAGTGTATTAACCTAATGTGAGCATGTTTAGATTAGCATACATGATTAACGAAAGTGTAGAGTTTAAAAAAGATTTAGGACTTTAGAAAGGAACTTGATATGTATGCTATGTTTACATTCTGACTTTGCAAGCATGTTGGTGTGATTTAGAAAGGCATGAATAACCCATCAACTTGTGTTCATATGGTTCATAGTTCTTTGCTCATGACCACTTTACTTAGGATTTGTATTAAAGAAGTTTTTAACTAAGTATATTGAGCTAATATGCATGACTACTACATACTCTATATTTTGATTTTGTGAGCATGATAACATGACTTAACTACATATGATTAGAGCCTTAAAGTTATCTTGTATGTGGTAAATTGCATTGTTCAAGTTTAAAATAGTTTTAAAAGAAAACTTGAACATATTTTCTAAATATAGTTGCATCACATGAATGTTTAGATTCTATAGGATTAAGAGGTCATGTTACGTCGATAATATCCCTATACATGATCCTTATGTATTGAACATGTTGAACCTACTAGTAAGGTTACTAATGAAAATATGAATTTTGAATGAGAATGTGAACCTAATACGTTGGAAGATAGAATCTGACTTTTATGAGCATGTTTAATGATACTTTTAGTGTTGTTAAAGTATCATACCTATATGCCTACGATGTTAAAAGTGTGAAATCAAGTTAGAACTAAATAAAGCATGTTTTCAAAATAATAACTAGAATATTTTCACATATGCATTATGAATACACACAAGCATGCCTAATATGAGTTTTATAACTATCATGTATGTTTAGAAAGCAAGCATGCTAGACTTTGTGGTTTCACGACCTTGAATGACCTTACATTATTGAAATGATCAAACTTAGAACCATTTTATGCAAGAAGAAACCTAGATTGACTTGAGAAGCATGAAAAGACCTTAACATGACAAAATATATTGTGTATGAATGTTGTGATCAAGACGGACAGAAACCACAAGGCAACAACTGAGTCTTGGCTTTGCCATAGGACTGCGTAACTGCACCGGTCCTAGGCTTAGCCATGGCGCAGCTGCGCCAGTTTGGAATCCCAAATGATGAGTTCTGATTTTTGACAGTTAACTTGTATGATGTCTTTACTACTAAGAATGGTTTAAAATTCTACTAATGCATGTGTATAGGTGAGGACTAAGTAATAAGATAATGTTTTCTTAGATAATGAAAGCTCATGGGTGAAAATACCTTAAATTTGAGTATTCTTAATTTGCTTATGAAATAACTAGATAATTGATTTCGTGATAAACCTATGAGCTGATTTTGTACTATATGTGCATACGTGAATCATGTCGAGCTTGATTAACAAATGTGTTAGCTAATGGACATCTTATACTTATAATACATTATAAATAGGATTCGAAAGTGTTGATTTATTAACGTGGATAAACTATGCTTAAGGCAAGTTCCTCTTACCTTACTCAAGTCTTTATTGAGCAAGTATCCTAAACTCTTGTTTTATTTTATTCAACGGATATCGTAAGTAAATATCTTTACCTTTGCATTTTCTTTATGCAATGAACATGAGTAAGGAAGTTTCAGAATTATATTATTATTGTACTAGAATATTTACCCTATTGTTATATATGTTATATCCGATCATTGATTATTAACATGGTACTATATTGTAATTCTGACATATATATTCTGTTCATTATTTTCTAAACCTAGTTATATAAGTGTCCCCACTTGGATAACCATTGTATTTAATCACATGTTGATATATATATATATATATATATATATATATATATATATATATATATATATATATATATATATATATATATATATACCAGTATGTATATGATAATAAAGAGTCGTCTAAACTATTTGACCAGCTAGACACAGATTTAGAAATATCGTTGGATATGATAAAACCTTTTTGTATCCAACCAAATTGTTTTGATTTGGATTCCAGACTAAGTATGAACATCCCGATCAAGGGAAAACTTTTATGCGCCCAAGGCGGACAGAGTGAACGATATATCGTTCTTGCATGTAGTATTGATCAATACAGAGCATAACGGGCTGATCACCCCCCGTGCCCGTAAGTTATGACGGTTTGTGTATGAAGTTCTGCTAAACCTTAGCGAAAATGAAAAACAATGTTCATAGTATATCACCTTAACCCTATTTATAGTCCGTACGTAGTTTCAAAAATTTGAGAGAGAGTTGTTATGTTATTATTATCGGTTCAGATTACTTCACAACTTTTAATTTGTTGTAGAAGGGTAGTACAAATGAAACATTTAAATCCTTTCAGCTAATATTTGTGATTATTATTACTTGGTAGGCACTCAAATGCTCATCCTTGCATAAATTAAATGTTTTCAGTTAAGTATGACCAACCAGAGGGCTCTGCCAGGAACAAAGGGAAAGGAAAGCTGTCAGAATAAGTTTGTGTTATCTTATGTAATAGCTAGACTTAAATAAGATAATGTTATTTATTATCTATCATGTAATGAAATGTTTTAAGGTCGCGTAACTGGGATTTAGAAAACTCTGATATGTAAATTAAGTTTGATATTTATGACATTATTATTATTATTCCGCTCAAAGAAATAGTATCGTGAAGCACTGAATTCGGGTTTCAAGTACCTGAATTTGGGGTCGTCACAGGTTAATATAAGAGCTTTAGGATTAGAAACCGTAGGTGGGAGTAGATCTTAGGCTATAACCTTAGAGCAGAGGAAAACGTTGAAGGTACAAATAACTCATATAGAGTTTAAAAAGAGATGAATTGAATAAATTCATCGTCAAACAAAATAAAAGATAACTTCTATAAAACTTTTACTTGCTGTGTGTATATATTAAATGCTAATCAGGATAATTTATGTGTAGATGTCAGGAGGAAAAGGATTAGGATACCCTAAGATCGTAAAGAATGAGCCAATATCAAAGCCAAGAGCTGAACTAGAGGCTCACGTTGAAGATAACCTTGATGAGGTGATCATTTTAGAGAATATAGTACCGGGCCCAAAAATGGTGGAACTGACAGATAGTGATTCAGATACCAAAGTTGGAGCTGATCAAGCATCAACCGAAGTGTAGAATCTGAAGAACAAGGTTTCTTCTCTAGAAAAGTTGTGGGAAATAGAAAAACTACTAAATAGCCAATTACGAAAGGCATTAATCGAAACGATGGAAGAACAAGATAAACTTAAGATCCAGATTAATCAGATGGGAGCCAAGAGCAACATATCGTGTGCAACTCCAAGCAAGAAAAGGAAAAGAAAGATAGAAGACCACGACTTAGGAAAATTCGATAAGAAGAAAGGGAAAATGATATGCTACATTTGCGGTTATGAGGGACATACCACTCTGTATTGTCCCGACTATAAACTAGGTGCATGTTTTAATTATGGAATGGAAGGTCATCAGGCGAAGGGTTGTCCAGAATCAGGAAAGAGGTGTAGGAAATAGGTAGAATTAGTATTTAATTTTGTATGTTTGGTACTGTACGTGTGTATTATAATAATCCCAACCTTGCTGTAAGTTGTAGTAGCGATTCCTGACTTTTGTGGTCACAAAGGGATATCGGATGTTTAAAACAAGTATGTGTTATGCTATATATTATGAAATAGTTGATTGAATACGAATCTATGGTTGATTAATGAAATAAGTTTGAAATATTAAACTTATACGATAAGGTTTAGAATGTAAATTAATAAAATATAGATTTTGTTTTATTTAACCAGAAAATGCCGCTAAGACGTCAAACTCGAAACCAACGGGCAGAAGAATCTGTCAACAATGCTGGAGGACAACAACCAGACCTGATGCAGAATTTCGCGAACATGGTAGCTCAAGCCATGTAGAATGGAATGCCGACCGCGGGAAATTAACCAGACAATCGGTTTGCGAACTTCAAGGATTTTAAGGCCGTAGGACCACCCGAATTTAGAGGTGCCACCGACCCGATAAAAGTCTAAACTTGGGTTAAGGAAATAGAAAAAGAATTTGTAGTCGCTAGGGTAGATGAGGGGCAAAAGACAGCTTTTGCCACCTATATGATGAAAGGAGAGGCGGATTTCTGGTGGGAGGCAAATCAAGTTAGGGCAGGAGAAGGAGTGATAGCATGGACTAGGTTTAAGATGCTGTTCTTTGAGAACTATTTCTCGTCCAGTGTGCTGGCTAGGATGGAGGTGAAGTTTTTGGAATTGAAGCAGAAGAACTTGACAGTTGCGGAGTATACCGCAAAGTTCAATGACTTAGCTAGGTTCGCTCCACACCAAGTGGACACGGAGGCTAGAAAGGCAAGGAGGTTTGAGCTAGGCCTAAAACCCTGGCTCTACAATAAGGTGGCAGTGTTGCAGATCAATATATTTGCCGCACTCTTAGAAAAGGCTATCATAGCGGAAGGGGGAAGTGAGGCCATGAGTCTCTACAATAAGGAGAGAAAGAATAAGGGTGACGGAGCTGGGAAGGTAGAAGTAGGTAGTGGAAGTAGGGGTGAGAAAAGGAAGTGGAGCAATGTTGGGAGTGTCCAAGTAAAGCAGGAAGGTGTGAAAAAGCAGACTGTGCAGTGTAAGAATTATGGGAAGAGTCATTCAGGTGAGTGTCTTAAGGGGAAGTTTGTGTGCTACAAGTGTAGGCAGGAGGGACATATCTCTCCTAACTGCCCCAATCCTAAGATGAGCAATGGGTGTTTTATGTGTGGATCCACAGATCATAAGGTAAAGGACTGTCCAAAAAGGAGAATGGATATAGGGAGCGTGAATGCGGGAAGAGGCAGTGGAATAATGGCGATAACGGGACCAACTTCAACGAAATCAACCGCAAGAGTCTTCAACATGACGGTTCAGGATACCGTAGCAGCCGGGGATGGAACTTCAGGTATTATTTGTGACAACCCGGAAATTTGGATCGTCCAGAATTTAGGGTTAAAGAATTAATTATTAATAAAAGGAATTTTTATTAATATTATTATGTGCTATGTATTTATTAATCGTTCTATAACCTAGGATGATTATAAATCGGGAGTATTCTGGCTATGAGCTAGTTTGAGCAAATAAGAATTTTCAAGACGAAAACAAAAGTTTTCCGGGAACAAAATATTTTCGAAGAAAAAGACGAAATAGACACTATTCATCCGTTTCTGCTCGGAGATTTATTTTGAAATTCTGAGAAGCTATAGATTACGTTTAATTTTGAGACGTGATTGAATATTCAATAACATTTCAGTTATGGCAAAAACGAAGATTTTGCCTACGGACTCAAAACCTAAGGGTTAGGAAAAGTGAGTTCCGAGAATTTTATGATCACGCATAATAATTAGGGTTATTATGCGTGAGAGATATGAGTATGATATGAATTATTTTACGAGTATAGTACGAAGATTATTACGACATACAATAAGAATATCGTACGAACAATATACGAATAGATTACGAGAATACGAGAATACGAGAATAGAATGCGTAGAATACGATTAGTCTTAATGGACTTTGAGTTCATGGACTTTGTAGGATCCAATTGGACTTGGATTTCAAGCCCAATGCTTTGTGAAATCAAGCCAAGTTAGGCCCAATAAGAATTAGGGTTAAGGCCCAAACCAAGAAAAGATACCGCGGATCGAACCGATGGGTAAACAGATGGGTAATAACCAATGGGCAACCCATGGGTTGACCCATGAGCTTGTGGGGCGGCTACTTGGCCACCAAGTAAGGGTGGTGGCCAAGTAAACTTGGTGGCTAAGTTGTGGGAGGAGGTGGGAATAGTAAGGAGGTGGGGGCGAAATGACTAAAATGCCCTTAGCTTTGAAAATCTATAAATAGTAAGCTTATTTCATTATTTGTGGATTTTGAAAATCCCACACTTGAGAGAGAGAGAGAAAGAGAGAGAGAAGTCGGATGGGAGGGAGAAGGAAGATCATGAGCATGAATGATCGGATCGAAAGTGATCGTGTAATAGCAAAGCTTGCAAATAACCGACTTTGTATAACGGAAGAGGATTAAAGAAGATCGGTAATCCGGAACCTAATCTCTTTTAAATTTTCTTTAAGTTTTTATGTTTAAAAACATAACTTAATGAAGATAAGAGGTAGATAAGGTTAGAGATGATTTCATATGGTTGAAATCATAAAATAATGAAGAAATAAGAATTAGAAATTTAGTTTATAAATTTCTTAAGGAAGTATAAGATTTATAATGAATTAGAGTGATCCGAATGGATTATATGAATAAGTAGGTGAAATAAGTAAGGAATAATGTTCTATAACATCAAATTCCAATAAAAAGTGGAATCGTAATCCAAAATATCGATTAAAATGAAGAACGAATGAAGAACACGCGAAGAACACGAAGAACGTTGTTGATGGACAAATTTAAAACCATTGTAGTTTAATTGTTATTGATGGACAAGTTTAAAACCATCGCGTATAAGTTAGTTGCATATTGCTTGGTTAGGAATAGTAGAAACATTCATGAAGAATGGATTAAAACTTAGCTATAACGAAGTTATGGTGAAATTTTCGTAAAAGATGAACGAGAATTAGAAAGTTAGTAAATGAACCCGAACGTGTAGGGTTTCATAAGAAAGTAAGAGAACGTAGAAAACGTGAGTCGTGGACTCAAGAACGAGCGAGTTCCGAGTTCGGATGACCGAATTATGGACGAACGAAGAGAGTTAAAAACGTAAAATGAACAAAGGGTGAAAATCAAGCCAATCGAATGACACGTTAATAGATTTATATTGAATTTCTGCTTGTTTGGTATTCAAGTACGTAAGATAAGGAAGAGAATGACTTTGGAACGATCTCGTTCCGAGTTATAACGGAGAAGTTATGAGATCGCGAAGTAAGCATCTTAAATTGGATTTAACACTTAGAGAAATTTTCTAGGGTTAGGACCTGGCGCCGCGGCGCCAGTCATGCCTTGTAGAGTGGAGCGCCAGCGCCAGATCAAGGGTCGAGTTCTGCTAACTCGCGCCACGGCGTAAGAGATAACAAAGGGAGTGGCGCCGCGGCGCCAGTGTTGGGAAAAAGCCAGAGATGAGCTTTTAACTGCTCAGCTCTTGGGGGAAATGTAAGGGATGATAAAGAATGTAATATTCAACTAATGTAACACTTAATCAAGTGATGTAAACCTTTATTAAAGGTTGAACATATAGATTAAACAAGATTAAATGACAAAAAATTTAATCACGGGATTACGTAACCGATGTCCGGAGACCGTAGTCGCAATGAACGAACGTGAGGGATTGCTATGATTGTGACTCCTTAGACGTTGAGTGACGAGGGTAATGAATAACATTTCGATGTTATGACATGATAATGAGAGATAAGTGTGTAGCGTATAGACGCTGTGAACGCAATATTGTTGCAATGGACGAGCGGTCTTAGCATACAACGATCAGTATGGCTTCGACACTAAGAACGAGTAATGAACATGGGGTTCATGTAAAGGATAACGAAAGTATTAATAGGATATGATTTATCAAGAAAGCCTTAATGAACCACAATAGATTAATGAAAGCCGAAGGTGAGTCAGATAAGAATGCTAATCATCCAAGATGATGAACGTATGAGTAAGACATCTCCGTATGTCATAAAGCCGTAATCTGGCAAAGGAAGTTAGTCGCGTAAACTTATATTGCAAGAACGCGAACCCTAAGAAGTAAAGCTAAGTAAACCAATGCGTAAGTTCAATATATGACTAATTGGTGTTTATGTTTTCTCCTTATGTGTTATATAGGAATTGAAATGAACAGTTCGGCGTAAGATGTAGCTTGGCGTAAGGAAAGTTTCCTAACTTCATTCATATTACATGAATGCTAGTTTCTTAAACTTCTCAGATGTTGTACTTGAGAAGTCTTGTCTATGTGCTTATGTTCGATGTATGTACAAAGTGGTAGAATATATGAGGCCTTGAGCCACAATTTGAACACTTCAGTGTTTATATGATATGCATTGTTCTGTGATTGAGCTGTTCAATACAAGTATGTTCTATTTATACATGAACCATTATTGTTAAGTCTGTGCTAATGATTCTAGCCAGACAGGATGTGTATGAAAAAGGTAGAGGAATGAAAGTATTTCAAAGTGAAAATGACTGATGTTTTAAGATGATAGGAATCGAGACTATTCCTATTATTCAAGCTGCTTCATAACCTTTGTTCGGTTATAGAAGTTCTAAAGAAATGTTTTAATTCTGAAGTTATTTGTTCAACTGTTATGACTTGCTGGGCAATTGAATGCTTACACTTGCTTTAAATGAAAAACAATTTTCAGCGATCAAGGTTAGAAGAACTTAAGGATCCCGTAAAGATCAAGCTGACGGTCTCCAGATGAATTTTCATTCAGAGTGTGAAGGTAGCGAGAAGATCAAGTGAAGACTTGTAATATAGAAAGATGAAATTGAACTATAGAATAGTTTAATGAACTATTATGTATCCTTGGTGGCGGATAAAAGTCACTCTTGTAAGATGAAATGAATAATGTATTTATTATTATTTGTAATGAAAAAGGTTATAAGGTTTCCAGAACCTGGGATTTGAGAGTGTATGTTGTTATATTTTGGTATATAATGATGTATGTTGGATGAAGGATGTACAAGTGACGTACGGAATCCGGGTGTGAAGATAGACCGGATTTCAGGGCATTACAAGTTGGTATCAGAGCTGATAGGTTATAAACCTTAGGTAGGAGTACCTAAGACTATAATCGTAGAGAGAAGGATAAGAAGATCACCACGTGATCAAAGTGACTCATAGTATCAGATGGGTTGTTAAACGATGAATGATTTATAGCTATGGCTATGAATGAAAGGTACTATGAAGTAGTACGGGAAGAAGAACTTAGATTGAGTTATGAAGAATATTATATGAATTAAAGACAATTCGTATTAAGTAGAGAGAGATTAGAAGTTGTAAAATTTCAGTTGAGGACTCATATCAGTAGCTGAGTTATATGATTCCTTGTATGGGCGGGAAAATTGTACGTGGTTTTAGAACCACTTGGCTTCTTATGCGATATAGTTGTTAAGTTGAACAATTCTTTGTATGGGCGGAGAATTGTGCTTGGTGTAACAACCGCTTAGCTTCTTATATCGGTCAGTAGCTGAGTTGACCAATTTTCTGTATGGGCAGGGAATTGTGTTTGGTTCTACAATCACTTAGCTTCTGGTAGTGATAATCATGGGGATTGGTCACGCTTTCAGGATGTATATGATGAGGAGGTGAATCTTTTCTCATATATATACTTGATAGGTAGAGAACGATAAGGTAGGTGCGAGTTCTTGAAACTCATACTTATGGTAAGTTCGTGACTCATAATAATATGGTATGTTTTCGAACATCTCAGCGAATGGACGCCTATGGTCTATGTGACGCCCCCAAATCCGGGTTACCTAACCTCGGGTTTGGTGCTCACGATCCATCAAATATATCACATCTAACTACTCATCCATTAATGAAAAACATCATTCAGAATATTCCTTAATACTACTTATAACAATATCCCAGGTTAACTAACCTTGACATAACTTACATACCCTTATATAGTCAAAAGGTTTACATAATTAATTACATAATAAAACATAACCATTAAAAGTTGACACTCACTACTCCTGAGCTTTGCCTTTGCCTTTGTCCCTATTAGAACCTTCTGCTACATTGACATTAGCTGAAATATTTTATTTAAGCAAGGGTGAGCAACAAGTTTGCCCAGCAAGTTAACATATACAACAAATGATATATATCATGAATAGAAGAGTCTAGCTTTTTTTTAGAACTTCAACAATAATCAAAAGATTTTGAAGTAACTGAATAATAATTCAATCTCAATAATAAAACTTTCTCCCATTTCATACTGAATAACATATCAAAGATGAAAGAGTAATATTCTTTCAAAGATTCAATAATATTCAATTGAAGAATAAGAATTAACAATACTGCAACAATATTCAATAAAGTGGGATATACCCAGATTTCATGCTAAGTGATCACAAAAGGATCATGAACTACTAGAGGAATCAATTAGTTATTAAAACTAAATTACCACAAGAATATAAATTAGTTATAAAAACTAAACTATACTCTTCTGCAAGTACCTGGAGCGGCCAACTCCTTTGTACCCAATACTATGCATAATACTCAATAATAGTGCATAGGTCGATTTACGACATTAAAATTTGTTCATCTCAGTCTTACATCACGAGTCCGTACCACAACAATATGGTTTGGATTACTTTCAAAGAAATACTATGATTTCAATAATTAATAACAATACTAATCTAGCCGAAATCAATGGCATAGATCTTCCAATAACAATTCAGTTCATAATAAATAGAACATTTCATGCTTTAACAAATATTAGTCTTGCCAAAATAATTAGCTGAGACATGATTTATAAATAGTTCAAATAATAGAACAAGAATCAATTGCACTACGTGCGAATTACAATAATCATTATAGACGTGAATAACTATCAATAATTATTCACTACCATGCTTGAAAAATAGTAACTCAAGTTGAGTTAGGAAACTTGCCTGATTCGTTGACTACTGCTACGCAATTTAAGTTAACTTCTTTTGTAAGACCTATCATTGATAAAATTGATCTCTTAATTAGCATCACATATCTTACTCATAGCAATTTAACATGAAATCACATAACCTATCATTAGTGAGTACACTATACTATCTTAGACTTAACACTTACTCGTTCATTTATAAGTTCGTAATATAACTTGACAAACTATTTATGAACTCAGTAGACTTAATATATCATTTCAGTTTCTATTTCAACAAGCTAAAACAAAACTGACATCTCTTCTGACATTTTAGTTTCCCTTTTCAGCAACCTGAAATGTTCATTTCGGGAAGCTGAAATACACTATTCACGAAAATATGAAATCAGCTTATTATTTTTTTAATCTTTTGGTCAATCATATATACATATATTCCATATACAAAAGTATTTTTCTGGAATTTTTCAACTCCCTTAAGTATTTTTCAAAAATCAATTTCTTGTAAATTCCTCAAGAAATTAGCTACCTCTTACTTAACTCCAGAAATTCCCAACTCTTGGCGGGATCTTACACATGTTAACGTGAGCTTACAGTTTAAATTTCAAGGCCATCGAAGTTATACAACTCCGGTTATAGCGATTTCTGTCCGAAAAATCTAAATATTGAAATGGCCATAACTTGCTCAATTTAAGTCAGAATGAACTCATTTTTGGACACAACCTACTTTATCCCATATATTTTCATCCCCCAAAAGTCTGGATTTTATCTCATTAAATAAGTGGCCGAAACAACCCTTCCAATTTCTTGGCAGCAGCTTTTTAAGCATTTCTGGATTTTTCATCATTTACTAAAATCATTCCACACAAAACTCTGTAAATCCTTTTTACATGATTCCACTTGGATATTTTAGAAGACTCATATATCTAACTCCAAAAATTGACCACACTCAAAAATTCAAGGTAGAATGAGAGATATGGTCATTTCCATATCATACTTGGTTTTCTCAAAAAATCTGTTTTTCAACATTTGGTGTCTTTTAAGAAAACTTCTATATTTTCACATAAAATCAATATAGCTCAACATAATATTTAAAATAACTCATATACTCATGGATCTAACATGATCCATGGTTTAATTCACCAAATAATCAACAATCATAAAATCAAACACAACAAAAGCTAAGAAATATTTTATTTTCTAACTTTTGAAAAACCTAACTTATATTTCTTAGTTTAGATTCCACTTTTGAACTACAAAAGAGTTAGATCTAAACATGAAACACCTTTAAACACATGAATCTAGGGTTATTATCTTTAAGATCAAAACTTCATACTATCAAAAATCAAATCAAAATAAAAAGAAACTTAATCTATATACAAATAGAAATCCTTATTCCTTCTCTTGATTCCTCTTCTTCTTCCCTATTATGGCCGAATCCCACTTGCATTCTCTCTCTCTATATCTTGTTTGTTTTGATTACTAAGTTAAGGAAATAGAAAAGATGAAAGAGAAAGGAAATTTGATGTTAGTAATTTTGTATAGATATATTTAGTGTATCTATAATCATCATCCAATGTCTCACTCTTCCTCTCTCTCCTTATCATTATAAGCTTGCTTTCACTCTTGGTTTAACTTGTGGGTTGGATAAAAAAGATAAGAATGAGACCAAGGCTTGACACCTAGCAAGTTAGTTCACCTACTAAAGTAATGTAATGATTACATGCCTCCCCCTTTCTCTCCTCTATGTAATTTTAGGCCATGATGGCCTTTTTGGGCCCCTTTTTATTATCTTTTAAGCTCCATTTAGCTTACTTAATGGTCCAAAAGGTCCCCTCCCAATTGGGCTAAGAGTTGGGCCATTCAATTAATTCTTTAGGCTAGAAATTCTAATTCTTTGGGCTTGCAATTCAACATAGTTTATACATTTTAATTTTTTATCCATTCCCCATTATTTAATTAGGATACCCTTACAAACATTAGTAAGTTAAATCCTTACTTATATATCTTTAATTTCATAACCCAATTAGACTTGTTATTCTTAGGTTATAAAATTAATTAATTGAGATGTATAAAATAAATCTCTTAAAATTAGTATATAATATAAATACTAATATTCTACCATATTATAACCTCTTAGGTTATTTAATTATCATACCTAATATATGTATTAGGTTTCATAACTTTAATCTTAATTCTCTTTACCAAATAAATGTATACACATTCATGATACATATTTATTCAATCACGTACATAATTCACATATGTCATAACATATTTCCCATAGTTTATTAACTTATTACCCCAAATTGACTTAATAAGTTATAAACACATACATACTCATATCAATAATCAATTACTTAAGGATTGTAAATCCTTTTAATTTAGTAATCAAGGCTAACATTCAAGCCATGTTAATTTCTTACATAACTTTTCTTTACTCCTCCTTGAAAATGATTAAATATACTTCTTAGTTACTAAATTAACTATCTATCTTAATTATCATATACACTTATATGATTCAAGTACTTTCTCTTTTTTTTTTAAAAAAAATATTAAAAATTTTTGAATTATGTGAAATTCTGGGTTCTCACATTCTCCCCCCTCCTTATAAGGATTCCGTCCTCGGAATCACCGTTTTCTTACTCTCTTATATCTTTTAAAGTTGTATCATCAATTCATTTATATCAACACAATATTAATTTGTGTTTCATATACTAACTTGTGACTTGGGATCTATAAAAGAAAACCATTCACAACTATATCTACCCAATATTTCTCGCATAATTCATTTATTCAACTAAATCATTACCTGTCACCACCTCCCAGGCAGCTACTGCATCTTGCAATGTCATGTTGAACGTGCGCGTTGTTGGTCTTTCCGGCTGAGTAGGTCCATTGATCGCCAGTGTTCCACTGTTGATTCCTTTATTGTTGCTTCCTCTTTCTACATTCTTCTTTGGACAGTTACGAATTTGATGATCTAACGATCCACATGAAAAACAACTTGGTATCTTCTTTGGACTTGGACAATTTGGAGAGATGTGTCCCTCTTGTACACAGTTAAAACACACTCCTTTTCCCTTCAAACATACTCCCTGATGCTTTTTACCGCAATTTACACACGCCTCACCTTTCTTCCTGTTATCTCCTGACTTGTCTCCAGATTCAGTATTGTACTTCCATTTACGGTTATTAGAGTTACTTCCTCCACTGCTACCTCCTTCATTTGTCTTTTTCTTCTTCTCTTGATGATACCTTGACACAACTTCACTTCCTCCTTCGGCGATGATTGCTTTTTCCAACAGGGCCGAAAATGTCTTAATCTGCAACACAGCTACCTTGCTATATATCCCTAGCTTCAGTCTATTTTCAAACCTTCACGCCTTTCTTACCTCAGTGTCCACCTGATGCAGAGCAAATCTCGCTAGTTCGTTGAATTTGGCGGCGTATTCTGCAACCGACATATTCTCCTGCTTCAACTCCAAAAAGTTTACTTCCATTCTTACTTGCATACTTTCAGAGAAATAATTTTCAAAAAATAACTCCTTAAACCTTGTCCAAGTTACTATTGCTGTACCAGCTCTAGCTTTGTTTGTCTCCCACCAGTAATTCGCCTCACCCTTCATCAAATAGGTAGCAAAATCTTTCTTTTGCTCCTCCGCTACTCTAGAAATAACAAAAGCTTTCTCCATCCCATTTACCCATGTCTGGGCTTCTATAGGGTCAATGGTTCCCTTGAATTTCGGTGGTCCTACGGCCTTAAAGTCTTTAAAGTTAGCTAATCGATTAGCTGGTCAATTCCTTGCTGCTGGGGCTCCAGTTTGCATAGCTTGAGCTAGCAAGTCTGCGAGGTTCTGCATTGGATCCGCTTGATCTCCTTCATTATTCACAGACCGCTCCTCCCTTTGGTTACAATTTTGTCATCTTGGCGGCATTATCTGATGAAATACAGACTCACATCAATACTTTGTCTTTGTGCAACATCTTATTAATAGTAGTCAACATTTTAAACTTAAACCAATTTCAACTTTCTGGATTATTTAATCCAGCTTACTGAATTATCAAATTCTTTAGATAATCATCTTAATAATTTAATTCTCAAAATTTAATTACTTATTCAAACATATTATCATATCATTGCATTTATATTCATGCAAATAGTATATAGTACTTTTCAGTACATAGCGCAAACTACTACAAACGATTACTATCCTCGTGTGACAAAAGTCGGGATTCATTACTACAACTTTACACAAAAAGTTGAGACATAAAAAAAAATTATCTTGATATTCATACCAAAGCGAATATTATACTCCAAAAGATTATACTCCTAACACTTAATCTTTCTTCCGTCCACTTCCTCCATATGTCTTCTTTTTAGGACAAGTCTTAACCCTATGACCCGTTCCACCACATGCAAAACATCCTCCTTTCTTTGGTTTAGTACAATTTGGTGATAGATGTCCTTCTTAACCACAATTGTAGCACACATTCTTACCCCACATACATTCCCTCGAATGGTTCTTTCCACACTTGCCACATGCTTGTTTCTTCTTTGAATGCGAATTCTCTGAGTTGTTGTCACTGTCATTATTCTTTTTCCTTTTATTACCATTCTTTTCCTTACTTACATCCTTAGATGATACATTACACTTAACCCTCATTCTATCGACTTATGCCTTCAGATTATGTCGTTCTTCTGTCATCTCGCGTAATGCTCTTTCCGTCTTCCATAATTCCTCCAGGAGAAGTACTTTAGTCCTTAAGTCTTGAACTTCCGCAGATGCTTGACCTTCTTCGATTGCTACTTCACCTTCTTCCCCATCTTTGATCTTTATTTTTGGCTCCACCTTAGTTTCTTTGGAATATATTTCTTCCTCTTCATCCAGCTCCATCTCGGGGTACTCGTCATGATCGCTTGCTAGATTTACCGCAGGTTCGTCTCTTAAAACTTCCTCAACTGACTCACTCTGAGCTGGCACCTCGGCTAATGGCATTGGTGCAGCTACTAACACTTTCGTAACCATCTTATCATCTCCTGACATCCTGTCACCAGTTTTAAATAACTTCATTAGTACATCACTATCAAACATAATCCATAAACACTGAGTGTCCCCATATCTTACTATTGATGAACTTTCCTAATCCATCACTTAGAACTCTAAACGAGTTTTCTCTATCATGTTTATGGTTATATTCCTAAGGCTTTTTCCCCCACCTAAGGTTTATAACCTACAGATTTGATACCAACTTGTGACGCCCCCAAATCCGGGTTACCTAACCTCGGGTTTGGTGCTCACGATCTATCAAATATATCACATCTAACTACTCATTCATTAATGTAAAACATCATTCAGAATATTCTTTAATACAACTTATAACAATATCCCAGGTTAACTAACCTTGACATAACTTGCATACCCTTATATAGTCAAAAGGTTTACATAATTAATTACATAATAAAACATAACCATTAAAAGTTGACACTAACTACTCCTGAGCTTTGCCTTTGCCTTTGTCCCTATTAGAACCTTCTGCTACATCGACATTAGCTGAAATATTTTATTTAAGCAAGGGTGAGCAACAAGTTTGCCCAGCAAGTTAAAATATACAACAAATGATATATATCATGAATAGAAGAGTCTAGCTTTTTTTTAGAACTTCAACAATAATCAAAAAAATTCGAAGTAACTGAATAATAATTCAATCTCAATAATAAAACTTTCTCCCATTTTATACTGAATAACATA
Organism: Panax notoginseng; assembly: GCA_016801055.1. NCBI lineage: Eukaryota > Viridiplantae > Streptophyta > Magnoliopsida > Apiales > Araliaceae > Panax > Panax notoginseng. The sequence continues at coordinate 105,624,057 of CM029021.1, forward strand.
TCAAAGATGAAAGAGTAAAATTCTTTCAAAGATACAATAATATTCAATTGAAGAATAAGAATTAACAATACTGCAACAATATTCAATAAAGTGGGATATACCCAGATTTCATGCTGAGTGATCACAAAAGGATCATGAACTACTAGAGGAATCATTTAGTTATTAAAACTAAATTACCACAAGAATATAAATTAGTTATAAAAACTAAACTATACTCTTCTGCAAGTACCTGGAGCGGCCAACTCCTTTGTACCCTATATTATGCATAATACTCAATACTAGTGCATAGGTCGATTTACGACATTAAAATTTGTTCATCTCAGTCTTACATCACGAGTCCGTACCACAACAATATGGTTTGGATTACTTTCAAAGAAATACTATGATTTCAATAATTAATAACAATACTAATCTAGCCGAAATCAATGACATAGATCTTCTAATAACAATTCAGTTCATAATAAATAGAACATTTCATGCTTTAACAAATATTAGTCTTGCCAAAATAATTAGCTGAGACATGATTTATAAATAGTTCAAATAATAGAACAAGAATCAATTGCACTACGTGCGAATTACAATAATCATTATAGATGTGAATAACTATCAATAATTATTCACTACCATGCTTGAAAAATAGTAACTCAAGTTGAGTTAGGAAACTTTCCTGATTCGTTGACTACTGCTACGCAATTTAAGTTAACTTGTTTTGTAAGACCTATCGTTGATAAAATTGATCTCTTAATTAGCATCACATATCTTACTCATAGCAATTTAACATGAAATCACATAACCTATCATTAGTGAGTACACTATACTATCTTAGACTTAACACTTACTCGTTCATTTATAAGTTCGTAATATAACTTGACAAACTATTTATGAACTCAATAGACTTAATATATCATTTCAGTTTCTATTTTAGCAAGCTAAAACAAAACTGACATCTCTTCTGACATTTTGGTTTCCCTTTTCAGCAACCTGAAATGTTCATTTCGGGAAGCTGAAATACACTATTCACAAAAATATGAAATCAGCTTATTATTTTTTTAATCTTTTGGCCAATCATATATACATATATTACATACACAAAAGTATTTTTCTGGAATTTTTTAACTCCCTTAAGTATTTTTCAAAAATCAATTTCTAGTAAATTCCTAAAGAAATTAGCTACCTCTTACTTAACTCCAGAAATTCCCAACTTTTGGCGGGATCTTACACATGTTAACGTGAGCTTACAGTTTAAATTTCAAGGCCATCAGAGTTATACAACTCCGGTTATAGCGATTTCCGTCCGAAAAACCTAAATATTGAAATGGTCATAACTTGCTCAATTTAAGTCGGAATGAGCTCATTTCTGGACACAACCTACTTTATCCCGTATGTTTTCATCTGCTAAAAGGCCAGATTTTTCTCATTAAATAAGTGGCCGAAACAGCCCTTCCAATTTCTTGGCAGCAGCTTTTTAAGCATTTCTAGATTTTTCATCCTTTACTAAAATCATTCCACACAAAACTCTGTAAATCCTTTTTACATGATTCTACTTGGATATTTTAGAAGACTCATATATCTAACTCCAGAAATTGACCACACTAAAATATTAAAGGTAGAATGAGAGATATGGTCATTTCCATATCATACTTGGTTTTCTCGAAAAATCTGTTTTTCAACATTTGGTGTCTTTTAAGAAAACTTCTATATTTTCACATAAAATCAACATAGCTCAACATAATATTTAAAATAACTCATATACTCATGGATCTAACATGATCCATGGTTTAATTCACCAAATAATCAACAATCATAAAATCAAACACAACAAAAGCTAAGAAATATTTTATTTTCTAACTTTTGAAAAACCTAACTCATATTTCTTAGTTTAGATTCCACTTTTGAACTACAAAAGAGTTGGATCTAAACATGAAACACATTTAAACACATGAATCTAGGGTTATTATCTTTAAGATCAAAACTTCATACTATCAAAAATCAAATCAAAATAAAAAGAAACTTAATCTATATACAAATAGAAATCCTTATACCTTCTCTTGATTCCTCTTCTTTTTCTTTCTAATACTTAGATTATGGAACTTAGAAACTTACAAAAATCTCCCTCTCTCTTCCCTATTATGGCCGAATCCCTCTTGCACTCTCTCTCTATATCTTGTTTGTTTTGATTACTAAGTTAAGGAAATAGAAAAGATGAAAGAGAAAGGAAATTTGATGTTAGTAATTTTGTATAGATATATTTAGTGTATCTATAATCATCATCCAATGTCTCACTCTTCCTCGCTCTCCTTATCATTATAAGCTTGCTTGCACTCTTGGTTTAACTTGTGGGTTGGATGAAAAAGATAAAAATTAGACCAAGGCTTGACACCTAGCAAGTTAGTTCACCTACTAAAGTAATGTAATGATTACATGCCTCCCCCTTTCTCTCCTCTATGTAATTTTCGGCCATGATTGCCTTCTTGGGCCCCTTTTTATTATCTTTTAAGCTCCATTTAGCTTACTTAATGGTCCAAAAGGTCCCCTCCCAATTGGGCTAAGAGTTGGGCCATTCAATTATTTCTTTAGGCTAGAAATTCTAATTCTTTGGGCTTACAATTCAACATAGTTTATAATTTTTAATTTTTTTTATCCATTCCCCATTATTTAATTAGGGTTCCCTTACAAACATTAGTAAGTTAAATCCTTACTCATAAATCTTTAATTTCATAACCCAATTAGACTTGCTATTCTTAGGTTATAAAATTAATTAATTGAGATGTATAAAATAAATCTCTTAAAATTAGTATATATTATAAATACTAATATTCTACCATATTATAACCTCTTAGGTTATTTAATTATCATACCTAATATATGTATTAGGTTTCATAACTTTAATCTTAATTCTCTTTACCAAATAAATGTATACACATTCATGATACATATTTATTCAATCACGTACATAATTCACATATGTCATAACATATTTCCCATAGTTTATTAACTTATTACCCCAAATTGACTTAATAAGTTATAAACACATACATACTCATATCAATAATCAATTACTTAAGGATTGTAAATCCTTTTAATTTAGTAATCAAGGCTAACATTCAAGCCATGTTAATTTCTTACATAACTTTTCTTTACTCCTCCTTGAAAATGATAAGTATACTTCTTATTTAATAAATTAACTATCTAGCTTAATTATTATATACACTTATATGATTCAAGTACTTTCCCTTTTTTTTTAAAAAAAAATTATTCAAAAATTTGAGAGAGAGTTGTTATGTTATTATTATCGGTTCAGATTACTTCACAACTTTTGATTTGTTGTAGAAGGGTAGTACAAAGGAAACATTTAAATCCTTTCAGCTAATATTTGTAATTATTATTACTTGTTGGGCACTCAAATGCTCATCCTTGCTTAAATTAAATGTTTTCTGTTAAGTATGACCAACCAGAGGGCTCTGCCAGGAACAAAGGAAAAGGAAAGCTGTCAGAATAAGTTTGTGTTATCTTATGTAATAGCTAGACTTAAATAAGATGTTATTTATTATCTATCATTTAATGAAATGTTTTAAGGTCGCATAACTGGGATTTTGAAAACTCTGATATGTAAATTAAGTTTGATATTTATGACATTATTATTATTATTCCGCTCAAAGAAATTGTATCGTGAAGCACTGAATTCGGGTTTCAAGTACCTGAATTTTGGGGCGTCACAGGTGCTGCAGCGCCGGTGCAGGGCAAGACCCAATAATGAGCTTTTAAGTGCTCAATTACTAGGGGATGTACAAGAAAGAAATATGAACATCTAGTTCATGTAACGTAACACTTAAGCAAGTTATTTAAACCTTTAATGAAGGTTGAACAAAGATGTAAGACCCCAACGTATTATAAATAAAATCAAATTTTCTCTAATTATATTTGTGAATAATAAGGTATTAATTTGATATAATTCTCTGGTTATGGGTGAAATGTACAAATTTTGCAAAATATGCAAGTGGTTATAAAATAATCATTGTTGTCGTGGAATATTCGTTTGGTCGTGGAATATTCTTGTTATCGGGAAATATTCGTACGACGGCGCAATCATTTGTGGGCTCCATAACAGAATAACTGTCGGATGAAGAAAATGACAAGTTTGAGTTTTTATAAATAACGGTGTAGTTGTTACCGTTAACACTGTTGGAATACCCGGTGGTAAAAATACAGTAATACGCGTGGATGCACAGTATTGATGAATTATTGATCCTTACGTAAGAAGGCACTACTCAATAATTGTTACAGTAGTTACTGTTCAATATTTTATTTTATTGATTCAATAATTGCTGCGTTGATATTTTATATTATTGTTGTTTCAATAATTGTCACTGCACATTATTTCCCATTATCAGATCAATAATTCATATTATTTGAATAATATTATTAGATAGCATTATTGGCAATGTCTTGAAAGTTCTGTCAAGGAGATATTTGGTCACCTAATTGCGCGCCAGTAAGGAGAAATTCTTATTGGAAAGCCCACTCTTTCCTGGGAACGGCCTGGTTGTCATAAATGTGATTCTGTAATATTATTTGTGAATAATTAATTATTGATTCATATGATAAGGAAATATTTATTTTATGTGGGTATAAATGTTGGATATATTTATTGTGGTTATAAATGAAGGAGTTAATGTTGAGGTGTTTTATCAGTATTTTTGTCGGAATGGAGGTATTAAAAATTAAACCAGTATTTTTGAGATATATTGCGGGAGTTATAATTTTTAATCCGACCGTTGGATCGTTGTAATTTTTGGATATGTTATACATATATAAGTTGAGTATATGTCCACAAATTTTGAACCGTTAAAAATGAGCGTATGATTTGTTATGAATTTTAAGAGGTGGCTGATTCGGAAATCAGGTTATAAATTATTTTTGGTGGAAAATTTTAGAATTGGTGGGCCCCACTTGTGGTTGGTGAAGAAATGTGCTGAATTTTATTTCAAATGTGGTGGGTGGGAATAGTAGCAGGTAAAGTCATCAGGTTGCAGGTCAAGCCTACTAAAATTTTCCTATAAATAGAGGGCTAAGTTAGAATTGAAAATCACACCAGAAACAAGTTTTCTCTCTTTCTCTCTCAAGATTATTGAGTGTATTTTGTGAGTATTTAGATACTTTGAGAGTTTCTATTCATCAGTGCAAGTTTTCTTCAGCCTTATACCGATATTCCGATCAAAAGTACTAATATTTTGAGGTAAGGGATGCTATTTTCTTCATATATGATATTATTTCTTCAATATCATTATGCCGAAGTATTGATCTGAATTTTTATCAAATTTGGAACTTTTTGTGTCGGGATTACTATTCACGTATACGGCACTACTCACGTATACGGCACTATTCACGAATACGACACTATTCACCGAAAAATAAAATTTTCTTCTTTTTGTCCAAGATGTCTATTATGATCACTATCTTTGATTATATCCATGTTTTGATCTTTATTTTTAAATTTTGCTCCAAAATTGGTTATTATGGAGTATTATTGATCTTGGATAAACTGTTATACGAATCCTTACTATTTGTCCTTCTGTCACACTGGATTCGTTTTCTTTAAAATATTTTTTCATCATCCTCAGTCCTAAATGATGATATTACTGAATATCTTTGGCCTGTAGTGCAAAGATGAATGATTAACTGATGAATATCTTTGGCCCGTAGTGCAAAGATGAACAGGTGTTGAGATGAACATGACCAACTGGTGATACAAATGAATATCTTTGGCCTGTAGTGCAAAGATGAATATTTGATTAAAGATGCATATTGATTGTTGTTACAGGGATAAAATATTGATGATGGACTTTTAAATCTTAGAAGATAGTAGAACTCATTCTCTACTTGACTCTTCTAATGGATTGCTATTTCCGTTGCAGTTGTTGATCTAAAACTTGTTGTCTATTATATTTTATCAGATTTTTCCCTGTTGAAAACTAACGATAATTTGTTGTATATTATCTTAGTCATAATATTCTTTACTGGGCTAGTTGAGCTCACCCTTTTCCTTTTTGTTCCATTTTTCTCAAGAGGTGAGAACATAGCATGAACTAGTCGGGGTACGGAGTGATGGTTGTAGAAAGATGTTTTAGCAGTCCTCACTATTTCTGTAAAATAGTGTTTGAATAATTGTAACGAGGACTTATTTGAGTGTGGATATTGTCTAGAAGACAATATTTAAATTTAAACTCACAATATGTGTTGTCGTATTTTGCACGACAATTGAATTATTGAAGTTATAGTTTGCTTTCTATACCATGTATTTGGCGACTCAGAATGGGTGTTGTATACCTATTTTGGGGGCGTCACAGTTGGTATCAAAGGTTAGGGATATGGTCTCTGGCGGAGATCGGGGAATAGAACTAGGAGGGGAGAGATGAGTAAATCCTTCGCTAGTGTGTCCTATCTAAGCTTATTTGTTGGTCAGTCATAATATAGGGATATTATGTGATATGTTAATTTGTTTAATTAACCCTTGTTTTATGGCAGTATTTAAGAATGGCCGCTGAGAACGTTAACAATGGAGTGTATGAGACTGTGGAACAATCTTTAGTTACAAACCAGGAGAACGTGCAACAAGAAGACAATATTCCTCCTATAAACAACACTACCGAGCAAACGATGAATGATGGAATGTTTAGGAGCTTTTTGCAGTTCATGCAAAACCAGACGAGGGAGACTCGTGCACAAAATACGGGTGGAAATGATAGCAATGCACGGCTTGTCACAGCCAAGCAGTTCAAAGAGTTGGGACCACCAGAATTTAAGGGAAAGCCGGATCCGATCATGGCGGAAACGTGGGTTAAGCAAATTACCAAGATATTCGATGTCTTGAGATGCACGGAGGAATAGAAGGTTCCATTAGCCACCTTTATGTTTCGCGGTGAGGTAGACTACTGGTGGGAGTCTGTGAAGCATACCCAGCCAATCGCACTCAGCATGTCTTGGGAAACGTTTCAAAAACTATTCAATGACAAGTACTTTCCTGAAAGTATTCGTCATATGAAGGAGGCGGAGTTTATCAGTCTGGAACAAAGCAACATGACGGTGTCCCAGTATGAGGTGAAGTTTGTAGAGTTATCCAGGTTTACACCTCATTTGGTCGAAAATGAGGAACGAATGACGAGGATGTTTCTGAGAGGTCTAAAGCCCCAGATTCGGAAATATCTTATATATCATAAATTTTTTTTATATTCAAATGTTGTAAACATGGCTCAATTATTAGAGCGAGATAATGAGTATGTTCAACCGAGGGAACACAACCAGGGTCATACCGGTGGCAGCGATCATCGGAGCAATGACAACCAGAGGGAAGGAAAGCATTCGGATAAAAGCGGTAACCACTCTGGTGGTAATCGTGGCCGTGATAATAGAAGGAGCGAGTCGGGAGGAGATTTCAAAAGGAGAAGGTACAACAATTATAGCGTAAAGACGTCAGCACCAACATCAACTGGTTCCAAGGGAGGAGAACAACCACCGGTCATATGCTATAAGTGCGGAAAAGAAGGACATATCAGCCCAAACTGCCCACAACAGTTTAAGGTATGTTATAACTGTGGAAAGGAAGGACATATCGCTCGAGATTGCACTGTGGCGAAATCAAGTCCAGCGGGGATGGTGACTCAAAAGGTTGTCCTAGAAAAGTCAAAGTCAACGATTCCTGGAAGAGCGTTTTTCGTGACTGATCAGAATGCGAGGAACCCGAACGAAGTTAGCACGGGTAAGCTAATCATAAATTCATACGAAGTACCTTACTAGATACCGATGCTACCCATTCATTTATTTCTCCTGCTTGTGCTCAACGTTTAAACTTGACTCCGGAGAAATTAGATTTTGATTTATCTGTGGAAACTCCGTTAGGAGAAACTTTCGTTACATCCACTGTTTATAAATCTTATTTGATTCAAGTTGGCACCATCACATTACTTGTTGATCTTATCTATTTAAAGATAATTGCTTTTGATGTGATTTTAGGGATTGATTGGTTAACTACTCATCATGCCAAATTGATTGCTTTTGTAAGGTTGTTAGTTTTCATATTCCTAAGCAACCTGTTATTCGAATTTAAGCAACCAACCCATTGAAGTCAAACTCTTTCATATCAAGCCGTAAAGTCATTCGTTTATTGAAAAACGGATGTCAAGCTTTCTTAGCCATGTTATGGACTTGAACAAAAATACGTCAGATTTGAATGATATTTCTGTTGTTAGTAAATTTCCTGACGTATTTCTTGAAAAATTTCCTGGCCTACTCCCAGAGCGTGATATTGAATTTTGTATCGACTTTGAACCCGGTACAAAAACCCATTTCTAAAACCCCATATCGAATGGCTCCTATTGAACTTCAGGAGTTACAAATCCAACTATAGAAGTTGATAACCGAGCCTCTATCTGGTATATAGAGATGGAATGAAATCACAAGTAATTGACTTTACGAGTAATTTTGAAATGAGAAAGCATGAAGAGACTTTCCTCCGTGTTTGGTTTATCAGAGGTTGACCTATCTTAGGTTACTCTCGCGACTTTGTAGCATGAAGGTTCCCAGATCATCGCAATCTACTTGACGGGAAGTTAATCCGGTCTTTCAACTGGAGCGAATCTGGGTGGTGCCTTTCCTGAGCCTCGTTGGAATTAGTCTCCCTACTAGTCCAGTAATCAAACACCGACAGGATAGCCTCCTGGTGGAGGAACCACACAACATACATTCACATACAACGTGTCTCACCGTTTTATGAAAATGATGACATGTGCGAAACACTAATTTCACAAGCAGATATAATGTATAACATTAAGTACAGTAAATATATGCATTCGTACACATTCATCATAAATGTAAATGCAACATCCACACACAAGCATATAACAGTTTTAAAAAGATTGTAATAGCGGCTTAAGCCCTCTTACTGGTGTCCCCAGCAGAGTCGCCACCTGTCGACGTCGGGATTTTTATTTGTCCCTTTTCTGTTCTTGTTCTTTGGTGTTCTCATGTTAGGTGAGATTTGTTTGAAAAAACAAGTTTTGAAAAGGTCCGACATGTATATGTTGATGATTTGACTGTAAGAGTCGCCAGTTGGTTTTTCATATGGTTGTACCAACATAACCGAGAAAAGGTTTTCACATTGACCCATTGATGTGACACTGCTAAACGGGTTTGTGAAACCGAGATTCATTAGGGTCCGGGGGTTGATTATGCGGAGGGAATGTGTTAGGCACCCCCCGATATCCGTGTTACCACGGTGACCGCCACTTTTCAAGAAACTGTTATATGAATGTGTGTGTGTGTGTGTGTTGGTCAATGTGTAGTTATATGGAAGTAGTGCGAGGTCTCGTTCGCACATATATACACATGGTTTGAATTTATGTAAAAATTCAGTTTTAAACAAGATATGGCAGTGATGTTTTGTAAAAAAAAGTTTTTTCAAACCCTTATGCTCAATAGTAATTGAGATCTTTTACACTTCCATTTTTTATTAAGTGTTCAGCTTAATTGCTTTTAATTTTTGAGATGCGAAGCATCTTCGAGAAAATAATGTACAAAGCAGTGCCGAATTCCTCGTGGACATGAAAACCATCTGAGGAAATCCAAACACCGTGAATAAATTTACAAGCTTCTTATAGCTAAAAATGTCCATCACAGGAACCGAATCTAGATTCAGTAGACTGAATCTGTGATCACATGATTCCTAGGCTCACATGATGTTGCAATTTAAATGAAAGCAGTAAGCAGTTATATATATATATATATATATATATATATATATATATATATATATATATATATATATATAAGCTGTAAATTTATATATACAGACATGATCAGTCACCATGAAGCACCTCCATGGGGGATCGGAAATGTAAATAAAGTTGTAAAAGCAATCAACCGCCATGAAGTAAACCCAAGCGGGACGAAAAGTATATATATATATATATATATATATATATATATATATATATATATATATATATATATATTAAAGCAATAAACGTACCGGATGTAAAATATAGGCTCATCGAACAGAGTTCGACACACAGTTCATATATATAAGTATATATATATATATATATAAGAAAGTAATTAAATGCTCCAGACGTAATTCTAGGCTCATCAAACAGAGTTTGACACACAGTTTATATATATAAGTATATGTATATACGAAAGCAAATAAACGCTCCAGACGTAAGTCTAGGCTCAATCGAGGCATAACTCGATAATGTTAGTCCATATATAAATATATGTATATATATATATATATATATATATATATGTATATACAAACTGAAATGAAACCACAGACCAAAGTCCGGGCATACACACGCAACACGACTCTCAACGTAAAGAATGGTGTGTGCAAATATGAAGAGAAATGCGTTAAAGAATGTAAGAAGGCTTACAGTGGACTGCCAAAGAAGACTTCTATAGCTTTAAGTGGATGAAAACTCGTCTCCCGTCGGTAAAAATAGTAGCTATATGTGAGCTCACAAGTATTTAAAATGAGAACGCACTCAGTTTAGGGTGTGTACAGAGCAAATTTGACAGGGCTTCCTCGCCTTTTTTCTTTTATAAAATGGCCACCCCAAGCCCTCTATTTATCAAGGAGGAGCTGCTGGTGTGCCTGCGGCTAGCCGCAGATGTACCTGCGGCTCCACGGGTCCCGCCGTCTCAAAGTACGTGTACGCGTGCACTGTGATGTTTGTTCAAACTTTCAGAATTGCAATTAGAGCATTCGATTGAGGTGTATAAGACCTATTTAGGACCGCCGTTGTCGAGAGCTACGCCCTGACATGGGATTAGAGGTTGTACGAAGTTAGGAAGATGGGACTATGCCCTCGGTCTTCAAGCTTCAAATTCTATCCGGTGTGCTGCCTTGCGTAGTAGTCACTCGGGATTGGACCTCCTTAGTTCTTGTGGAACATTGTTGTGTAGAAATGTATGTATGAGATCATGAGACGGCGCGATGTAGGATCGAGGTGGCAAAATGACGATGTTACCCCTTACCGGGGTTATCTCCGGTTTGGGCTGATAAAGCAGACGTTGCTCATGGTTATCTGTACGATTAGACTGTTGCAAGTACTGAAGGTCCTCAGGGTTATCTCTGAGGTGTGCATGTCTTCCCATTGTTATCTCTGGGTCTCGTATTGAGTGCTTCGGTGTGAGTGCCGAGGTTGAAGCTGACTGCATGCATTTGAAATAAGCATTTTCGGGGTTATCTCTAGAACTGCAACAGTAATCCTGGGGGTTATCTCCAAGGTTAGCACTGCTATTCCCGGTGTTGTTTCCAGGACTGGAATCGAGCATCTCGGGGTTATCTCCGAGACAGGACTGTCCTCTCCGGTGGAATTTTTGGTATTTGAACTTCATCATTTTCCAAGGTTATCTCTGAAAGACGAATCTGCCCTCCTACAATGTTAGTGACAGGTGTGCAGAAAATTTTGAGTGTCCACACCGGGAAACCCTAATTTTTAATTTGGAAATCCTAAACCCTAATTCTAATTAGCATGACTAATGTGGTTAGTAACCTTTAATATAATTAGGAAACCCTAATTATATTTTAGAAGTTAATTTTCTATTTTAAAACCCTAATTAAAAAATTCTAGAAACTAAAATTGTAAAACCTAAGGGTTAGAAGCTTAGGGTTAAACCCTAAGGGTTAGAACCTTAAGTTAAACCCTAAGGGTTTGGCAAGTTACCTATATGCTATTAAACTTACATGTTCAATGACCAAAATGCCCTTTTTGGATTTCGTTAATTGGTAACTTGTAAATCTTGCCAAATTGGGAGTTGGTAACCAACTATTATTGACATTGTGACTCATAAACTCCAAAAAATCAGTCCAATTCATCAGTCATATACAACATATCATATTATAAATAGATTTGAGAGAGAGAAAAAAAGTCTAGCATTTTACTTATTTTGCTATCAAACACTCAACCCACATTTCTCTCTCCAAACCTCCGAATTTCTTAAGTGATTCAGTCACATTATAACCCCTAGAAACACTAAGATCAGTTAAGGAGATCAAAGATCAAGGATTGGACAAGAGAGGTATAAACCCTAACTCACCATTTGATCTTGTATGCTAAGAAAAAATTCATGTTTATGTGTTTAGATTCATGCTAGAGGATGTTATAGGATGATCTATGATGATACATCACAGATCTATATCATCAAATGGCTTTAAAAATGAAGTTTTTCAAAACTGCTCAAGAACATTATTTGTGGCCTGACAAGCTAATGTCAGGAGCCACGGATTCTTCTCTGTTCATGATTTTTGTTGTTTTATGTTTTAGATCTGTAGGCTGACATGAGCTCTTCGATATGGAAGTGGAATCACAACCATTTCATATCCAGATTATAGGTTATTCATGGTCAAAACCCATTGACCGAGCATGACCAAGAGTTTCTGGGCAACCTAGAAACTCGTTTTCAATGCCTGACAGGATTTTGTTAGCCCCAGATCTGTCAGGTGTTATTTTCCTTGATGATGTTTTTATATCTAGATTATAGCCTATTATATGGACTTTAGATCCCATAAACAGTCAACAAATCGAGTGTAGTGAGCGGTCAAACTAGGCCATTCGGTTACGATTGCAATTTCTGGTATTCCCAAAAATCGGATGAACAAGCCCTCTGACAGGGTTTGACCAAGCTTAATCCGGAACATGTGATGTAGTTGGGCTGATCTGTTCTTATATACATGTTCTATGACATGCGAACTACACATTTGGACCATGAGAACACTTAACTAATGACCAGAGCACCTGATTAAGTGGGTTGAAAGTGGCACCACGAACTTCTTGGGTTTATGGGTTACCCAGAAAACCCAGGAACACTCTGACAAGCACTTTGGAGACACAGATCTCCTTGATATGATGTAGTATGACCAAACTAAGTGTTGGAACTTGTAGAGTTACATAAACACTACACGATGGATGCTCAAGCTTGCCCATAAACGCATTACACTGAGAATCAAAGGTGGTCAAATGAGACCCCTTGAACACTGACTGTCAGTGTTCTTGAGCCCAAGAACACCTACAGTGACAAAAAGCGTCGCTATAGGCTATAGCGATGATTTATTTACTTTCTATTTTTTGATTTTTCAGAAATTGATTAAAATAGAAATAAATTTTAAAAAATTACAAAAATGGTTTTAAAAATTATTTTAATTATGAAAATTAACTTGTTATAATTTGGGATATTATTTATTAATATTTATAATTATTTGAATATTAATGGTATTTAATTTATTTAATTAGTATATTAAATAAATTAGAGAAAAAATGATTTTAATATTATAAAAATTATTTTAAATAAGAATAAAGTGTTTAAAAATATTTTGAATTATAAAATGTAATTTTCAATATTTTTGGAAAATTCTAATTAATAAGTTAGACTTGATGAGTGTTTATATAGGTTATAAACACTGATGTGGCTATGTAGTAATGTGCCTAGGAGAAAGATTGACTGTAAATTACATTAATTCGTGTTATGATTTATTGTTCTAATTGTGAGACTGATATTGTGATTATAGGTCTTGTGAACGTAGATAAGTATATTGTGTAGCAGTAATCAACGCGGAAGACAAGTTTCCTTAACTCAACCTTGAGTTAGTACTTTTTAAATATTATGGTGGTTAATTATTGTTAATTAGACCACGTCTGAGACTTTTTGTTGATTATTCACAGTTAGTGCATGTTTATTAATTCAAATTGAATTAGTGATTCTGAGAATATACTTGGAGATTATCTGTTGTTGGATACTTACATCCGTAGAAGCTATTATTGATAGTACAGATAATTCATATTATCGAATTGTGTTGAGAAATGTCTTAGCTAATTATTTTGGCTAGACGAACATTTGTCAGGAAGATGGGACTATGCCCTCGGTCTTCAAGCTTCAAATTCTATCCGGTGTGCTGCCTTGCGTAGTAGTCACTCGGGATTAGACCTCTTTGGTTCTTGTGGGACATTTGTGACGCCCCCAAAATAGGTATACAACACCCATTCTGAGTCGCCAAATACATGGTATAGAAAGCAAATTAAAACTTCAATAATACAATTGTCGTGCAAAATACGATAACACATACTGTGAGTTTAAATACAATTATTGTCTTCTAGACAATATACACACTCAAATAAGTCCTCGTTACAATTACTCAAACACTATTTTACATAAATAGTGAGGACTGCTAAAACATCTTTCTAGAACTATCACTCCGTACCCCGACTAGTTCCTGCTATGTTCTCACCTCCTGAGAAAAATGAAACAAAAAGGAAAAGGGTGAGCTCAACTAGCCCAGTAAAGAATATTATGACTAAGATAATATACAACAAATTATCGTTAGTCTTTAACAGGGAAAAATCTGATAAAATATAATAGCCAACAAGTTTTAGATCAACAACTGCAGCGGAAACAACAATCTATTAGAAAAGTCAAGTGGAGAATGAGTTCTACTATCTTCTAAGATTTAAAAGTCCATCATCAATTTTATCCCTGCAACAACAATCAATATACATCTTTAATCAAATATTCATCTTTGCACTACAGGCCAAAGATATTTATTTGTATCACCAGTTGGTCATGTTCATCTCAACACCTGTTCATCTTTGCACTACGGGCCAAAGATATTCATTAGTTAATCATTCATCTTTGCACTACAGGCCAAAGAGATTCAGTAATATCATCATTTAGGACTGAGGATGATGAAAAATATTTTAAAGAAAACGAATCTAGTGTGACAGAAGGACAAATAGTAAGGATTCGTATAACAGTTTATCCAAGATCAATAATACTCCATAATAACCAATTTTGGAGCAAAATTCAAGAATAAAGATCAAAACATGGATACAATCAAAGATAGTAACCATATAGACATCTTGGACAAAAAGAAGAAAATTTCATTTTTCGGTGAATAGTGTCGTATTCGTGAATAGTGTCGTATACATGAATAGTAACCCCAACACAAAAAGTTCCAAATTTGATAAAATTTTAGATCAATACTTCGGCATAATGATATTGAATAAATAATATCATATATGAAGAAAATAATATCCCTTACCTCAAAATATCAGTACTTCTCATCGAAATATCGATATAAGGCTGAAGAAAACTTGCACTGATGAACAGAAACTCTCAAAGTATCTAAATACTCACAAAATACACTCAATAATCTGGAGAGATAAAGAGAGAAAATTTATTTCTGGTGTGATTTTTAATTCTAACTTAGCCCTCTATTTATAGGAAAATTTTAGTAGGCGACCTGCAACCTGATGGCTTTATCTGCTACTATTTTCACCCACCACATTTAAAATAAAATTCAGCACATTGCTTCACTAACCACAAGTGGGGCCCACCAATTCTAGAATTTTCTCCCAAAAATAATTTATAACCTGATTTCTGAATCAACCACCTCTTAAAATTCATAACAAATCATACGCTCATTTTTAACGGTTCAAAATTTGTGGACATATACTCAACTTATATATGTATAACATATCCAAAAATTACAACGATCCAACGGTCGGATTAAAAATTATAACTCCCATAATATATCTCAAAAAAATACTGGTTTGATTTTTAATACCTTCAATCCGACAAAATACTAATAAAACACCTTAACATTAATTTCTTCATTTATAACCACAATAAATATATCCAACATTTATATCCACGTAAAATAAATATTTCCTTATCATATGAATCAATAATTAATTATTCACAAATAATATTACAGAATCACATTTATGACAACCAGGCCGTTCCCAGGAAAGAGGGGGCTTTTCAATAAGAATTTCTCCTTACTGGCGCGCAATTAGGTGACCAAACATCTCCTTGCCAGAACTTTCTAGACATTGCCAATAATGCTATCTAATAATATTATTCAAATAATATGAATTATTGATCTGATAATGGGAAATATTGTGCAGTGACAATTATTGAAACAACAATAATATAAAATATCAACGCAGCAATTATTGAATCAATAAAATAAAATATTGAACAGTAATTACTGTAACAATTATTAAGTAGTGCCTTCTTACGTAAGGATCAATAATTCATCACTATTGTGCATCCACGCGTATTACTGTATTTTTACCACCGGATATTCCAACAGTGTTAACGGTAACAACTACGCCGTTATTTATAAAAACGCAAACTTGTCATTTTCTTCATCCGATTGTTATTCTGTTATGGGGCCCACAAATAATTGCGCCGTCGTACGAATATTCCCCGACAACAAGAATATTCCACGACCAAACGAATATTCCCCGCCAACAATGATTATTTTATAACCACTTGCATATTTTGTAAAATTTGCACATTTCACCCATAACCAGATAATTATATCAAATTAATACCTTATTATTCACAAATATAATTAGAGGAAATTCAATTTTATTTATAATAGGTTGGGGTCTTACAACCTCCCCTCCTTATGAAATTTTGTCCTCGAAATTGACATACGTACCTGGTGTTTCGAAAAGGTGAGGATACCTCGCTTTCATTTCTGATTCCAACTCCCAGGTCATTTCTTCAATAGCATGGTTTCTTCATAAAACCTTAACTTGTGGTATAACCTTGGTGCGTAGGACATGCTCTTTTCTATCCAAGATCTTAACAGGTTCTTCTTCGTACGTTAAATCTTCGGCTATCTCGTCTGGTTCTAACGCAATAATATGGTTCAGGTCTTTCACATATTTACGAAGCATGGATATATGAAAAATATTATGAACACGAGACATACTTGGAGGTAATGCGAGTCTATAGGCCACATTTCCTATTCGGTCAAGAATCTCAAATGGACCAACAAATCGTGGATTGAGCTTTCCTCTCTTCCCAAATCTTGTAACTCCCTTCCATGGTGCAACACGTAACAATACATGATCCCCAATATTAAATTCCACGTCTTTTCGATGAAGATCCGCATAACTCTTTTGTCGATCTTGTGCTATTTGTATACGTTGTAGAATCATTTGGATCTTTTCTGTAGTCATGCATACTAATTCTGGTCCCAACAGCGTTGCTTCTCCCACCTCGTCCCAGCATACTGGAGAACGACACTTTCGTCCATACAACGCTTCGAATGGAGCCATGCCTATACTTGTTTGATAACTGTTCTTGTAGGAGAATTCCACCAGTGGCAAGTACTTATCCCAACTTCCTTTAAAATCTAGGACATGAAGTCTTAATAGATCTTCAAGGGTTTGAATAGTCCTCTCTGATTGTCCGTCCGTTTGAGGATGGTATGCCGAACTGAATCGTAAATTCGTGCCCATAGCTTTTTGCAAGCTAACCCAAAATCGTGAAGTGAATCTTGGGTCACGATCCAAAACTATGGATACTGATATACCATGCAATCTCACAATCTCATTTACGTACATGCGAGCAAGACGTTCAAGGGAATAAGTCTCACGTATCGGTAAGAAATGGGAAGACTTGGTTAATCTATCAACAATAACCCAAATTGCATCTATGCCTTGAGAAACTTTGGGAAGACCTGTAACGAAATCCATAGTAATGTGTTCTCACTTCCATTTCGGAATCTGAAGTGGTTGTAATGGATCCTTTGGCACTTGATGCTCCGCCTTTACACGTTGACAAGTTAAACACCTCGAGATAAACTCCGCGATCTCTCTCTCTTCATATTGTTCCACCAAAATATATGTCGAATATCATGATACATTTTGGTACTCCCAGGATGGATTGCAAACGGTGTGTTGTGTGCCTCCATCATGATTCTATGCTTCAAGTCAGAATCGTTAGGAACACAAAGTCTGGAGTTGAATCTAAGTATTCCTTCTTCATCGATTCTTGCTTCTGGAATAGCACCTTCTTGCACTTTCTTCTTCATACGCATCAGCTCCATGTCCGTAGCTTGAGCAGCTTTAACTTTATCGATTAAAGTCGGTTCTACTCGTATATCATCACGTGAGTCCCTAAAGTCTTTAACTCTATATCTATCATTTGTAAGTTATATGAAATGGGTCTTTGACAATATCGCACTCGTACTCGTATACGATCTTTTACTCAACACGTCAGCTACCACGTTCGCTTTTCCAAGATGGTATGGTCAGAACATGTGCCGAAATGAGTCGAATCTTGAGCTCTTGGAAAATCTTCTAGCATTCCTCGCTCCATATGAATTTTGTATCTTTTCGAGTCAGCTAAGTTAATGGATTAGTGATTCGAGAAAATCTTTCCATGAATCTCCGATAGTAACCTGTTAAGCCTAGAAAGCTATGTATTTCGATTACTGACTTAAGTTGCTCTCAACTATGACTCATATCCCAATCATGGATAGCACGTCACAATAGCACCTATTGTTTTACCACCAAACAATTATAGCGTCCCCTACGAAAAGTCTGGCTTTGGTGCATTCTACAAAGGAAGTTACCAGATAGAGGCTTGAATACCAACTCTTATAGTTGGGTTTTTAACTCCTGAAGTTCAATAAGAGCCATTCAATAAGAGATTTTAGAAATGAGTTTTGTACCGGGCTCAAGGTCGATACAAAATTCAATATCACGCTCTGGGGTAGACCAGGAAGTTCTTTAGGAAATACGTCAGAAAATTCACTAACAACATAAATAGCATTCAAATCTGACGTATTTTTATTTAAATCCATGAAATGGGCTAAGAAAACTTGACATCCGTTTTTCAATAAACGAATGGCTTTATAGCTTGATATGAAAGTGTTTGACTTCAATGATTTGGTTTCTTGAATTCGCATAACAGGTTAGTTAGGAATATGAAAACTAACAACCTTACGAAAACACTCAAATTTGGCATGATAAGTAGTTAACCAATCAATTCCTAAAATCACATCAAAAGCAAGTATCTTTAAAGATATAAGATTAACAGGTAATGTGATAGTGCCAACTTGGATAAAAGAAGATTTATAAATTATGGATATAATAACAGTTTCTCCTAACGGAGACTCCACAGATAAGTCAAAGTCTAATTTATCCAGAGTCAAGTTTAAACGTTGAACACAAGAAGGAGAAATAAAAGAGTGGGTAAAACTGGTATCTAATAAGGTATAGACTTCAAAAGAATTTATATTTAACTAACCAGTGCTAACTTCGTTCGGGTTACTCGCTCTTTGAGAAGTCACAAAAAATGCTCTTCCTGAAACCACCGACTTTGTTTTGTCTGTATCCACCTTTGGTGCCGCCGTCCCAGCTGGACTTTATTTCGCTACAGGACAAAATCGAGCTATGTGACCGTCTTTTCCACAACTATAACATACCTCGGAAGGCTTTGAACAGTTTGACCTTATATATCCCTCCTCTCCGCATCTGTAGCATCTAACTGGCGGTCGTTCTCCCCCCTAGAATTTGTTGCTGGTGCTGGTGATATTGTTGATGTCTTCCCGTTATCGTTAAATCTTCTCTTATTAGATCGGACATCTCTTTCCACAATATCAACGCGTCGTGCGGTTTTTACCCATGCATCACTCATTCTCACTCGTTCCGTTATTGCTTCTTTTAGCTCAGATTCTAGCTTTATCATCTTATACTCTGCCAAAGAGTGCTTCTGTTGAAGCATTACATATCCGGTAACACAAACTTGAATTGTTGCATCCTTTTGCTCCACGACCGCCTGTCGTTCTTCAGCCTGCTCTTCTAACTCATGAATACGATTTTGCAAATTCTACATTTTGATCATATAATACCTCTGATAAACTCTCCTCAGGTACCTCTTCTTCCTTTTCTTCCTCACTCTCGGCTGTTACCTCTGCGACTATCTCGGGTGCAACTATCAATTCTTCACTCACCACGTGGATATCTCTAATTCCTTCTTTGCCTGACATCACATTATCCTGGTTGGTGATTAAAGGTGTTTCCACGATCTCATTCACTCCATTATTAACGTTCCCAGCTGCCATTCTTAAATACTGCCATAAAACAAGGGTTAATAGCCATGCAACATATTATCCCTATACTCTGACCGACCAAATAAATACCAAATAAACTTAGTCAGGTCATACTAGTGAAGGAATTCCCCATCTCTCCCCTCCTAGTTCTTGTCTCACATCTCAGCCAAGGATCATATCCCTAAGCTTTGATACCAACTGTGACGCCCCCAAAATAGGTATACAACACCCATTTTGAGTCGCCAAATACATGGTACAGAAAGAAAACTACAACTTCAATAATACAATTGTCGTGCAAAATACGACAACACATACTGTGAGTTTAAATATAAATATTGTCTTCTAGACAATATCCACACTCAAATAAGTCCTCGTTACAATTATTCAAACACTATTTTACAGAAATAGTGAGGACTGCTAAAACATCTTTCTAGAACCATCACTCCGAACCCCGACTAGTTCCTGCTATGTTCTCACCACTGAGAAAAATGGAACAAAAAGGAAAAGGGTGAGCTCAACTAGCCCAGTAAAGAATATTGTAAGACCCCAACTTATTAATGAATAAAATCAAATTTTCTCTAAATATTATTGTGAATAATAAGGGGCTAATTTGATATAATACTTTGGTTATAGGTGAAATGTGCAAATTTTGCAAAATAAGCAAGTGGTTATAAAATATTCATTTTGTCGGGGAATATTCGTTTGGTCGTGGAATATTCTTGCTGTCGGGGAATATTCGTACGACGGCGCAGCCTTGTGTGGGCCCCATAACAGAAAGCGATTGGATGAAGAAAATGACAAGTATAAGTTATTTATAAATAACGGCGTAGTTGTTACCGTTAATACTGTTGGAATACCCGGTGATTAAAATACAGTAGCACACGGTATTGCACCAATTATTAATTCTTACGTAAGAAGGCACTACTCAATAATTGTTACAGTAGTTATTGTTCAATATTTTATTTTATTGATTCAATAATTGTTGCATTGATATTTTATATTATTGTTGTTTCAATAATTGTTGCTGCACAGTATTTTCCATTATCAGATCAATAATTCATATTATTTGAATAATATTATTATATAACATTATTGGCAATGTCTAGAAAGTTCTGTCTAAGGAGAGGTTTGGTCATCTAATTGTGCGCCAGTAAGGAGAAATCCTTATTGGAAAGCCCCCTCTTTCCTGGGAACGGCCTGGTTGTCATAAATGTGATTCTGTAATATTATTTGTGAATAATTAATTATTGATTCATATGATAAGGAAATATTTATTTTATGTGGATATAAATGAGGGATATATTTTTGTGGTTAAAAATGAAGGAGTTAATGTTGAGGTGTTTTATCAGAATGGAGGTATTAAAAATCAAATCAGGGTTTTTGAGAAATATTGCGGGTGTTATAATTTTTAATCCGACCGTTGGATCGTGGTAATTTTTGGATATGTTATACATATATAAGTTGAATATATGTCCACAAATTTTGAACCGTTAAAAATGAACGTATGATTTATTATGAATTTTACGAGATGACTGGTTCAGAAATTGTTGAATTTTCGGAGTTTATCATTTTGATGGAAAATTCTAGAATTGGTGGGCCCCACTTGTGGTTGGTGAAGAAATGTGCTGAATTATATTTCAAATGTGGTGGGTGGGAATAGTAGCAGGTAAAGCCATCAGGTTGCAGGTCAAACCTACTAAAATTTTCCTATAAATAGAGGGCTAAGTTAGAATTGAAAATCACACCAGAAACAAGTTTTCTCTCTTTCTCTCTCTAGATTATTGAGTGTATTTTGTGAGTATTTAGATACTTTGAGAGTTTCTATTCATCAGAGCAAGTTTCTTTCAGCCTTATACCGGTATTCCGACCAGAAGTACTGATATCTTGAGGTAAGGGATATTATTTTCTTCTTAAATGATATTATTTTCTTCAATATCATTATGCTGAAATATTGACATGAGTTTTTATCAAATTTGGAACTTTTTGTGTCGGGGTTACTATTCACGTATACGGCACTATTCACGTATACGGTACTATTCACGAATACGGCACTATTCACCGAAAAATAAAATTTTTCCTTTTTGTCCAAGATGTCTATTATGGTTACTATCTTTGATTGTATCCATGTTTTGATCTTTATTTTTGAATTCTGCTTCACAATTGATTATTATGAAGTATTATTGATCTTGGATAAACTGTTATACGAATCCCTACTATTTGTCCTTCTGTCTCATTGGATTCGTTCTCTTTAAGATATTTTTCATCATCCTCAGTCCTAAATGATGATATTAATGAATATCTTTGGCCTGTAGTGCAAAGATGTATGATTACTTGATGAATATCTTTGGCCTGTAGTGCAAAGATGAACAGGTGTTGAGATGAACATGACTGACAGGTGATACAAATGAATATCTTTGGCCTGTAGTGCAAAGATGAATATTTGGATAAAGATGATTATTAATTGATGTTACAGGGATAAAATATTGATGATGGACTTTTAAATCTTAGAAGATAGTAGAATTCTTTCTCTACTTGACTCTTTTAATGGTTTGCTGTTTCCGCTGCAGTTGTTGATCTAAAACTTGTTGTCGATTATATTCTATCAGATTTTTCCCTGTTGAAGACTAACGATAATTTGTTTGTATATTATCTTAGTCATAATATTCTTTACTGGGCTAGTTGAGCTCACCCTTTTCCTTTTTGTTCCATTTTTCTTCTCAGGAGGTGAGAACATAGCAGGATCTAGTCGGGGTATGGAGTGATGGTTCTAGAAAGATGTTTTAGCAGTCCTCACTATTTCTGTAAAATAGTGTTTGAATAATTGTAATGAGGATTTATTTGAGTGTGGATATTGTCTAGAAGACAATATTTGTATTTAAACTCACAGTATGTGTTGTCGTATTTTGCACGACATTTGTATTATTGAAGTTGTAGTTTGCTTTCTGTACCATGTATTTGGCGACTCAGAATGGGTGTTGTATACCTATTTTGGGGGCGTCACAAATATTATGACTAAGATAATATACAACAAATTATTGTTAGTCTTCAACAGGGAAAAATCTGATAAAATATAATAGCCAACAAGTTTTAGATCAACAACTGCAGCGGAAACAACAATCCATTAGAAGAGTCAAGCAGAGAATGAGTTCTACTATCTTCTAAGATTTAAAAGTCCATCATCAATTTTATCCCTGTAACAACAATCAATATACATCTTTAATCAAATATTCATCTTTGCACTACAGGCCAAAGATATTTATTTGTATCACCAGTTGGTCATGTTCATCTCAACACCTATTCATCTTTACACTACGGGCCAAAGATATTCATTAGTTAATCATTCATCTTTGCACTACAGGCCAAAGATATTCAGTAATATCATCATTTAGGACTGAGGATGATGAAAAATATTTTAAAGAAAACGAATCCAGTGTGACAGAAGGACAAATAGTAAGGATTCATATAACAGTTTATCCAAGATCAATAATACTCCATAATAACCAATTTTGGAGCAAAATTCAAGAATAAAGATCAAAACATGGATACAATCAAAGATAGTAACCATAATAGACATCTTGGACAAAAAGAAGAAAATTTCATTTTTCGGTGAATAGTGTCGTATTCGTGAATAGTGTCGTATACGTGAATAGTGCGGTAAACGTGAATAGTAACCCCGAGACAAAAAGTTCTAAATTTGATAAAAATTTAGATCAATACTTCGGCATAATGATATTGAATAAATAATATCATATATGAATAAAAATAACATCCCTTACCTCAAAATATCAGTACTTCTGATCGAAATATCGGTATAAGGCTGAAGGAAACTTGCACTGATGAACAGAAACTCTCAAAGTATCTAAATACTCACAAAATACACTCAATAATCTAGAGAGATAAAGAGAGAAAACTTATTTCTGGTGTGATTTTCAATTCTGACTTAGCCCTCTATTTATAGGAAAATTTTAGTAGGCGACCTGCAACCTGATGGCTTTACCTGCTACTATTTTCACCCACCACATTTAAAATAAAATTCAGCACATTTCTTCACCAACCACAAGTGGGGCCCACCAATTCTAGAATTTTTCACCAAAAATGATTTATAACCTGATTTCCGAATCAGCCACCTCTTAAAATTCATAACAAATCATACGCTCTTTTTTAACGGTTCAAAATTTGTGGACATATACTCAACTTATATATGTATAACATATCAAAAAATTACAACGATCCAACGGTCGGATTAAAAATTATAACTCCCGCAATATATCTCAAAAAAATACTGGTTTGATTTTTAATACCTTTAATCCGACAAAATACTAATAAAACACCTCAACATTAATTCCTTCATGTATAACCACAATAAATATATCCAACATTTATATCCACATAAAATAAATATTTTCTTATCATATGAATCAATAATTAATTATTCACAAATAATATTACAGAATCACATTTATGACAACCAGGCCGTTCACAGGAAAGAGGGGGCTTTCCAATAAGAATTTCTCCTTACTGGCGCGCAATTAGGTGACAAAACCTCTCCTTGACAGAACTTTCTAGACATTGCCAATAATGCTATCTAATAATATTATTCAAATAATATGAATTATTGATCTAATAATGGAAAATACTGTGCAGTGACAATTATTGAAACAACAATAATATAAAATATCAACGCAGCAATTATTGAATCAATAAAATAAATTATTGAACAGCAACTACTATAACAATTATTGAGTAGTGCCTTCTTACGTAAGGATCAATAATTCATCAATACTGTGCATCCACGCGTATTACTGTATTTTAACACCGAGTATTCTAACAGTGTTAACGGTAACAACTATGTCGTTATTTATAAAAACTCAAACTTGTCATTTTCTTTATCCGACAATTATTCTGTTATGGGGCCCACAAATGACTGCTCCGTCGAACGAATATTCTCCGACAACAAGAATATTCCACGGCCAAATGAATATTCTCCGACAACAATGATTATTTTATAACCACTTGCATATTTTGCAAAATTTGCACATTTCTCCCATAACCAGAGAATTATATCAAATTAATACCTTATTATTCACAATAATAATTAGAGAAAATTCGATTTTATTTATAATAAGTTGGGGTCTTACAACATTGCTGTGTAGAAATGTATGTATGAGATCATGAGACGGCGCGATGTAGGATCGAGGTGGCCAAATGACGATGTTACCCCTCACCGAGGTTATCTCCGGTTTGGGCTGATAAAGCAGACGTTTCTCATGGTTATCTGTGCGATTAGACTGTTGCAAGTACTGAAGGTCCTCAGGGTTATCTCTGAGGTCTGCATGTCTTCCCGGTGTTATCTCCGGGTCTCGTACTGAGTGCCTCGGTGTGAGTGCCGAGGTTGAAGCTGACTGCATGCATTTGAAATAAGCATTTTCGGGGTTATCTCCGGAACTGCAATAGCAATCCTTACGGTTATCTCCAAGGTTAGCACTGCTATTCCCGGTGTTGTTTCCAGGACTGGAATCGAGCATCTCGGGGTTATCTCCGAGACAAAACTGTCCTCTCTGGTGGAATTTTCGGTATTTGAACTGCATCATTTTCCAGGGTTATCTCTAAAAGACGAATCTACCCTCCTGCAATGTTAGTGACAGGTGTGCAGAAAATTTTGAGTGTCCACACCGGGAAACCCTAATTTTTAATTTAGAAATTCTAAACCCTAATTAGGAAACCCTAATTCTTATTAGCATGACTAATGTGGTTAGTAACCTTTAATATAATTAGGAAACCCTAATTATATTTTAGAAGTTAATTTTCTATTTTAAAACCCTAATTAAAAAATTCTAGAAACTAAAATTGTAAAACCTAAGGGTTAGAAGCTTAGGGTTAAACCCTAAGGGTTAGAACCTTAGGTTAAACCCTAAGGGTTTGGCAAGTTACCTATATGCTATTAAACTTACATGTTCAATGACCAAAATGCCCTTTTTGGATTTCTTTAATTGGTAACTTGTAAATCTTGCCAAATTGGGAGTTGGTAACCAACTATTATTGACATTGTGACTCATAAACTCCAAAAAATCAGTCCAATTCATCAGTCTTATACAAGATATCATATTATATATAGATTAGGGAGAGAGAAGAAAAGTCTAGCATTTTGCTTATTTTACTATCAAACACTCAACCCACATTTCTCTCTCCAAACCTTCGAATTTCTTAAGTGATTCAGTCACATTACAACCCCTAGAAACACTAAGATCAGTTAAGGAGATCAAAGATCAAGGATTGGACAAGAGAGGTATAAACCCTAACTCACCATTTGATCTTGTATGCTAAGAAAAAATTCACGTTTATGTGTTTAGATTCATGCTAGAGGATGTTATAGGATGATCTCTGATGATACATCACAGATCTATAGCATCAAATGGCTTTAAAAATGAAGTTTTTCAAAACTGCTCAAGAACATTATTTGTGGCCTGAGAAGCTAATGTCAGGAGCCACGGATTCTTCTCTGTTCATGATTTTTGTTGTTTTATGTTTTAGATCTGTAGGCTGGCATGAGCTCTTCGATATGGAAGTGGAATCACAACCATTCCATATCCAGATTGTAGGTTATTCATGGTCAAAACCCATTGACCGAGCATGACCAAGAGTTTCTGGGCAACCTAGAAACTCGTTTTCAGTGCCTGACAGGATTTTGTTAGCCCCAGATCTGTCAGGTGTTATTTTCCTTGATGATGTTATTATGTCTAGATTATAGCCTGTTATATGGACTTTAGATCCCACAAACAGTCAACAAATCGAGTGTAGTGAGCGGTCAAACTAGGCCATTCGGTCACGATTGCAGTTTCAGGAATTCCCAGAAATCGGATGAACAAGCCCTCTGACAGGGTTTGACCAAGCTTAATCTGGAACATGTGATGTAGTTGGGTTGATCTGTTCTTATATACATGTTCTATGACATGCGAACTACACATTTGGACCATGAGAACACTTAACTAATGACCAGAGCACCTGATTAAGTGGGCTTGAAAGTGGCACCACGAACTTCCTGGGTTTATGGGTTACCCAGAAAACCCAGGAACACTCTGACAAGCACTTTGGAGACACAGATCTCCTTGATATGATGTAGTATGACCAAACTAAGTGTTGAAATTTGTAGAGTTACATAAACACTACACGATGGATGCTCAAGCTTGCCCATAAACGCATTACACTAAGAATCAAAGGTGGTCAAACGAGACCCCTTGAACACTGATTGCCAGTGTTCTTGAGCCCAAGAACACCTACAGCGACAAAAAGCGTCGCTATAGGCTATAGCGATGATTTATTTACTTTCTATTTTTTGATTTTCCGGAAATTGATTAAAATAGAAATAAATTCTAAAAAATTACAAAAATAGTTTTAAAAATTATTTTAATTATGAAAATTAACTTATTATAATTTGGGACATTTTTATTAATATTTATAATTATTTGAATATTAATGGTATTTAATTTATTTAATTAGTATATTAAATAAATTAGAGAAAAAATGATATTAATATTATAAAAATTATTTTAAATAAGAATAAAGTGTTTACAAATATTTTGAATTATAAAATGTAATTTTCAATATTTTTGGAAAATTCTTATTAATAAATTAATATTAATGATATTAAATTTATTTAATTATGATATGAAATAAATAAGTTAAAAATGGTTTTATTGATTTAAAAGTGAGGAAAGTGATATAATAATATTTTAAGTTATAATTAATGACTTTTAATATTTTGATAATAATTTTATTAATATTTAAATAGTAATGGTGATGGTTTAAAAATTATTTTACTTACTTTAAAAATCATTTAAATAGAATATTGATGATTTAAAAAAAATTAAATTATTATAAATGACTTTAATATTTTGACAAGTATGTCATTAATATTTTAATATTATTAAATATTAATGATGATGGAATTAATCAGTAATTAAATCATTTAAAAATGATTTGAGTGTTTGAAAAATTATTATAAATTATAATAATTGTATATAAATTACTAAAAGCTTCCAAAAAATATTATAAATGATATATGACTTATCTAATGTAATATTGAAGCTTTGAGACCGAGTTTAAGTGCCAATAAATGTGTTAATTATCTGATAGGGTGACCAATACACCGAGAATAGACTGAAGTCAAACCAGACCGAACTAGTTAGACTTGATGAGTGTTTCTATAGGTTATAAATACTGATGTGGCTATGTAGTAATGTGCCTAGGAGAAAGATTGACTGTAAATTATATTAATTCGTGTTATGATTTATTGTTCTAATTGTGAGACTGATATTGTGATTATAGGTCTTGTGAACGCAGATAAGTATATTGTGTAGCAGTAATCAACGCGGAAGACAAGTTTCCTTAACTCAACCTTGAGTTAGTACTTTTTAAATATTATGGTGGTTAATTATTGTTAATTAGACCACGTCTGAGACTTTTTGTTGATTATTCACAGTTAGTGCATGTTTATTAATTCAAATTGAATTAGTGATTCTGAGAATATACTTGGAGATTATCTGTTGTTGGATACTTACATCCGTAGAAGCTATTATTGATAGTACAGATAATTCATGTCTATTATCGAATTGTGTTGAGAAATATCTTAGCTAATTATTTTGGCTAGACGAAAATTTGTTAGAACTTGATAGGTTCGAGAAGAGAACACAATTATTATTGACAGATCGATGCCAATTATTTTGGCTTGATCAAGAAGTGATTAGATATTAAAATCATAGTATTTTGTTGTTAAATCAAACTCTGATTATAAGACTGAGAAGAAAAACCTTTTATATAAAGGGAATATTTTTGGTCGTATATTCGGCCTTACGTGTGTGTAAGTATTATGCATAATATAGGGTACAAGGAGTTGGCCGCTCTAAGTACTTGTAGAGGGATATAATTTAATCTATATAGTTATCTGATACATCTGGGTATATCAAAGTTAAATCTTTGATAGTTACTCGAGAAGAGAAGTTCAAGATCCAATGAATCACTCAGCATAAATCAGGAAAACATTCCACTTTGTTAATACGTAGAATTGATTCCTGCTTATTTAATTGAATATCGTAGAAACTTTGAAAGCATTGTACTCTTTCATTATTAGATTATTGTGTTGCATAGAATGCGAGAAGACGTGTTAGTAATTAACAAATTGTTCAGCTATTTCAAAGTTCACCGGTGTTATCTTATCAAATTAGATAGTATGTTATTATTGATTCTTATACATTCATTATATGTCTTAACTTGCAGGCAAATTTGTTGCTCACCCTTGCTAAATAAAACATTTCAGCTAGGGAAGAAGTGGAAGGAGGTGATGTGAAGAACAAGGGCAAAGGTGTTATGCTGGAATAGTTATGAATAACATTATTATTATGTTATGTTTGTAAACTCGTTTTGTATATCTAAATGGTATGTTTATAATATTAAGGCTAGATAACCTGGGACGAATGTATTACCATCATCTGTTAATGTGATATGTATTGCAACTTATAAATGAATGGGTAGTTAGATGTTATTATATTGTGAACAGTGAGCACCAAACTCGGGGTTCAAGTAACCCGAATTTGGGGGGCGTCACATGACCATTCTTGAGTTCACTTTTACAAGTTTTAGCTTACAACTTACATGGTATTAAAGCATAACAAGATCAAGTGGTTACCATATCTTATAACTTGGCTATATGTCCACATAGAGATATTACACAATCTGTTAATACTCATGCTTATAGTGTTCATATTGTTTATTCACAATTGTAATTGTTTAACATTTTGAATCATGCTTTAAACTCATGTTTGGTTTACTACCGTTATATCAAACACATAAGAGTCATGCTTAGAGATATAGGGAATGTAAACATGTTATTTTAGATTCTAAGAACTTAACTACCCATACTTAATGCACTTGGCTTGAAAACATATCCAAGTTTACTTTTGAAATCCTTTTAAACTTGAACAACGTAATTTAACACATACAAGGCAACTTTAAAGCTCTTATCATATGTAGTCAAGTCATGTTAACACGTTCGCAAGATCAGAATGTATATCATGTAGTAGTCATGCTTGTTAGCTTACTATACTAAGCTTTTTCTTGAAAACTTCTTTAACACAAAGCCTAATAAGGTGGTCATGAATAACGGAACTATGAATCATATATCATGCTTATTTATGTGTGAAATCAGTCATGTGTGTAGACTACTAAGCTCAAAATCTGCAGAACATGAATTTTAACAAAGTTTGTTTTCAAAACTCTAAGTCCTTGTTAAAGATCTTCTACTAAATCATGTTGGACACTTCATAACTCATAAGGAAACCTTATAACACAGGTCATACCTCTTTTTCATGTGTACATAAGCCATAATACCATATTAGCAACAACCTAGCATAACAGAATCTAGCAACTGGTTTTGAGGTACGGCGCAGCTGTGCTGCACCCTAGTATAAACAGGGCGCAGTTGCGCCACGTCAAAATCAGAAGCAGTAAACAGACTCTGTTTTGCAGAGTATCACCCAACTTGATTTCCAACGATTTAAGCTAGTTCCAAACCATCATTAAAGGGTTCATACATGTAATTAAACTTTTTAAACACATTATAACATGTTAATTCATATCAATTGGCATAGAAATTTAAATAATTTCAAGAATTTATCAAAACCCATTTCAAGAACATAACTAGGGTTTATACCTTCTTAAGCTCGAATTGGACTTCCTACACTCTGAGTATGCTTCTATAATATGCTCAGCAACTTAGAACTACTCAAACTTAGAATCATAAGATAATTACAAGCAACTAAAAACTAAAATTAAAGCTTCTATTTATAAAGGAACCTTGGACTAAATTTAGGGTTTACATGAAAGTTAGTATCCATGGTATTTTGGAAGGAAACAATGGTTATTCAAGAGTTAGCTAACCACCATTTGCCTAGCCATCATCACCTATACTTAGCCATTTGGAAGTTAGGTATTTTAGCTTCAAGTTACTGTTCATGTACTTTTGTCACACTTAATTTGGGATAAGAGCAAATATCTCAGCATTTTATCATTAAGGCTTGGGTTGGTTCCTTTTAATTCCCATAATGTAATATTAAGGTACAATTGCTACCATATTAAAAAATTAAGGATTAGTTATATACTCATATCATATAATCTATTTACATTAAATACACGCAATAAAATAACGCAGTTTGGTATTATTGTCCGGGTATCCCCCATAATTATTTTTACTACTCACATAACCACATTATAACATTATTTAATATCAATTTTTATTTAAACAATTAATTTCCTTCCCAGTTTCTAGAATACACAGATGTTTAGTTAATTCTTTATTACAACTACATGGGATTTCATTTTACTACTAGGTACCTCATGTCATTGCAATATACTCCTATTGTATGGTTTTTATTAATGTCACGCATAATGCATAAGTGTTTCATTTCATTTTTATAGAAGAAAACTAATTTTCTCAAACTGACCACTGGCGCAACTGCGCTAGTCTGTACTGCTGGGATAGCACAGCTGCGCTGGACCCTAGCAGTGCCAAACTGGTTTAGCTTCAATGCAGTTCTAACTTCTACGGCCATACTAGTTTTACATTACATAAATTAACGTCCACATGAGTACTATTGCTATTCTAAGAGTGTATTCATTCCTTATACGAAATCACATAATCATACACAAATAACCTTCCTAGTTCTCTTTTAACTCACTTAGTGAATTTCCTCAGTTTACATTATGCCACACAAGGCACTTCACAAATGCTCATCACATTTCCACACTTCTTAATTCGTATTAATCCAATGCGAATCAATTTAATTACTGAACTTAAAAAACATTAACATTTATATTCAAATAAATATTTATTTTCATGTATATATTCATTTAATAAGATGTGGAAATTCTCGGGTATTACATCCTCCCCCCCCCTCACCCTTATAAAAATTTCGTCCCGAAATTGCTACAAGATTACACAAACAGATGAGGATAATCCCTCATCATCCTATCTTCTAACTCCCACATTGCCTCCTCGACATTGTGGTTATGCCAAAGTACTTTTACAGAAGAAATGACTTTGTTTCTTAAAGTTTATTATTTCCTATCTAGAATCTGGACATGAATTTCTTCATATGCTAAGTTCTTCTCCACTTGAATGGGTTCGTAAGAAATCACGTGTTTGTAGTCTGGCTTGTACGGATGTAACACGGATATGTGAAACACGTTATGGATGTGCTCCAACTCGGGTGGTAATGCAACTTTGTACACCACTTCGCCCACTCGCTTCAGTATGCCGAACGGTCCTATGAATCTTGGACTCAGTTTTCCTTTCTTGTCGAAACGGATTTTTCCCTTCCATGTAGATACCTTCAAAATACAAAACTGCTGACTTTAAAATCTCAGTCCTACTGATGCAAATCTGCGTATTTCTTCTGACGATCTTGAGCTGCTACTAGTCTGGCTCTTATCACTGTCACCACGTCTGTGGTTTGTTGTACTAACTCTGGTCCGAGTATTCGTCACTCTCTAACTTCGTCCCAATATAATGGCATTCTGCACTTTCTTCTGTAAAGAGCTTCGTACGGTGGCATGCCGATACTCGCATGGTAACTATTATTATACACAAATTCGACTAAGGGTAGGTGGTTGTCCCAATTTCCCTTGAAGTCCATCACGCAAGTCCTAAACATGTCTTCTAGCATTTGTATAGTTCGCTCACTTTGTCCGTCTGTCTAAGGGTGATAAGCGGTACTCAATCTCAACTGTGTTCCCATCCTCTCTTGTAAGCTTTTCCAAAAATTTAACGTGAAGCGCGGGTCTCGATTAGAGACAATTGACACAGGCACTCCATGTCATGAAACAATCCCCTTTACGTACAGACTTGCTAACTGATTTCAACTATAGCGGATCTTGATCGGTAAAAAATGTGCGGTCTTTGTAAGTCGATCCACGATAAACCAAATGGCATCATAACCTTTCTGTGTAACTGGAAGTCCCACCACGAAATCCATCATAATATGCTGCCATTTACACTCCGGTATTTCCAATGGTTGTAGTAAGCCACTCGGTCGTTGATGCTCTACTTTTACGCGTTGGCAAGTTAAACATCTACTAACGCACTCTACGACTTCCCGTTTCAAATTAGGCCACCAAAAATGTTGCCTCAAGTCTCGGTGCATCTTAGTGCCTCCCGGATGAATGAAATATGTCGTATTGTGTGCCTCGTGCAAAATTTATTCTCTTAACTCGGTTACCGCTGGTACCCACTGTAAGACCCCAAATTATTAATAAATGAAATTTAAATTCCCTCTATTTATTATTTTGAAATAGTAAGGGTTAAATTGATTAACGAGGTTAGTTATGGGTAAAATGCGCAAATATTTCAAATAAGCAGGTGGTTATAAAATATTCATTGTTGTCGGGAAATATTTGTTTGGTCGTGGAATATTCTTTCTGTCGGGGAATATTCGTACGACGGCGCAGTCTTTTGTGGGCCCCATAACGGAAAGCGATTGGATGAAAAAAACGACAAGTATAAGTTGTTTATAAATAACGGTGTAGTTGTTACCGTTAATACTGTTGGAATACCCGGTGGTTAAAACACAGTAATACGCATTATTTCACAGTAGCACACTGTATTGCACCAATTATTGATTCTTACGTAAGAAGGCACTACTCAATATTGGTTACAGTAATTACTGTTCAGTATTTTATTTTATTGATTCAGTAATTGCTGCGTTGATATTTTATATTACTGTTGTTTCAATAATTGTCACTACACAGTATTTCCCATTATCAGATCAATAATTCATATTATTTGAATAATATTATTAGATAACATTATTGGCAATGTCTAGAAAGTTCTGTCTAAGGAGAGGTTTGGTCATCTAATTGCGCGCCAGTAAGGAGAAATCCTTATTAGAAAGCCCCCTCTTTCCTGGGAACGGCCTGGTTGCCAGTACTGTAATTCTGTAATATTATTATTGATTTATATGATGAGAAAAATATTAATTTTATGTGGATATAGATGGAGAAAATTTTTTAAGTGACAATTATTAAAAAAATGATATTTTATCTTTTCTGATAAAATAATTTATTATTAAATTTAATAATATAATAATGGTGATAGTTTTACAATGAATATATGAGGAGGAAGAGTATTTTTTTTGTTGTAACACATATTTTGTGTCAGTGGACCCCATTTCTTGACTGAAATTTGATTATAGCCTATAAAATCGCCCGTTTATGGATTTCGGTCAATTTCTGTTTGGAATTTAGAAAAACTTTCTTCTGCAAAGTTGTAGAGAATTGAATTTCCTATAAAAAGTCGTGAGATTCGAATTTTCTGATAAAAGGGTTATTTTCTATGAATTATTGAAGTTTTGAAAAATAAAATGATTTTTATTAATTATGGGTGGGACCCACTTTTATTCTAACACATGTGGGCTGCTAATTTGGGTCAAGGATAGCTGGTGGATGAATTAGTCTTTAGGCATGCATAGAAATGAGTTTTGTAATAATAATATTTTTTTATTTAGTCTCCTTTGGCGTTCTAGCATTTTCCTATAAATAGGTGCTTAAGTTAGAATTGAAAATCACACCAGAAACAAGTTTTCTCTCTTTTTTTCTCTAGATTATTGAGTGTATTTTATGAGTATTTAGATACTTTGAGAGTTTCTATTCATCAGAGCAAGTTTCTTTCAGCCTTATTCCGGTATTCCGACCAGCAGTACTGTCTTTACGAGGTAAGGGATGTTATTTTATTCGAAAATGATATTATTTCTTCAATATCATTATGTCGAAATATTGGTTGGAAATTTTTGTTAAATTTAGAACTTTTCACGTCGGGATTACTATTCATGAGTTACTATTCACGAGTTACAATTTACCGAAAAATGAAATTTTCTTCTTTTCGTCCAAAATATCTATTCTGGGTACTAGCTTTGATTGTATCCATATTTTGATCATTCTTGAATTTTACTTCACTATGAATAATTATAAGGTATTTTTGGACGTGGATAAATCGAAATACGAATCTTTAATATTTGTTATTTTGTTTTACTAGATTCGTTTTCTTTAAGATATTTTTCATCATCATCAGTCCTAAATGATGATATTACTGAATATCTTTGGCCTGTAGTGCAAAGATGAATGATTAACTGTTGAATATCTTTGGCTCGTAGTGCAAAGATGAACAGGTGTTGAGATGAACATGACCGACTGGTGATACAAATGAATATCTTTGGCCTGTAGTACAAAGATGAATATTTGATTAAAGATGGTTATTGATTGTTGTTACAGGGATAAAATATTGATGATGGACTTTTAAATCTTAGAAGATAGTAGAACTCATTCTCTACTTGACTCTTCTAATGGTTTGTTGTTTCCGCTGCAGTTATTGATTTAAAACTTGTTGTCTATTGTATTCTATTAGATTTTTCCCTATTGAAGACTAACGATAATTTGTTCTGTATTATCTTAGTCATAATGTTCTTTACTGGGCTAGTTGAGCTCACCCTTTTCCTTTTTGTTCCATTTTTCTCAGGAGGAGATTATGTAGCGAGTACTAGTCGGGGTATGGAATGATGGTTCTAGAAGTTATTTTAGTAGTCCTCACAATTTTTGTGAAATAATGTATCAATAATTGTGATGAGGACTTATATGAGTGTGGATATTGTCTAGATGACAATATTTGTATTTAAACTCACAGTTCTTATGTTGTAACAGTAAAGATGTAGTTGTTTCTGTACCATGTATTTTGGCGACTCAGAATGGGTGTTGTATACCTATTTTGGGGGCGTCACACCCACACTCTCCCTTCGAATCTTAAGATACCGTCTTTATCTATTCGAAATTTCTCTTCCTTATTTTCTGTAATCCTTTTCCTGATCTTCTCGCATTTTTCATCTTTCTCTTGTGCTTCTTTTACTCTATCCAACAATGTCGAACAAGCTTCCATTACAAATAACTTCCTTCCAGACCTCTCGGGTCCCTTTACCTCTATTTCCAATTTCTCCATTTCTCTTATTAACTCTTCCTGAGTCGTCAATTGAAACAATTTCTCCCTTTTTTTCCTGCTCAGAGCGTCGACAACTACGTTTGCCTTCCCCGGGTGATAAGGAATATCGTAGTCATAATCTTTGATCAATTATAACCACCTTCTCTGACGCATATTGAACTCTTTCTGTGTGAAGATATATTTCAGACTTTTGTGGTCCGTGTATTTCTCATATTTCTCTCCGTACAAATAATGCCTCCATATCTTTAACGCAAAAACTACTGCCGCTAACTCTAAGTCGTGAGTAGGGTATCATTTTTCGTAATCTTTTAGTTGTCGTGATGCATACACAATGTGTAAGACCCCGAATTTTATGAAATAAAAGTATTCAATTTTTCTTATAATTACTATTCAGTAAATGGTTAAATTGATAAAAGTTTAAAGTTATGGGTGAAATGTGAAAATTTTTTCAAAATAAGCAAGTGGTTATAAAATAATCATTGTTGTCGGGGAATATTTGTTTGGTCGTGGAATATTCTTTCTGTCGGGGAATATTCGTACGACGGCGCAACTATTTGTGGGCCCCATAACGAATAACTGTCGGATAAAAAAAATGACAAATTTGAGTTTTTACAAATAACGGCGTAGTTGTTACCGTTAATACTGTTGAAATACCTGGTGGTTAAAATACAATAATACGCGTTATTGCACAGTAGCACACGGTATTGCACAGTATTTTTGAAATTATTGATTCTTACGTAAGAAGACACTACTCAATAATTGTTACAATAATTACTGTTCAATATTTTATTTTATTGATTCAATATTTGCTACGTTGAAATTTTATATTATTATTGTTCAATAATTGTCACTGCATAGTATTTCCCATTATCAGATCAATAATTCATATTATTTGAATAATATTATTAGATAACATTATTGGCAATGTCTAGAAAGTTCTGTCTAAGGAGAGGTTTGGTCACCTAATTGTGCGCCAATAAGAATAAATCCTTATTGAAAAGCCCCCTCTTTCCTGGGAACGGCCTGGTTGTCATAAATGTGATTCTGTAATATTATCTGTGAATAATTAATTATTGATTCATATGATAAGAAAATATTTATTTTATGTGGATATAAATGAGGGAAATATTTTTGTGGTTAAAAATGGAGTTAATGTTGAGGTATTTTATTTGTATTTTTGTCGGAACGGAGGTATTGAAAATCAAATTAGAGTTTTTGAGATATTTTGCGAGGGTTATAATTTTTAATCCGACCGTTGGATCGTGGTAATATTTGGATATGTTATACATATATAAGTTGAGTATATATCCACAAATTTTGAACCGTTAAAAATGAACGTATAATTTGTTATGAATTTTACGAGATGACAGGTTCAGAAATTGTTGAATTTTCGGAGTTAATCATTTTGGTAAAAAATTCTAGAATTAGTGGGCCCCACTCTTGGTTGGTGAAGAAATGTGCTGAGATTTTTATTCAAATGTGGTGGGTGAGAATATTAACAAGTAAAGCCATCAGGTTGCAGGTTAAGTCTGCTTTGGCGTGCTAACATTTTCCTATAAATAGAGGGCTAAGTTAGAATTGAAAAACACACTAGAATTCATAAGTTTTCTCTCTTTCTCTCTCTAGATTATTGAGTGTATTTTGTGAGTATTTAGATACTTTGTGAGTTTCTATTCATCAGTGTAAGTTTTCTTCAGCCTTATACCGATCAAAAGTACAACTCTTTTGAGGTAAGGGATAGTAAGGGATTTTACGGGTTGTTATGTTTTTCAGTTTCGTAATTTTTCTGACATTCAAAAATTCTGAAAAAATTTGAAATGATATTTTGATGAGTTTTCTTGATTGTGTCCAAAAATAGTGATTTTTGGATGTATAGATTAAGAGTTATGAATTTTATAAGAAAATACTATTTTAAAAGTAACTGCTTATAACTTCTTGTGGTTAACTCCAAAATTGATGAAATTTTTATTGGGAGTACATGTATATGATAGGAGTATACTCTGTGAATTTCAGAATTTTTAGATAAAAGCATAATTTTTGATAAATGTCTAAATATTCAGCTATTTTGGCCATATGAAAAATAGTAAATGACTTTTAAAAATTCTGAGAAAAATATATGTTCACTATGGGACTATATTATGCTAAATTCCAGAAAAGAAATATTTTTGGAACTGATTTGGTATTTTTCATGAAAATGGTCTAGTTATAAGTAAATGAATTAAATATGTTTTGTGAAGAAAAAAAATTAGAAAATAGGATTTTATGGCTTGAGAATCCTATATGAGGTATATGCAGATTTTTGATGAGGGTTTTTGGTTATTGGTGATGAAATCTTATGAGTTTGGCATTTTAGGATGATTAAATGCATTATTTAGTAAAGTATAAACAATTAAAATAAATTGTTTATAAGCTTAAGAAATATTATTCTTTCAATATCATTATACCGAAATATTGGTATGTATTTTATTGTGGAATTTCTACCTTTTTGTGTCGAGTTTACTATTCATGAGTTACTATTCATGAGTTACTATTCACGAGTCACTATTCATAAGTTACTATTCACGAGTTACTATTCACGACAAAATTGGTTTCTTTTTCTGACCAAATTATAGTTGGTTTATGAATATTACTCTTGAGATTAAATCTATATGTTAATTATATTGATTTTATTTTATAACCCTAATGATGATATTTCTCTTTTACTTGAGTGTAAAGATGGGTAGATTTCTGGTATGATCATGACTGTGGGTTCTCTTTGGCCAGTAGTGCAAAGTTGAATTGTTGACTGGTATGATCATAACCATTGAATTTATAAGTGAATATCTTTAGCTTAAGTGCAAAGGTGAATTGATCAACATGGTTATAATTATTGTTCTGAAATGATTATATATTTCTTTGAGATATTAATATATTTGGCCTGCAGTGCGAATATGATCTGTTGATGAATATATTTGGCCGTAGTGCAAATATGAACTGTTGAGGAATATCTTTGGTCTGTAGTGCAAAGATGAATTGTTGATGAATATCTTTGGCCCGTAGTACAAAGATGACATGTTGTTGAATATCTTTGGCCAGTAGTGCAAAGATGAACAGATGTTGAGATGAACATGACCAACTGGTGATACAAATGAATATCTTTCGCCGTAGTACAAAGATGAAGTTATTAGTATGATTATGAACAGGAAATGTGATTTGGTGTAACCATGATCTTTGATGTTTCAGGTAAAGATAGGTGATGAAAATTATCTTCGTCCTGGATGAGAAGAGGAATTTAGAACTACAGTTATGATTATGAGTTATTCATATGATTGTGGACCAGAATTGTTGATTGATGTTATAGGGATAAAACATTGTTGGTGGATTTTTAACATGGAGAAGATAATAGACTTTATAGTCTATTTGACTCTTCTAATGGATTGCTCGTTCCGCTGCAACTATGGTTGAAATTTTTATCATCTACCATATGTTCTAAATCTCTGATTTATTACTGATGAAGACTATTGATAATTTATTTATCTTTAGTCATGATATTCTTTACTGAGCTAGTTGTGCTCACCCTTTTGTTTCACAATTCCTTTCAGGTAATAAGAGTGTAGCTGGGTCGAGCGGGGGTAACAAGGGAATAGAACGGTGGTCATCATTTAGTAGTTATATTTGGTGAATAAAATAAGGTGAGGCGAACCCAACGTTGGAAGGGTGTTTTGTCACTATCATACAAGATGTCTAATGATATACAATCTCGTGTCATCATAAGACAAGGATGTGCTCATCCACTTGCTGAGTATATTTACGAGCACTACCTATATAATCTTGGTGTTTGTTTGAAGTATAATTCTCAATTAGAGACAGTGGAGATAATGATAAGTCAAGAGAAGACTCACCATTGGGAAGAATATGATAGTAATCTTCTCGTATTTTTTTTGGGTATATTGGGTCAACCAAGGATAATTCTGTGGCCATATGATATCTATCACAACCTAGAAGTATGGCCTCCCATCTACGAAGGTTTTCCTGAGCACTTCCCAAATATTCTAATTTCTAAAACAGTTTTTGACTATACCTTTATGTAAGGTGTCATTGTGAGGTGATGTCCACGGTTGGAACATGAGTCACATTTGGTATATATTTGTATCCAAACTCATAGCATATGTGTTGTTGTATTTTGCACGACAATTGTTGTAATAAAGTTGTAGTTATTTTCTGTACCATGTATTTGGCGACTCAGAATAGGTTGGATGGAATGGACCTATTTTGGGGTCGTTACACAATGCCTTTGTCGTGTTGCATGAGCACACAACTAAGTCCCTTGTGTGATACGTAACTATACACAACAAAATTTCTCGCATCATCTGGTAGTGATAACACAGGCGCTTCACTCAATCTCTTCTTCAATTCTTGAAAGCTCTCTTCGCATTTGTCAGTCCATACAAATTTCACCGTCTTCCTCGTCAGGTTAGTCAACGGGATTGCTATCTTAGAAAAATCTTAGATGAATCTTCAATAGTACCCAGCTAACCCTAAGAAACTTCTCACATCCATCGGTGTTCTAAGTTTTTCCCAATTACTTACCGCTTCGACCTTTGCGGGGTCTACTGAGATTCCATTCTCATCCACCACATGGCCTAAGAATCGAACCTTCTTCATCCAAAATTCACACTTTGAAAATTTTGCATACATCTTTTCCTTCCGTAGTGCCTCCAAAACAATCTTTAGATGTTCGGCGTGTTCTTCCTCTGTCTTCGAGTATATCAAAATGTCATCGATGAAAACTTCTATGAATTTATCTAAGAATGGCTTGAAGACTGGGTTCATCAAGTCTATAAATGTTGCTGGAGCATTAGTCAAACCAAATGACATTACAAAAAACTCATAATGCCCATAACGGGTTCGAAACGCAGTCTTTAGTATGTCCTCATCCCGCACGTTTAGTTGGTGATATCTTATCTGTAGGTCGATCTTCGAGAAACATTTCGCTCCCTTCAGTTGATCAAATAAGTTGTCTATCTTCGGTAGCGGATATCTGTTCTTGATTGTTACTCTGTTCAATTCTCGATAATCGATACAGAGCCTCATCGATCCGTCCTTTTTCTTAACGAATAACACTGGTGCTCCCCAAGGAGACACACTCAGTCGAATGTAACCCTTATCTAATAGCTCTTGGAGTTGTACCATCAATTCCTTCATTTCTACCGGCGCCATTCGATATGGAGCTTTCGAAATCGGTGTCATTCCCGGTGCTAAGTCTATTACAAATTTGATTTCTCTGTCTGACGGAAGACCAGGCAGATCGTCCAGAAACACGTCTTGAAATTCATTTACTACTGATATAGCTTTAATTTCTACTCCCTTTTTCTGAGTATCTATGATGTAAGCTAAATAACCTACACGTCATTTCCTTAACAATTTATTGGCTTACATTATCGTAACGCAACACGATATCTTAAGCGATGAGCTACCATAAAACACTAACTTAGACTTACTCGGAGTCTGAAGGTTCACACGCTTGTTCTGACAGTCAATTACCGTTGTATGGTTATATAACCAATTCATTCCCAGTATTACGTCAAATTCTCCCAGTCTAATAGGAATCAATTCTACGCTCAGTTCATGTTGTCTAATGTTTGCGCGATAATTTTGATAAACGTATTCTACAGGGATTATTTCCTTATTCGCAACTTCTACGTTCAAAGAATCTTCTAAACGTTCTCGGGGTGTACTAAGTTTACTAGCAAATTCTTCAGATATAAAAGAACAGGTGGCACCCGAATCAAATAATACATAAGCATTTATATTATTGATTGAGATTATACCTGACACCACGTCCTTCACAGCTACTGCGTCTTGGACGGTCATGTTAAAGGTTCAGGTGGTTGATCGGTTGGGTTGCACGGGTCTACCAATCATTAATTTTCTTCCTCCTCCCTGGCCTCCGCCAATTCCACCACTTCCTTTCTTTAGGAAGTCCTTTATCTGGTGCTCTGTTGATCCACAAGCCAAACATCTCCTGATTTTCTTTGGTTTTGGGCAATTTGGCGATATGTGCCCCTCTTGGCAGCAATTATAACACGTGCTCTTTCTTTTCCAGCACTCCTCCTGATGACTCCTCCCACACTTGTTACAAGCTTCAATCCTTTTCATAAAGTTTCCCTGGTGACTCCCACCTTGATTATTGTTTTTGTTGTTTTCCTATTTTCTCTTTCCAGAGTTACTCCCTCCGCTGCTGCTTCCTCTACGATACTCACTCCCAGTGTTCTTATTTTTCTTCTTCTTGTGATATAGACTTAAGGCCTCACTACCACCTTCCGTAATGATTGCCTTCTCCAACAATGTCGCAAAGGAATCAATCTGGAGGACTGATACCTTATTATACAGCCACGACTTCAGCCCTTGCTTGAAGCATCTCACCTTCCTTTACTCGTCTCCCACCTAGTGCTCTGCAAATCGCGCTAATTCATTGAACTTAGCCGCGTATTGCGCCACCGTCATCTCATCTTGTTTTAATTCTAGAAATTTCACCTCCATTCGATTCTTCATGCTCTTCGGGAAGTAATTCTCGAAGAACAGCGTCTTAAATATATCCCATGTTATCGTTCCTTTGCCAGCTCTCTGCTGATTAGCCTTCCACCAATAGTTCGCTTATCCCCTCATCATATACGTAGCAAACACCATCTTCTGATCTTCACCCACACGAGCTATAGTGAAAGCTTTTGCAATCTCCTTGATCCATGTTTATACATGCAACTATCGGGTCAGTAGTTCCTACAAATTTCAGAGGTCCTACACTCTTAAAATCTTTAAAGTTTGTGACGGGAGATGCTTGGGGAACGGGTGGTACTGGTTCATTCCTTCCCCTAAGAGCATCTTCTAACAAATCTATAAGCCTCTGCATCGGATCTACTGGTCCTCTCTCATTATTAACCGAAAATGTATCCTGGGAGTACCAAAATGTATCGTGATCTTCGACATACATTTTGGTGGAGCAATATAAAGAGAGAGAGAGTGTGGAGTTTATCTCAAGGTGTCTAACTCGTCAACGAGTCAAGGCGGAGCATCAAGTGCCAAAAGGTCCATTGCAACCACTTGAAATTCCATAATGGAAGTGGGAGCACATTACCATGGATTTCGTTACTAGTCTTCCCAAGGTTTCTCAAGGCATAGATGCGATTTGGGTCATTGTTGATAGATTGATCAAGTCTGCTCATTTCTTACCGATACGAGAAACTTATACACTTGAATGTCTTGCTCGTATGTACATAAAAAAGATTGTAAGATTGCATGTTATGCCAGTATCCATAGTTTCTGATCGAGACCCAAGATTCACTTCACGATTTTGGGTTAGTTTTCAAAAAGCTATG
Source organism: Panax notoginseng (assembly GCA_016801055.1). NCBI lineage: Eukaryota > Viridiplantae > Streptophyta > Magnoliopsida > Apiales > Araliaceae > Panax > Panax notoginseng. The sequence goes on from CM029021.1 coordinate 105,667,354, forward strand.
GGCACGAATTTACGATTTAGTTCAGCATATCATCCTCAAACGGACGGGCAGTCGGAGAGGACTATTCAAACTCTTGAAAATTTATTAAGACTCTGTGTCCTTGACTTCAAAGGAAGTTGGGACAAGTTATTACCATTGGTGGAGTTTTCCTATAACAATAGTTATCAAGCAAGTATTGGCATGGCTCCATTTGAGGCATTGTATGGAAGAAAGTGTCGTTATCCAGTATGCTGGGATGAGGTGGGTGAAGCAACGTTGTTGGGACCGTAGTTGGTACGTATTACTACGAAAAAGATTCAAATGATCCGACAACGTATAAAAACATCACAAGATCGACAAAAGAGTTATGATGATCTTCATCGAAAGGACGTGGAATTCAATATTGGAGATCATGTGTTGTTACGTGTTGCTCCATGGAAAGGAGTTACGAGATTTGGAAAGAGAGGAAAGCTCAATTCTCGATTCATTGGCCCATTTTTAATCCTCGATCGAGTAGGAATTGTGGCATATAGACTCGCCTTACACCCAAGTATGTCTCGTGTTCATAACGTTTTTTACATATCTATGTTACGTAAATATGTGAAAGACCCGAACCAAATTATTGAATTAGAACCGGATGAGATAGCGGAAGATTTAAAGTATGAAGAGGTACCTGTTAAAATTTTGGATAAGAAGGATCATATTCTACGCTCCAAGGTTATACCTTAAGTCAAAGTTTTCTGGAGAAATCACGATGTTGAGGAAATGACCTGGGAGTTAGAATCTGAAATGAAGTCAAGGTATCCTCACCTCTTCGACATACCAGGTACGCACCCTAATTTCGAGGATGAAATTTAATAAGAAGGGGAGGTTGTAAGACCCCAACTTTTATGAATAAAGATTAATTTTTCTCAAAATATATTTTTGAATATTATGGTGTGGATTTGATATAATGTTATAGTTGTGGGTATTATTTACAAATTTTGCAAAGTAAGCAAGTGGTTATGTGAGACCCCAAATTTTATGAATAAAGATTTAAATTTCTCGAAATATTTTTTTAATATTATGGTGTGGATTTGATATAATGTTATAGTTGTGAGAAGTATTTATAAATTTTGCAAAGTATGCAAGTTGTTAAATAATATTCGTTGTGTCAGGGAATATTCGATTGGTCGGGAAATATTCGTTTTAACAGAGAATATTCGTACGACAACACAATCATTGGTGGACTCCACAACGGAAGTATTGTCGTAGTTAGAAAATGACAAAATTATCTTTTTATAAAAATAACGGTGAAAGTGTTACTGTTAAAACTGTTGAACTACTCGGTAGTAAAAGTACAGTAATACGCGTGGTTGCATAGTAGCACACGGTATTGATTATTGATGATTACGTAAGAAGTCACTCAGTTATACTCAATTATTGCTACAGTAATTGTTGCATCATATCTCTCATATTATTGATTCAATTATTGTCACAGTATCATCTGTATAATATTTATTATTATTAAATCAATAATTGAGATGGCAAAGTTATTCATATTATTATTTGCAATATTGACAATGTCTAGAAGTTCTGTCAAGGAGAGGTTTGGTCACCTAATTGCGCGCCAATAGGGAGAAATCCTTATCGGAAAGCCCCTCTTTCCTGGGAATGACCTGGTTGTTAAATATTGTGAGTTATAATATTAATGATGAATAAGTTCGTGTTAATTAAAGATGAAATTGATAGTTCTATTGTGTTGGGATTATTAGTGTTAGTGAAAATCGACATTTATTTCGATAATAATTGATGTCTGGAGGTTATATTGACCAATCGGGTATTCGGGGCACTTTTCGTGTCGGGTTACTATTCACGGGTTACTATTCAGCCGGTTACTATTCACTCTAGTATTGTTCACTCGGGTATTTGGGACACTTTTTGTGTCGAAGTACTATTCACCCATTACTATTCACCCGGTTACTATTCACTCTAGTATTGTTTACTCGGGTATTTAGGATACTTTTTGTGTCGGGGTACTATTCCCGGGGTACTATTCACCCGAAAAATATATTTCTTTTCGGTCCAAATTATTTTTGGATACAATATTATTCCATGAGGAGATGTGATAATTTTTCAGACCGTTGGTTGATGTAACATTCCAGAATTTTAAAGTGTAATATTAAATATTTATTAATTTATATAAATATTTAATGGATATGTTTATTGTTGAATAAATAATTAAATATTTAATATTTAATGAAGTATATAAGTATTTAATGACAAGTTGAGTTGATGTGATTTGGTTAATTATTTGTTGAATAAATAATTAAATATTACATATTAAATATTTATTGGCAATATTAAATATTTATTGAATTATGTGGTAATTTAAGTTGATGTGGTTTAGTTAATTAATTGTTATGAGATTTTATAATAATTGAATTTAATAAGTAAGCTAGAGAGCTTATAAGGATTAAATGAATTTTAATATTTTAATTGGAATTGTGATTAAAATAAAGTGTTAGTTGGTTGAATAAATTTATAATTATAAAGGAAATTATAATTATGTGATAATGATTTATGTGTTAAAATAATTTAATAGATTAGTATTTTAATTAATTTATTAATTAAATAAAAGTGTGACTAATAACCTTGCTATAAAGGAGTTATTAAAATAAATTAAAAGAGTTTAATTTAGTTTTGCCAAACATGCCTTATTGCATAATAAGTCTTTAACCTAATGATGTTTTATCAAACAATGTATAAGAATTAATCCATTTGTTTTAAATTCAGTTTACCAAACAAGGTGTAAGGGTTAATGAGTTATTTTATTTTGATTAGCCAAACAAGCCTTATGGCTTTTGATTTTCAAATAAAAACATAACTGATATAATTATATCAGTACTTATATTATATCATTAATATATATTATTACTATATACGTTATATTATTATACGTAAACTAAAGAAAGCTCAAAAGAAGAAAAGAGAGAAGAAGAAGAAGAACACAGAGAAAAGTTTGAGAAAAAAAAATCTAGAGAGAAAGTGAGTGATTCTAACAGGTTTTGGAGAAAAGATTAGTCATCATCTTCCTAATCAATGGTAAGAGCTTAATCTCTTCTTTAAAAAGTATAGACTTCTTCTTCCAAAAACTTCTCTGTGAAAATTTTTATAAAGGATAAATTGTTGTTATGTATATAGTTTTGTATGATTGTTGATTATATGGTTATTCCATGAGTTTATGTATGATTATAGATAAAGTAATTCATGTATATATGTGTTTTGTGAAAGAAAGTATATCACAGTGTTTACATGATATATATATATATATATATATATATATATATATATATATATGAATATGGCTTAATTTAAAATAGAAATTTAGATTTAATTAGTTGTTAGATTGATAAATTGATTATTGGAATTGATAGAGCATGTAAAATCATAATCATGATATTTTGAATTTACTGTTTTGGTTGAAAAACAAAATCACAGTGTTGATTTTCATTGCAAATATCAAAAATGGAGTTTTTGCCAAAAATATTAAAATTGGGTGTTGTATATTGGATGTTGGTGTTAATTTATGAGTAGAAACATGTTAGAAGTCTTCACAATATGTTTATATGAAGTTTATATGTAAATTACATGATAATCAGTCTATTAGATTCGAGCTTTTAGGCCAATTTGGCTTTTTCTTATGTTGTTGCCGAAGCTGTCAGTCGACGCTGAAGCTTTGGGCCGCGGCCCGGCCCCAGCAGTATATTAGTGGTGTCGCAGCGCCATCTTCACGCTGCAGCGCGACTTCGTAGTTCATTCACCGCGCCGCAGCGCCAACTCAGCGTCGCAGCGCGAACCACAGTGTAAACTGTGGCGCCGCAGCGCGAGTTAGCAGAATGCTCTGATTGTGTACTTTTTGTACACAATTTTAAGAAACACTATATGATAATAGTAGGACTGTAAAATATTAATTTTAATGTTTCTATACTATGAATAAATATGTTATTACATATTAACGTGTGTTATAATTTGATTATGTGATTATATAATCAAACCTAAATGATGAACGTACTTAGATATGTTTGTAAAGTGTTAATGGCTAACTATGTCACGATGACATATGTTTATAGGATATTGTGATTCGTATTGATTCGGTTTAGCCTACGAGCAAGGAAAGTTTTCTAACTCCAAACTTCGTTATGCAAGTTTTCTAACTCTATTTTTATAATTGAGCAAGTTCTCTAACTCAAAACTTCATTGTGCGAGTTTAATTTCAGTTGGTACATTATTGTTTTCAATTCGGTTACCTTATAATGATGCAAACTGTCTAAACTTTGGTTTGAGGATGAACAAGTTATTCTTGTACTTCAATTATTGAATAACATGCATAACTGAATTTCCATGCATGTTTATTATTCAATTTTAATTAACCTTGGCTTAGTATTGTTCAAGCAAGGTATGTTATAGTTATTCAAATTGTATGCTATTAGATTATCCCTAATGCATGACTTTAGTTTGCTATGATTGATTCAATCATTATTATTCTATAGTATAGTGTTATTGGTCTTATTCAACTACTCCTTAGTTGATGTTCGTTAAACTCCAAATTTCCTTGAAAGCTTATCCAAACCAAACTTACTTTGGTGCGGATTTGTATTCTAAATACTGAGATGAACAACTCTTTTAATAGAGGTTACGCTTAGCGTTGAAATGATTGTGCACAATACATTGTACGAAGGGTTGATCCCCCTAAGTACGTGGAGTCCTTATAGTCTTATGACTGTTAAAGTTTAAGTTGAAAGATTACTTATAACTGTGGACATGATTCATGGTCATTAGACCCTCAGTAAATGTTAAAGTTTTCAGAAAATTAATAGAATATATTGTTCAGTTCTATTGAGCCTAATACTGGCAATTGATGTAAAAGTTTAATGATTCATTTATTGTTATTTCAAGTGGGCTTTGTTTGCTCACTCTTGCCTGTAAAATTTCTTACAGCTAAAGTTGAAATTGGTGACGTACCAAGCACTAGTAAGGGAAAAGGAAAGATGAATAAATACTGAAGACTTGTAATAGTTTGATAGTTTATTTTTAGACGTTGGTTTAATGATTGTAATAAAGTTATTTAATTATCCGCATTTGAATGATTGTTGTTAAAGGTTAGATAAACTGGGAGATGTTTATTTAAATTTGATCATGTATGGGTAGGTTTTCTTTTACTATTCAATTATATTATGAATGGGTAGTTAGAAATTAATGTTTTGATTAAAGTGAACACCAAATCTTGAGGAAATGAAGTGCCAGGATTTTGGGGGTGTCATAGTTGAAGTTATAATAGTAAATCAATATGGATCGTTGGTTGAAGATATAATAGTAAATCAATATGGACCGCTGGTGGAAAGTTATAATAGTAAATCAATATGGATCGCTGGTTTAAAGTTTTAATAGTAAATCAGTATAGACCGTTCCTTAAAGTTTTAATAGTAAATCAATATGGACCGTCCGTTTAAAAGTAAATCAATCTGGATCGTTCATGAATTAGTTACTATTCAGTCCATTCTCCTATAAATAGAAGTTCATTCCTTCATTATTTCTTACGAATTCACTGAAACTCTAGATAGAGAAACTATAGAGAGAAAGAAGAAAAGTATTATGCTACTTCACTTTTCCAATATCCAGTTTCTTCTAAGGTAAGGGATATTATTTGTTGTACTCGTAAGGGGTATTATTCTTTCTTATTCATGAAGAGAGCTATTTTCTTTCAATACTCGTAAGGGTTGTTATTTCATTCTTTATTATTATGTTGGAATAACCTGTTTATGCGAAGTACCGCATACATGGTGAAATTCTTCTGTTATTCCATTCTTTATTATTCTGTTGGAATAACCTGTCTGTGCGGTCTATCGCATGCCTGGTGAATTCTGTTGTTATTACATTCCTTATTATTCTGTTGGAACATCCTGTCTGTGCGAATTACGCATGACCTGGTTCCATTCTTTATTATTCTGTTGGAATATCCTGTTTGTGCGGGTTACGCATGACCTGGTTCCATTCTTTATTATTCTGTTGGAATAACCTGTGTGTGCGGATTACGCACGCCTGATGAATTCTTCTGTTATTCCATTCTTTATTATTCTGTTGGAATAATATGTCTACGTGGATTACCGCATGGCAGCAAAAAATCCATTTGCGGTTTCATATATTCTATTATACTCAGTTGGTTAAAGTTTTGGCTTCTATACTTCATGAAATTAGTGGAATATCCTTGATATTTTCGGCTCATCCAGTATCTTTTCATGAAAATATTCTTCTGAGCATTCTTGAATTTTACTCCACAAAGCAGTATCATGTTGACAATTTGGACGTTATTGAGTTCAGGATAAATTAACTTCTAAATCTTTAAAATTTATTCTTGAACTTGTTTTATTAAATTGTCATCATCCTCAAGCTTATATTATGTTGAAAGTCATCTTTGGCTTACGTGCATATATGCACTCGGTATGATTATGACCAGGGATTATTCGGTATAATCATGACTATAATGTGACGAATGATGTGGTAAAAGTCCTTATTGGCCTGTAATTCATTGGTGGACAGTTGTTGGTATGATTATAACCAGGGATTATTCGGTATAATCATGACTATTGATGATTACATGAATATCCTTGGCCGTGGTGCAGGGATGATTCGATTTTATTTATTAAGCTGAGTCTCAGCGATAAAGTTGATGAAAAACTTTTTAGATCATAGAAGATAGTAGATTTTATACTTTACTTGACTCTTCTAATGGATTGTTTATTCCGCTGCAGTTTTTGATCTAAAACTTGTTGTCTATTATATTCTATCAGTTGTTATACTGTTGAAGGCTATTGATAACTTATTCTGCATTATCTTAGTCAAAATATTTCTTACTGGGCTTGTTGAGCTCACCCTTTTGCTTTCATTGTTCTATTTAGGAAATGAGAACGTAGCTGGGACTAGTCGGGGAATAGAGTGATGGTCTTAGATGGTGCATTAGTAGTCCTCACTATTCTGTGAAATAGTGTGATAATAAATGTAATGAGGACTCCATTGAGTGTGGATATTGTCTAGATGACAATATTTGTATTAAAACTCATAGCCTATGTTTTGTCGTATTTTACACGACTGTTGTATAAATAGTTTGTTTTTGTATTCAGTACCTTGTATCTGGCGACCCAAGATGGGTGATGTATACCTATTTTGGGGGCGTCACAGTTGGTATCAAAGCTTAGGGATATGATCCCTGGCTGAGATGTGAAACAAGAACTAGGAGGGGAGAGACAGGGAATTCCTTCGCTAGTATGACCTACTTAAGTTTATTTGATATTTATTTTGTCTGTCAGAGTATATGGATAATATGTGACATGTTAATTAACCCTTGTTTTGTGGCAGTATTTTAAATGGCAACTGAAAATGTTAACAATGGAGTGAATGAGACCGTTGAGACTCCTTTAATCACCAACCACGTTAATGTGATGTCAGACGAAGAAAAAATTAGAGATATCTACGTGGTGAGTGAAGAACTAATAGTTGCACCCGAGCTGGTCGTAGAGGTAGCAGCTGAGAGTGAGGAAGTAGAGGAACCCGAGGAGAATTTATTAGAAGAATTTTATGATCGAAATTTAGAATTACAAAATTGTATTCATGAGTTAGAAGAGCAGACTGAAGAACGACAGGCGGTCGTCGAGCAAAGAGATGTAACAATTCAAAATTGTGTTACCCGATGTGCGATACTTGAATAGAAGCACTCTTTGTCAGAGTATAAGATATTAGAGCTGGAATTTAATAATGCTATGATCAAAGTTCTGATGAAAGAAGAAATAACTAAACGAATGAGAATAGAGGATGAATGGGTAAAAGTCGCACGACGCGTTGATATTGTAGAAAAAGACGTCCGATCCAATAAAGCCAAAATAGATGAAATAGATTTCGCTTTTTGGACAGCAATTGGTAGAATCCAACATCGAGTTCGGAATTACCCTGTACAGAGCGGTCAACCTCAATTCGATATGGATCGGAGAGTAATGATTCAAATTATGGATCAGGAATGCGATGAATAAATTAATGGTGGAATGTCCTCTATAGCAAAGTCAAGTATAGCTGGGATGGTGACGTCAACGAATATCCCAGACAAGTCAAAATCGATAGTTTAAAAGAGAGCGTTTTTTTTGTGATGAGGAACACGAATGAAGTTATCACGGGTTAGTTAATTATAAATTCTTGCAAAGTCTATACCTTATTAGATACCGGTTCTACCTACTCTTTTATTTCTCCTACTTGCGCTCAATGTTTAAATTTGACTCCGGAGATATTAGACTTTGATTTATCTGTTGAAACTCCGTTATGAGAAACCTTCGTTACATCCACTGCTTATAAATCTTGTTGATTATTCAAATCGACACTTTCACATTACTTGTCGATCTTATCTCTTTGAAAATACTTGTCTTTGATGTGATTTTAGGAATCGATTGGTTAACTACTCATCAAGCTTTTTGTAAGGTTGTTAGCTTTCATATTCCTAACCAACCTGTTATGCGAATTCAAGCAACCAAACCACTAAAGTCAATCATTGTCATATCAAGTCATAAGTAAAGAGCCTCGAGCCTTTCGCTGGTGACTTCATTGTGTGGAATGCACCGAAGCCAGACTTTCTGTAGGCGACGTAGTGAATGACGATGACAAGTTGATAGGTATCAATGTGATGTGCTATCCAAGTCTTGGATGAGGGTCACAGTTTTGAATGATATTTCTATTGTTAATAAATTTCCTGGCGTATTTTTAAAGACTTAGCCTACCCCTAGAGCGTGAAATCGAATTTTGTATTGACCCCAGTACAAAACCCATTTCTAAAACCCTCAAATATTTTCTTCACCTAAAACGAACGTAACATGTGCCAAAGACGTTGGCTTGAGCTGTTGAAGATTACGATCGTACCATTTAATATCATCGTGGAAGAGCGAACGTGGTAACTGATGCGTTGAGTAGAAGATCGTATGCGTTTACAAGTGTGATGTTGTTAACACAAAGACCCATTTCGTATAACTTATAAATGATGAAGATAGAGTTAAAGACTCTAGGGACCTACGTGGTGATATCAAATATACGAGTAGAATCGACTTTAATCGATAAAGTTAAAGGCCGCTCAAGCTACACACCCGGAGCTGATGAATGTGAAGAAGAAGGTTCAAGAGTACGTTATTCTAGAAGCAATAATCGATGAAGAGATTTAGTGTTACTGGAAATCGACATTTATTTCGTTAATAATTGATGTCTGGAGGTTATATTGACCAATTGGGTATTCGGGGCACTTTTCGTGTCAGAGTACTATTCACGAGTTACTATTCACCCAGTTATTATTCACTCTAGTATTGTTCACTCGGGTATTTGGGATACTTTTCGTGTCGGAGTACTATTTACGAGTTACTATTCACCCGATTACTATTCACTCTAGGATTGTTCACTCGGATATTTGGGACACTTTTCATGTTGGGATACTATTCACGGGGTACTATTCTCGGGGTACTATTCACGGGGTACTATTCACCCGAAAAATATATTTCTTTTTTATCCAAATCATTTTTGGGTACAATATTATTCCATGAGGAGATGTAATAATTTTTCAAACCGTTGGTTGAAGTTATAATAGTAAATCAATATGGATAGTTGGTTGAAGATATAATAGTAAATCAATATGGGTGGAAAGTTATAATAATAAATCAATATAGATCGCTGGTTTAAAGTTTTAAGAGTAAATCAGTATGAACCGTTGCTTTAAGTTTTAATAGTAAATCAATATGGACTGTCCGTTTAAAAGTAAATCAATCTGGACCGTTCATGAATTAGTTACTATTCAGTCCATTCTCCTATAAATAGAAGCTCATTCTTTCATTATTTCTTACGAATTCACTAAAACTCTAGATAGAGAAACTATAGAGAGAAAGAAGGAAAAAAGTATTATGCTAAATCACTTTTCCAATATCCAGTTTCTTCTAATGTAAGGAATATTATTTGTTGTACTCGTAAGGGGTATTATTCTTTCTTATTCATGAAGAAAGTTATTTTCTTTCAATACTCGTAAGGGTTGTTATTCCATTCTTTATTATTATGTTAGAATAACCTGTTTATGCAAAGTACCGCATACATGGTAAAATTCTTTAGTTATTCCATTCTTTATTATTTTGTTGGAATAACCTGTCTGTGCGGTCTATCGCATGCCTGGAGAATTCTGTTGTTATTACATTCCTTATTATTATGTTGAAACATCCTGTCTGTGCGGATTACGCATGACCTGGTTTCATTCTTTATTATTCTGTTGGAATATCCTGTCTGTGTGGGTTACGCATGACCTGGTTCCATTCTTTATAATTCTGTTGGAATAACCTGTCTGTGCGGATTACGCACACCTGATGAATTCTTCTGTTATTCCATTCTTTATTATTCTGTTGGAATAATCTGTCTACGTGGATTACCTCATGGCGGTAAAAAATCCATTCGCGGTTTCATATATTCTATTATACTCTGTTGGTTAAAGTTTTGGCTTCTATACTCCATGAAATTAGTGGAATATCCTTGATATTTTCGCTTCATCCAGTATCTTTTCATGGAAATATTCTTCTGAGCATTCTTGAATTTTACTCCACAAAGAAGTATCATGTTGACAATTTGGACGTTATTGAGTTCAGGATAAATTAACTTATAAATTATTAAAATTTATTCTTGAACTTGTTTTATTGAATTGTCATCATCCTCATGCTTATATTATGTTGAAAGTCATCTTTGGCTTACGTACATAGATGGACTTTGTATGATTATGACCAGGGATTATTCGGTATAATCATGACCGTAATGTGACTAATGATGTGGTAAAAGTCCTCATTGGCCTGTAATTCATTGGTGGATAGTTGTTGGTATGATTATGACCAGGGATTATTCGGTATAGTCATGACCATTGATGATTACATGAATATCATTGGTCGTGGTTCAGGGATGATTCGATTTTATTTATTAAGCTGAATCTCAGTGATAAACTTGATGAAAAAATTTTTAAATCATAAAAGATAGTAGATTTTATACTTTACTTGACTCTTCTAATGGATTATTTATTCTGCTGTAGTTTTTGATCTAAAACTTGTTGTCTATTATATTCTATCAGTTGTTATACTGTTGAAGGCTATTAATAACTTATTCTGCATTATCTTAGTCATAATATTTCTTACTTGGCTAGTTGAGCTCACCCTTTTGCTTTCATTGTTCTCTTCAGAAAATGAGATGGTAGCTGGGACTAGTCGGGGAACAGAGTGATGGTCCTAGATGGTGCATTAGTAGTCCTCACTATTCTGTGTGATAATAAATGTAATGAGGACTCCATTGAGTGTGGATATTGTCTGGATGACAATATTTGTATTAAAACTCACAGCCTATGTTTTGTCGTATTGTACACGACTGTTGTATAATTAGTTTGTATTTGTATTCAGTACCTTGTAACTGGCGACCTAAGATGGGTGATGTATACCTATTTTTGGGGTGTCACATGTTATATAATATTCGATTGGTCGGGAAATATTCGTTTAAACAAGGAATATTCGTACGACGGCACAATTATTGGTGGACCCCACAACGGAGTATTGTCGTAGTTAGAAAACGACAGAATTATCTTTTTATAAAAATAACGGCAAAAGTTTTACCGTTAAACTGTTGAACTACCCGGTGGTAAAAGTACAGTAATATGCGTGGTTGCATAGTAGCACACGGTATTGATTATTGATGCTTACGTGAAAAGTCACTCAGTTATACTCAATTATTGCTACAGTAATTGCTGCATAATATCTTTCATATTATTGATTCAATTATTGTCACTGTGACGCCCCCAAAATTAGGTATACGTCACCCATCTTCGGTCGCCACTTACATGGTACATAAATTCAAATACAACTTACTAATACAACTGTCGTGTACAATACGACAAAACATAAACTGTGAGTTTGAATACAAATATTATCTACTAGAGATTATACAAACTCAAAAGGAGTCATCATTACAATTATTATCACACTATTTCACAGAATAGTGAGGACTACTAATGCTATCCTCTGGACCATCACTCCGTTCCCCGACTCGTCCCAGCTATATTCTCATTTCCTGAAGAGAACAGTGAAAGGAAGGGTGAGCTCAACTAGCCCAGTAAGAAATATTATGACTAAGATAATACAGAATAAATTATTATTAGTCTCCAACAATGTTAAACTGATTAAATATAATAGACATCAAGTTTAACTGCAGCGGAACAAGCAATCCATTAAAAGAGTCAAGTAGAAAATAAAATCTACTATCTTTTATGATTAAAAAGGTTTTTCATCACTGTTATCGCTGAGACTCAGCTTAATAAATATTCCACATCATCGAATCACCCCTGCACTACGGCCAAGGATATTCTTTAGTATCACGACCACAATTATCCATGCACTACGGGCCAAGAATATTTGTGTATTCATTAATAGTCATGATCATGCCAACAACTGTCCATCAATGCACTACGGGTCAATTAGAACTTTTACCACATCATTTGTAATATTACGGTCATGATTACACCGAATAATCCCTGGTCATAATCATACCAAGTCCATCTATGCACTACAGGTCGCAGATGACTTTCAACAAAATATAAACATGAGGATGATGATAATGATATAAGAATTCAATAAAACAAGTTCAAGAATTAATTTATCTAGGAACTGATAACGTCCAAATTGTCAACATGATACTTCTTTATAAAGTAAAATTCAAGAATACTCAGAAGAATATTTTCATGAAAAGATATTGGATGAAGCGCAAATATTAAGGATATTCCACTAATTTCATGGAGTATAGAAGTCAAAACTTTAACCAACTGAGTATAATAAAGAATGGAATAACAAAAGAAATCACCATGCATGTGGTACTTCACATAGAAAGGTTATTCCAACAGAATAATAATAACGGAACCAGGTCAGGTGAAATTCACACCGACAGGATGTTCAAACAGAATAATAAATGCGGAATAATAAATGATGGAACCAGGTCCGGCGTATAGCACAGACAGGATATTCCGACAGAATAATAAAGACGGAATAATAAAAATGGAACCAGGTCCGGCGTATAGCACAGACAGGATATTCCAACAGAATAATAAAGAATGGAATATTAGAAGAATTTCACCATGTATGCAGTACTTTGCATAGACAGGTTATTCCAACATAATAATAAAGAATGGAATAACAGAAGTTCTCTTCATGAATAAGAAAGAAAGAATACCCCTTACGAGTACAACAAATAATATTTCCTACCTTAAGAAGAAGAGTACTGGATATATAAGTAGTGAAGTAGCAGAATACTTTCTTCTTTCTCTCTATAGTTTATCTCTTTAGAGTTTCAGTGAATTCGTAAGAAAATAATGAATGAAGGAGCTTCTATTTATAGAAAAATGGAATGCATAGTAACTAATCCATGAACGGTCCAGATTGATTTACTTTAATCTGACGGTCCATATTTAAAGAAAAATCTTTTAAATAAAATATAATATATTCTATTTTATATAAAAAGATTTTTACTATGCAAATACTATGCAGGCACTATGCAAATACTATGCATAATAAAATATAATATATTCTATTTATAGAATAACTTTAATAAAGTATTCTGTTTTATATAAAAAGATTTTACTATGCAAAATACTATGCGGGCACTATGCAAATAATATGCATAATAAAATATAATATATTCTATTTATAGAATAACTTTAATAAAGTATTCTGTTTTATATAAAAAGATTTTACTATGTAAAACACTATGCGGGCACTATGCAAATACTATGCATAATAAAATATAATATATTCTATTTATAGAATAACTTTAATAAAGTATTATATTTTATATAAAAAGATTTTATGTATTATAACATTAATAATACCAATAAAACTGAGTGACTTATCACGTAAGCATCAATAATTAATACCGTGTGCTACTATGCAACCACGCGTATTACTGTACTTTTAACACCGGGTGTTTCAACAGTTAACGGTAAAACTTTCGCCGTTATTTTCATAAAGTATTTTAATTTGTCATTTTCTCAATCCGAAAATAATTCTATTGTGGGGTCCACCAATGATTGTACCGTCGTACGAATATTCTCTGACACAAAGAATATTCCCTGACCAATCGAATATAATATGACAACTTGCATACTTTGCAAAACTTATAAATACTACCCACAACTATAACATTATATCAAATCCACCCCATAATATAAAAAAAATTATTTCGAGAAAATTAATTCTTTATTCATAAAATCTGGGGTTTCACAGTCACAGTATCATCTGCATAATATTTATTATTATTAAATCAATAATTGAGACGACAAAGTTATTCATATTATTATTTTCAATATTGATAATGTCTAAAAAGTTCTGTCAAGGAGAGGTTTGGTCACCTAATTGCACGCCAATAGGGAGAAATCCTTATCAGAAAGCCCCCTCTTTCTTGGGAATGATCTGGTTGTTAAATATTGTGAGTTATAATATTAATGATGAATAAGTTCGTGTTGATTAAAGATGAAATTGATATTTCCATTATGTTGAGATTATTAGTGTTAGTGGAAATCGACATCTATTTCGATAATAATGAATGTCTGTAGGTTATATTGACCAATCGGATAATTAATCGGATAAATGAGTAATTAATTGTTATTAATTCACATGCTTATAACTATTTGTTCACATGTGTGTACTATTGATTCACATGCATGTACTATTAGGGGAGGTGGTGCAAGATTGATAATACTTGCATGACTAATTTAAAAATGAAAGAAAAGATGAAGGTATTATACTGTAATATTTCAAGCCCCAAAACGTGCAATTATCGAAACTATATTTTCCTATAAATAGAAGCTCATTCTTCTTTCATTCTCACCAATTCACTAAGACTCACAAGAGTAATTATAGAGAGAGATGCTATAGAGAGAAAGAAGAAGAGAAGTATGTTACTTCACTATTCCAGTATCCAGTCTTCTTCTGAGGTAAGGGATATTATTTTGTTTAGTATTCATAGGAATAATATTTTCTTTCATACTCTATAGTATGTGAGTAATATTATTTCGTCTCGTATTCCTAATTATACCCTCATTTTGTTAAAGTATTGCTTCTATACTCCGTGAAATTAGTTGAATATCCTTGAAATTTGCGCTTCATCTAGTATCGTTTCACAATAAAATTTTCTATACATTCTTGTTAATTTTTAAGTTTTTCATGTCGGAGTACTGTCCATGAGTAGTATTCATTTTTATGGTACTATTCATAAAGTACTTTTCACGGGATACTATTCACGGGAGTACTATTCACAAAGTACTATTTACTGATACTATTTACAAAGTACTATTCTGTAAGTACTATTCACGGGGTACTATTCACTCGGGTACTATTCACCTGGGGAATTATTCATGATAAAAATTGATTTCTTTGCAGTCCAAATCATTTTTGATACAATATTATTCTTGAATTTTACTCCAAAAAGCAGTATCATGTTGACAATTTGGACATTATTGAATTCTGGATAAATTAAGTTATAAATCTTTAAAAATTTATCCTTTGCTTTCTTTTAATTGAATTCTTATATCATTGTCATCGTCCTCATGCTTATATTGTGATAAAAGTCATATGTGGCTTACGTGCATAGATGTACTTTTGATTGGTATGATTATGACAAGGGATTATTCGGTATAATTATGACTGTAATGTTACAAATGATGTGGTAAAAATTCTCATTGGCCTGTAGTGCATTAATGGACAGTTGTTGGTATGATTATGACCAGGGATTATTCGATATAGTCATGACCATTGATAATTACATGAATATCCTTTGCCCGTAGTGCAGGGATGATTCGATGATATGGTTTATTTATTAAGCCGAGTCTCAGTAATAAAATTGATGATAAACTTTTTAAATCATAGAAGATAATAGATATCATGCTCTACTTGACTCTTCTAATGGATTACTTGTTCCGTTGCAGTTAAACTTGATGTTTATTATATTTTATCAGTTTAACACTGTTAAAGGCTAACGATAATTTATTCTGCATTATCTTAGTCATAATATTTCTTACTGGGACTAGTCAGGGAATAGAGTGACGGTCCAGATGTTTACATTAGTAGTCCTCACTATTCAGTAAAATAGTGTGACAATAATTATAATGAGGACTTTATTTGAGTTTGGATACTCTCTAAAAGACATTATCCGTGTTAAAACTCTCAGCTACGTTTTGTCGTACTGTATAAAAGAAGTTTGTATTTAAATTCTGTACCATGTATTTGGCGACTCAAGATGGGTGATGTATACCTATTTTGGGGGCGTCACAGTTGGTATCAAAGCTTAGGGATATGATCCCTGGCTGAGATGTGAGACTAGAACTAGGAGGAAAGAGACGAAAAATTCCTTCGCTAGTATGACCTACCTAAGTTTATTTGGTATATAGTTGGTCGGTCAGAGTATAGGTGAAACAACCCGGGTCAAATCCAGAGTCCGGAATAAATCTCGGGTCAAATCCCAAGTCCGAATTGAATCAAATCCATTAAAATAAGGCATCAAACTACTGGCCCAATAGTATCTTCTTGGGTCATCTTAGCCCACCACAGGCTCCCAAAAGGTCATGACTTGAAGGTACTATTGGTAGTAATTTATTTCCTTATATGCAGACAAATTTGTCCCCTATCTTTCGATGTGGGACTGGGGTGTTACAAACTCCCCCACTTAAATTTCTGATGTCCCCGTTAGAACCGATCACACACACGGTCCAAAGATCTTTGTCTCTCTAGCCATTATGGGATAATACTGGCTGGCTTCGTGTACCCACCTCCGGACCTCCATCTCTCCATTGTGGGATAATACCACCAGTCTTCGTGTCTCCACCTCTGGCAACCCAATCGGATGACCCGACCCTAGCTTTCGAGAGTCGGCTCTGATACCATATAAAATAACCCGGGTCAAATCTCGAGTTCGAAATAAATCTCGGGTCAAATCCCAAGTCCGAATCAAATCAAATCCATCAAAATAAGGTCTCAAACTACTGTCTCAATAGTATCTTCTTGGGTCATCTTAGCCCACCACAGGTTCCCAAAAGGTCATGACTTGATGGTACTATTGGTAGTAACTTATTTCCTTATATGTAGACAAATTTTTCCCCTATCTTTCGATGTGGGGCTGGGGTGTTACAAACTCCCCCACTTAAATTTCTAACGTCCCCGTCAGAACCGGTTGAACACACGACCCAAAGATCTTTGCCTCTCTAGCCATTATGGGAGAATACCGGCTGGTTTTGTGTCCCCGCCTACGGACCTCCGTCTCTCTATTGTGGGATAATACCACCAGCCTTCATGTCCCTACCTCCGGTAACCCAATCGAATGACCCGAAACAACCCGGGTCAAATCCCGAGTCCGAAACAAATCTCGGGTCAAATCTCAAGTCTGAATCGAATCAAATCCATCAAAATAAGGCCTCAAACTACTGGCCCAATAGTATCTTCTTGGGTCATCTTAGCCCACCACAGGCTCCCAAAAGGTCATGACTTGAAGGTATTATTGGTAGTAATTTATTTCGTTATATGCAGACAAATTTGTCCCCGATCTTTCGATGTGGGACAGGGGTGTTACAAACTCCCCCACTTAAATTTCTGACGTCCCCGTCAGAACCGATCACACACATGGTCTAAAGATCTTTGTCTTTCTAGCCATTGAGGGATAATATCGGCTGGCTTCGTGTCCCCACCTCCGAACCTCCATCTCTCCATTGTGGGATAATACCACCAGCCTTCGTGTCCCCACCTCCAGCAACCCGATCGGATGACCCGACCCTAGCTTTCGAGAGTCGGCTCTAATACCATATGAAACAACCCGGGTCTAATCCCGAGTCCAAAAAAAATCTCGGATCAAATCCCAAGTCCGAATCGAACCAAATCCATCAAAATAAGGTCTCAAACTACTGACTTAATAGTATCTTCTTGGGTCATTTTAGCCCACCACAAGCTCCCAAAAGGTCATGACTTGATGGTACTATTGGTAGTAACTTATTTCCTTATATGCAGATAAATTTTTCCCCTATCTTTCGATGTGGGGCTGGGGTGTTACAATAGGGATAAATATGTGACATGTTAATTAACCCTTGTTTTGTGGCAGTATTTGAAAATGGCATCCAAAAATATTGAGATAAGCAATGAAGAACATGAGACCGTTGAGTCACCAACGATCAATACCCAGGATAATGTGCATCAGGATGGCAATAATCCTCAAGAAAACAACAACGCTGACCAAATGATGAACGATGGGATGTTTAGAGCCTTTATGCAATTCATGCAACATCAGGCGAGAGCGGCTCCTGTTCAAAATACAGGTGGAAACACTGGCAACTCTCGAACGGTCACCGCTAAACAGTTCAAGGAGCTGGGACCACCGGAGTTTATTGGAGAGCCAAAACCACTTAAGGCGGAGACGTAGATAAAGCAGATCACCAAGATATTTGATGTCTTGGGATGCTTCAAGGAGCAAAAGCTTCCCTTTGCCACCTTTATTTTGCGAGGAGAGGCAGATTACTAGTGGGAATCGGTAAAGTGTACTCAACCTGCCGCACTGAAGATGTCTTGGGAGAAATTCCAAGAACTGTTCAACGACAAGTATTTTCCCGAAAGTATTCGTCACATGAAAGAGGTAGAGTTCATCAAGCTGGAGCAGAACAATATGACCGTGCCACAGTACGAAGCTAAGTTTTCTGAGTTGTCCCAGTTTGCGTCCCACTTGGTTGATAATGAAGAGAGAATGACGCGGATGTTTCTAAGAGGTTTGAAACCCGAGATACGTCAATACTTAATTTCTCACAAACTGTGTTTGTATTCAGATGTTGTAAATAGGGCTCAGTTATTGGAGCGCGCTAACGAGTCAACCCAACCAAGAGAGAGCAGCTGACAAAATGATAATACCAGTGGTAGCAGTCATCGAAGCGGTGACAACAAACGTGTAGGGAATCAACATGCTAGAAATGGTAACCACTTCGGTGGTAATCATGGCCAAGATAATAGAAGTGGAAATTTCAAGAAGAGGAGATTCAACAATGATGGAAAGATGTCATCACCAACACCTATTGTTAAGGAAGGGGAACGACAGCTAATCGTATGTTACAAATGCGGAGGGGAGGGACATATCAGTCTGAACTGTACGCAGCAATCCAAAGTGTGTTATAATTGCAGAAGAGAAGGTCACATTACCTGATTTTGTCGTGCACCGAAGTCAAGTCCAGCTGGGATGGAGGCATCAAAGGTCGTCCCAGACAAGACAAAATCGGCAGTTCAAGGGAGAGCGTTTGTCGTAACCTCCCAAAAAGCGAGGAATCTGAACGAGGTGATCACGGGTAAGCTAATAATAAACTCTAGTGAAGTTTATACCTTATTTGATACTGGTTCTACCCATTCTTTTATTTCTCCTACTTGCGCTCAAATTTTAAATTTGACTCCGGAAAAATTAGACTCTGACTTATCTGTTGAAACTCTGTTAGGAGAAACCTTCATTACATCCACTGTTTATAAGTCGTGTTTGATTCAAATCGGTAACCGCACGTTACCTATGACACCCCCAAATTCGGGTACTTTATTTCCACCGAATTTGGTGCTCACTATCAAAATAATTACATCTAACTACCCGTAATAAAGGATAAAACATTAAATAAATAACTTAAACAATAATCTCTCCCATTAAAGGGTTACATCAAAATCTCAAAATAAATCCCAGGTAATCTACCTTAAAATTATTACATCAGTTTGAGGAATATATTATAAAATAAAACAAGTCTTAAAACTTCATAAATTTAAATAAACTTTAAACAATTCTTCATCACTTAGACATCTTGCCCTTTCCCTTGCTAGTAGATGGATCATCACCTCTTTCAACTTTAGCTGCATTGTTTAATTACAAGAGTGAGCAAACAATTGCTCACTGACATAAAGATAGTATAATAACAACATGAAAGTGAACAACGAATACTGAATGATAAAGAACTTGTTCTACAAATCAAAATAGAAAACAAGTTCGAACTTTAATTATCTGAGGGTCTAATGACCACAAACTATGTCCACGATGTTTAGGTATTATTACCTTAACCTCAGCAATCGTTAGACTATACAGACTCTTCTTAACGTACTCAGGGGGATCAACCCTTTGTACCATGTATTGTGCACAAACATCCAAACGTTACACGTACAAAATCCCCTATGTTAGGGTTGTTCGTCTCAGTTTAGATTTAGAATTTCTGCACTAAAGAAAGTTTAGTTTGGAACTAGCTTATCAGTGTTTTCTAGAATTTTAGAACACTATTCGAATATAGATTAATTCAATCAATAAAGGTTTGGTTACTACTTGAAGATTTAATACGATGATAAAGCTTTGAACAAGTTTATCCAAGTCAAAGATTGAATAACAATAATATATAATCGAGTAAACATAGTATACATGCAAGGTGCTATAGAAGAGTTAAAACAATCTTCCTTGAGTCAATGTATTAGAACAATATAATCTTTGAATAATAATTAGGAATCTAAATCTCGCTTAATGTAACGAATTAAGTTACATAAGATTGAACAAACATATGCAAGATAGGTTAAGCTTGCTCATCTTCATAAACAATGTTAGGAACTTACACAATAATAATTTAGGAATGGGAACTTGCATTCAATACGAAAAGAAAGAAGTTAGAAACTTTGCTCAATGTAAAGAGTTAAGATTTAAGAACTTGCCCAATAATAACAAGGTAGAGTTAGAAAACTTGCCTTGATTGTAAGCTACACAAATGAAATAATCTCCAATTACCCTACACATATCATCGAAATCGCAACAACAATTAATTGTATGAGCATTAGCTTTAGGGTTTAAACCATCATTTAGGTCATAACCCTAACCTAGCACCTAACCATTTAGGTTAACATACTTAACACTTCTGAAATTACACATTGACCAACATAAACCTTATCGTTTATCTATAACTTTCGAAAACATCTCATTTGGTTTCATTTTATAACTTGTTTAAATAATTATTTTAAATCTTTGTACTTCGCATTTCAACACATTAACATATGTTATTATAGTTTATAACATGTTTTAACATCATTAACATACACACTAGACTAACACAAGTCCGTTTTTGCCTTGGCACCGGCGCAGCTGCGCCGGTGTTCAGACAGACGCAGAGACGGCAGTGAATAGTAGTCGTTTTTAGCCCAACTAATACGAATTTCACCCACAAAACAGTGAAATTAACATCTACAATTAGTACAGACTATTACAAACATGATTGCTAACATTTACAATCAATTAACACAATTTATCATCAACTAAAACTAGTTTAATTTCTCAAAATTCCATATTTTCATATAAAACTCCATTTTTGAACTTTTTCCACAAAAATCATCACTGACATCTCAAAACTTGGCCAAAACACTTAATTCAAATTACGTTATGCTCGTTTCTTAATAGACTAGCATAATCAAGACTCAATTTACAGTTTAGCATACGAATTGGCCACTAGAATTGGTACTACTCACAAGCCATATGGAAAATATACACTGTCATATTTTTCTTCCTTTTAAAACTGTAATTAGCATACGAATTCTTGTTTACATATAAACTCAAACACAACCAACACATATAATCATCACAATTCAATTGTCTAGCAACAATTCAACAAAATCGACTTCACAGAGAATAGAAAATTATGTCGTAACTCATATATATATATATATATATATATATATATATATAAAATACTACTGTTTGAATAATATACCTCCAATTTGCTTGAAACCCTTGTTATCACCACTGAATTCTCTTTAGAAAACTCAAGAATTCTCTCCCTTCTCTCTTAGCTTTTCTCTGTATTTTCTCTCTAAACCTCTGTTCTTCTCCTTAGCCAAAATACGTGAAATAAGAAAAAAAAAACTAGACGCTAGCCTTAGGTAAAACATCTGTGAACATAAACTGAAACCCACGTTCTTTTTTAGTTACAAAAACCAACAAGCGTCAGCTCAAATAAGCCAAAGGCCACAAGGCCCTATTTGGCTAACCAGAAACTCTCCCAACTAAATTATTTTAATAACATTTATATTATATAGTTTTATGTCACACTTTTAGTTGATTAATTTAAATAACTTAGTTTAGTTAATTTAAATAACTTATAATACTAATAATAAAAATCTTATTATCATTAATAAATAATTATATATCTAATTTAATTATATATCTAGTTTAATTAATAAATTAGACACATCTCTATATTTAATTTATTTATTTTATTAAATTAAACAATTCATTTAATTTAATTATTTTCTTAAATATTAAGCAATTGATTTAATTTAATTACTTCCTTAAATTAAATCCATTTGATAAAATTATCATTATTCAAATTAACACTAATTAATTTAGTTACCAAATTAATTCACCATAATTTATCAATTATTTATTTCCTTAATAAATAAATTATTTAAAATATTTATTTAATTCAATAAATATTTAAATTAAATTACAAATTTCTCGATCGTTACATGTCGATCTTATCTCTAAAAATACTTGTATTTGACGTGATTCTAGGGATTGATTGGTTAACTATTCATCATGCTAAAATTAATTATTTTCGTAAGGTTGTTAGCTTTCATATTCCTAATCAATCTATTATGCGAATTCAAGCGACCAAACCATTAAAATCAATCACGGTCATCTCAAGCCATAAAGCTATTCGTTTATTGAAAAACGGATGTCAAGCTTTCTTAGCTCATGTCACAGATTTAAATAAAAATACGTCAGATTTGAATGATATTTCTATTGTTAATAAATTTCCTGACGTATTCCCCGAAGAACTTCCTGGCCTACCCCTGAGCGTGAAATTGAGTTTGGTATCGACCTTGAACCCGGTACAAAACCCATTTCTAAAGCCCCATATCGAATGGCTCTTATTGAACTTCAGGAGTTAAAAACTCAACTGCAGGAATTATTAGGCATCGGTTTCATTCGACCTAGTACGTCTCCTTGGGGTGCTCATGTTCTTTTCGTGAAGAAGAAAGATGGAAGTATGCGACTTTGTATTGATTATCGGGAGTTGAATCATGTCACCATCAAAAATAGGTACTCGTTGCCTCGCATTGATGACCTATTTAACCAGTTGCAAGGCGCCAAATTCTTTTCAAAGATCGATCTTCGTTCTGGATATCATCAACTGAAGATTAAAACTGATGACATTCCAAAGACTGCTTTCAGAACTCGGTACGGGCATTACGAATTCTTAGTCATGTCTTTTGGATTGACTAATGCTCTTGTTGCCTTCATGGATATGATGAACAGAGTATTCAAGGAATATTTGGATCACTTTGTGGTCGTCTTTATTGATGACATCCTCATTTACTCCAAAAGCCGTGAAGATCATGAGCAACACTTGAGGCTGATACTCCAAAAGCTTCGTGAAAACAAGTTATATGCCAAGTTGAAGAAATGCGAGTTCTGGCTTGAGGAAGTAGCATTTCATGTGCACGTGATATCAAATCATGGAATATATGTTAACCCGGCAAAGATTGAAGCAATTCAAAGCTGGGAGCAACCTAAGTCAGTGACCGAATTACGTAGCTTTCTCGGCTTAGCTGGTTATTATCGGAGATTCGTAAAAGGGTTTTCTTGAATCACTACTCCATTAACTCAGCTAACTCGGAAAGATATAAAATTCAGTTGGAGCGAGAAATGTGAGAAGTGTGTTCAAGAACTCAAGAGGAAACTCATTTCAGCACCTGTTCTGACAATACCATCTAGCTCTGAGGGATTTATCATCTACAGTGATGTTTCAGGCAAAGATGTGTTCTCATGCAACATTATAAAGTCATAGCCTGTGTCTCACGACAACTCAAAAAATATGAGAGAAATTATCCTACTCATGATCTAGAGTTGGCAGCTGTCATTTTTGTACTTAAGATTTGGAGGAATTACCTGAATGGAGAGAAGGTGGAGATCTATACGGATCATAAAATTCTCAAATATTTCTTCACTCAAAAGGAACTCAACATGCAGAAACGATGATGGCTTGAGCTATTGAAAGATTACGATCATACCATTCAATACCATCCTAGAAAAGTGAACGTAGTAGTTGACGCATAGAGTAGAAGATCATATGCGGGTACGAGTGCGATATTGTCAACGCAAAGGCCCATTTTGTATAACTTACAAAGGATGAAAATAGAGTTAAATACTCCAGGGACCCATGTGATTATGGCGAATATACGAGTAGAACCAACTTTAATCGATAAAGTTAAAGCTGATCAAGCTACAGACCTGGAGCTTATGCATATGAGGAATAAAGTGCAAGAAGGTGCTATTCCGGAAGCAAGAATCAATGAAGAAGGGATACTTCGAGTCAACTCCAGACTTTGTGTTCCTAACAATTCTGACTTGAAGTATAAAATCATGATAGAGGCGCACAACACACCATTTGCAATCTATCCTGGGAGTACCAAAATGTATCGTGATCTTCGACATACATTTTGGTAGAGCAATATGAAGAGAGAGATAGCAGGGTTTATCTCAAGGTGTCTAACTTGTCAACGAGTCAAGGCGGAGCATCAAGTGCCAAAAGGTACATTGCAACCACTTGAAATTCCAGAATGGAAGTGGGAGCACATTACCATGGATTTCGTTACTGGTCTTCCCAAGGTTTCTCAAGGCATAGATGTGATTTGGGTCATTGTTGATAGATTGATCAAGTCTGCTCATTTCTTACCGATACGAGAAACTTATACACTTGAACGTCTTGCTCGTATTTACATAAACGAGATTGTAAGATTGTATGGTATGCCCATATCCATAGTTTTTGATCGAGACCCAAGATTCACTTCACGATTTTGGGTTAGTTTGTAAAAAGCTATGGGCACGGATTTACAATTTAGTTCAGCATATCATCCTCAAACGGATGGGCAGTCAAAGATGACTATTCAAACTCTTCAAGATTTATTAAGAATCTGTGTCCTTGACTTCAAAGGAAGTTGGGACAAGTTCTTACCATTGGTGGAGTTTTCCTATAACAACAGTTATCAAACAAGTATTGGAATGACTCCATTTAAGGCGTTGTATGGAAGAAAGTGTCGTTCTCCAGTATGATGGGATGAGGTGGGTGAAGCAATGTTGTTGGGATCGGAGTTGGTACGTATGACTACGGAAAAGGTTCAAACGATCCGACAACGTATAAAAACATCATAAGATCGACAAAAGAGTTATGATAATCTTCATCGAAAGGACGTGGAATTCAATATTGGAGATCATGTGTTGTTACGTATTGCTCCATGGAAAGGAGTTACGAGATTTGGAAAGAGAGGAAAGCTCAATCCTCGATTCATTGGCCTATTTTTAATCCTCGATCGAGTAGGAAATGTGGTCTATAGACTCGCCTTACCGCCAAGTATGTCTCGTGTTCATAACATTTTTTACATATCTATGTTACGTAAATATGTGAAAGACCCGAACCGAATTATTGAATTAGAATCGGACGAGATAGCGAAAGATTTAACGTATGAAGAGGTACCTGTTAAAATTTTGGATAAGGAGGATCATATTCTACGCTCCAAGGTTATACCTCAAGTCAAAATTTTGTGGAGAAACCACGATGTTGAGAAAATGACCTGGGAGTTAGAATCTGAAATGAAGTCAAGGTATCCTCACATCTTCGACATACCAGGTACGCACCTTAATTTTGAGGACAAAATTTCATAAGAATGGGAGGTTGTAAGACCCCAACTTTTATGAATAAAGATTAATTTTTCTCGAAATATATTTTTAAATATTATGGTGTGGATTTGATATAATGTTATAGTTGTGGGTATTATTTACAAATTTTGCAAAGTAAGCAAGTGATTATATAATATTCGATTGGTCGGGGAATATTTGTTTTAACAGAAAATATTCGTACAACGGCACAATTATTGGTGGACCCTACAATGGAAGTATTGTCGTAGTTAGAAAATGACAGAATTATCTTTTTATAAAAATAACGGTGAAAGTTTTACCGTTAAAGTGTTGAACTACCCGCTGGTAAAAGTAAAGTAATACGCGTGGTTATATAGTAGCACACGGTATTGATTATTGATGCTTACGTGAGAAGTCACTCAGTTATACTCAATTATTGCTACAGTAATTGTTGCATAATATCTTTCATATTATTGATTCAATTATTGTCACAGTATCATCTGCATAATATTTAGTATTATTAAATCAATAATTGAGACGACAAAGTTATTCATATTATTATTTTCAATATTGACAATGTCTAAAAAGTTCTGTCAATGAGAGGTTTGGTCACCTAATTGCGCGCCAATAGGGAGAAATCCTTATCGGAAAGCTCCTCTTTCCTGTGAATGATCTGATTGTTAAACATTGTGAGTTATAATATTAATGATGAATAAGTTCGTGTTGATTAAAGATGAAATTGATATTTCCATTATGTTGAGATTATTAGTGTTAGTGGAAATTAACATCTATTTCGATAATAATGGATGTCTGGAGGTTATATTGACCAATCGGGTAATTAATTGGATAAATGAGCAATTAATTGCTATTAATTCAAATGCTTATAACTATTTGTTCACATGTGTGTACTATTGATTCACATGCATGTACTATTAGGGGAGGTGGTGTAAGATTGATAATACTTGCATGACTAAATTAAAAATGAAAGAAAAGATGAAGCTATTATACTTTAATATTTCGAGCCCCAAAACGTGCAATTATCGAAACTATATTTTCCTATAAATAGAAGCTCATTCTTCTTTCATTCTCACCAATTCACTAAGACTCACAAGAGCAATTATAGAGAGAGAAGCTATAGAGAGAAAGAAGAAGAGAAGTCTGCTACTTCACTATTCCAGTATCCAGTCTTCTTCTGAGGTAAGGGATATTATTTTGTTCAGTATTCATAGGAATAATATTTTCTTCCATACTTTGTAGTATGTGAGTAATATTATTTCATCTCGTATTACTGATTATTCCCTCATTTTTTTAAAGTATTGCTTCTATACTCCGTGAAATTAGTAGAATATCCTTGAAATTTGCGCTTCATCTGGTATCGTTTCACAAGGATATTTTTTATACATTCTTGTTAAATTTTAAGTTTTTCATGTCGGAGTACTGTTCATGAGTAGTATTCATTTTTACGGTACTATTCATAAAGTACTATTCACGGGGTAT
Source organism: Panax notoginseng (assembly GCA_016801055.1). Taxonomy (NCBI): domain Eukaryota; kingdom Viridiplantae; phylum Streptophyta; class Magnoliopsida; order Apiales; family Araliaceae; genus Panax; species Panax notoginseng. The sequence continues at coordinate 105,694,606 of CM029021.1, forward strand.
TATTGATAAAGTACTATTCACGGGGTACTATTCACTCGGGTACTATTCATCCGGGGAATTATTCATGACAAAAATTAATTTCTTTGATGTCCAAATCATTTTTGATACAATATTATTCTTAAATTTTACTCCACAATGCAGTATCATGTTGACAATTTAGACATTATTAAATTCTGGATAAATTAAGTTATAAATCTTTAAAAATTTATCCTTTGCTTTCTTTTAATTGAATTCTTATATCATTGTCATCATCCTCATGCTTATATTGTGATAAATGCCATTTGTGGCTTACGTGCATAGATGTACTATTGATTGGTATGATTATGACCAGGAATTATTCGGTATAATCATGACTGTAATGTTACAAATGATGTGGTAAAAATCCTCATTGGCCTGTAGTGCATTGATGGACAGTTGTTGGTATGATTATGACCAGAGATTATTCGGTTTAATCATGACCATTGATGATTACATGAATATCCTTGGCCCGTAATGTAGGGATGATTCGATGATGTGGTTTATTTATTAAGCCGAGTCTCAGCGATAAAATTGATGATAAACTTTGTAAATCATAGAAGATAGTAGATATCATGCTCTACTTGACTCTTCTAATTGATTGTTTATTCCGTTGCAGTTAAACTTGATGTTTATTATATTTTATCAGTTTAACATTGTTGAAGGCTAAGATAATTTATTCTGCATTATCTTAGTCATAATATTTCTTACTAGGCTAGTTGAGCTTGCCCTTTGTTTTCATTGTTCTCTTCAAGAAATGAGAATATAGCTGGGACTAGTCGGGGAACGGAGTGACGGTCCTGATGTTTGCATTAGTAGTCCTCACTATTCAGTGAAATAGTGTGATAATAATTGTAATGAGGACTTTATTTGAGTTTGGATACTCTGTACGAGACATTATCCATGTTGAAACTCTCAGCTATGTTTTGTCGTACTGTATAAAAGAAGTTTGTATTTAAATTTTGTATCATGTATTTGGCGACTCAAGATGGGTGATGTATACCTATTTTGGGGGCGTCACATAAACGATAACGCATATCCCCTAATATCACTAAAGACGGGGACATCACTAGCTTACTACCCCTCTAATATTATTTTTTTCAAAAGTTCGGGGTTTACAACTATCTCACATCTTACACAAAAGACTAAGATTTCAACAACAGATTAAACAACACATAAATAAAACACTACAAGTACTAAACTTCTTTCTCTAGGCTCAATCTAGCATCCCACGCTCCACAACGCTCTGGTATTCCTTCTGAGTAATGTGCATCACCATGTCTCAGATTATGGTATGTTGGGTTTATCCCTGCTCTGTTGGGTAGTGATTTACCCCATCAATCAACCTCTCCATGGCCGTGTGTAGAGCATAGCCCATCTTGTTCATCTTTCTTCTCTTACACCTCACGGCATCCTCTAGATCATTTACCCGATCATTAGCTCCTTCCCACTTCTCCTCGAAGTGGATCCTATCCATCACCTCCATCTCTAGCTGAGTGTGAAGTGCTTCCTTCTCCATCCTCTCACTCGTCTCTTTCTGTTCCACCTCTTCTAGCTTCCCTGCCAGCTCCACATTCCTAGCCACTGATCGGTGAAATAAAGTTCCCATCTGGATCCTGCCTCCTTACGGTGAGCAATTTCCACCTCCATCTCCTGCATCACTAATTGCCTCTGATGGTCCTCGTCCCTCAGTTTCTGGAACTCGGACTCCCTTTCCCTAGCCTCAGTCTCTAATTCATCCACTCTACATCCCAAATCCAAAATATGTTCCTCATATTCTCCCAACATCCGATCCTCAAAAGTAGCCCCGTCGGAGTCCTCCATAGGCTCAGGCTCCTCCTCCGGATCAGACTCCTCGAGTAATGGCTCCATCTCCTCCTCCTCGTCATCCTCATCAATAGGGGCCACTACTGATATGGGCTCCGCTATCAATGGTGCCTCATATACCACGTGGATATCACGCGGCTCCTCCTCTACTACTCGGCTAGGTCCTCCCATGTCAATCATCCTACAATCACCAACATATGACAACACAAACAACAACTCCATTAGAATGTTAAATAACATAAGTTTATTATATAGAATGAAGTTATATTCTATAACATAAGTTCATTATATGAGTTTCATCCCTTTCTAGGTTCTAAGTTCTCTAAAGATATAATCTAGGGACTCTATTTCCTAAGGTTTATAACTATAGCACTGATACCAACCTATGACACCCCCAAATTTGGACCGCTACTTGGTCACTCGAATTCGGTTCGTCACGTGCTAATGGTGATATAATAGTAATTAAAATTACACATTTGATGAGTGGGATTTATACCCGCGAATCGAATACTTTATGACTTAAATAATTGCATGTTCTCGTAGATTTTGTATGATTCTTTATGATTATAGTGCTATTGCGCTTAACTGATGCAATGCAGGTCTTTTCCATGCTTTTAGGAGCAAAATGGCCAAATTACATATGCTCGCGCTGTGGCGCCGAAGCCAAGACTTAAGCACGCGCCTCTGCGCCAACTCCCTGTCTACTGCTGATGTCACCATGGCGCTACAGCGCCATTGACCCTTCTTGGACTCGCGCTGCAGCGCGAGCTCCTTGTTTTTCATGTTGATGTGGCGCCGCAGCGCCATCCATAGAGCTATTGCTTGCGTCGCAGCGCGAGCTCCGGTGCCCAGGCAGAGACCAAGTGCTTTTGACCTAGAAAAAGGCAGAGAGATATATATAACAGGAGGGAGGCTCTGCATTTCATTATCGCTGATAATATATCATAAGAAACCTTAGTTCTAATATAGAATAGCTTAGCTTAGGACTTTTTTTTGTACTTTCTCTTTCTAGTTCTTAGTTGATGTCTGTAAATATAGATTAGGTAGATTTAGGGAGAAGTTTGTATTTTCTTTAGAGCACAAGAGCAACGAGCGACACGGAGTGGAAAGCTTAATTTGAGCGAACTGCATGGAGATCAAAGGGGCTTTGACAGAGTTTCTTCTATCCATTTATTTCTTCTAATTTTGTATTCTATGAATGTTGTCTTATTTGTTACTTGTAATTGGTTTATTAAATATGAACTGATTATTGGCTCTAAGGTTATAATGGATCCTTTTGTTATTTGAATTGACTGTCTGTATCTTTTTGGTTAGCACCATATGATTTGGTTTAATATATTTGTGCTTCATGATTCTTGCTAAGACATTAGTAATGATTTTGGTAATCTGCATGATATCGACAAAAGAATTGTAGATTTACTCCTAAATATATTGGCATGTGATTGTGGGTTTTGACTGCATAAGTTGTACGTAGAATAGACATATCTCTGTGCGCCATGTGCGACCTAATTGAGAACTTATGCTTAAATCCTTGTTATGATTGATTCGCATAGACATATATAGGATTGCATCTAGCTTGGATGTTCTTCTCTATTTTATTCCCTTTCGGGTGGATCTGGAGAGGTTATGTTTGTGCATACCTCGACAGAGGTGCATAGGCACCTATGTGTTCTCGGTCGACAAATTGTCGTGACCATTAAGACCAAAGAGAGAAGGGTAGCTAGTTTGATGAAGCATAACACGCCAGGTGTTCGACAGAATGCGTGTATGGGGGTGAAGTTGTGACCTTAGCTTGTATTTCCTTAGATCACCATTCGTTATCCATTTACTTGTTTTGTTAATTAGTTAACTAGATTAATCACACTTCCATTTACTGTTGTTCGAATAAGACTTTAGCGATACATAGTCGGTATTTGGTAAATATTAGTCATAGTTCCTCGTGGGTACGACACTATCCTTATCACTGTATTACTTGTTAGACCGCGTATACTTGCACGTGTTTAGTGATCGATTTTTTGACCAACAAGTTTTTGGCGCCGCTGCCGGGGAACTATTATTCTAATATTGTCCAATATTGATTTCAATCAATAGAGTCTTACTTGGAACGTGTATATATATATTTCCTTTATTTGTTTGATCTTCCTTTCTTTGTGTTTTTAAGTTTACAGATTATGGACAATCAATGTTATCAATGGCCTTACGAGGAGACAACGCAACCAAGCTCAGAAGAAGGACTCGAGAGATTACAATTTCAATTTGCCAATGCCTTGAGTTTTTCTGACAACCTTGAGTGTCAGTCCACTCAGAATGTATACTGTCAGAATCAAGCTGACTTTGAACCAATTCCCTACCATCCAAACTGCCAGGGTTATCCAAACTCATGGGACTACAGTCAAGAGTCATTTCATGATCCGAATCATGCCTTTCAGTTTGACTACCAGGCTCCGCCGCCATATGAGTTGACGTCTCAACCCAATGAGAGCTTCTATGAGACCTCAACACAAGAAGAAGAGAACAGGCTTGAAGAGCTTCTCGCCGACTTTATTGAGAGAAATGAGGTTCGGATGGCAAGCCAAGAAGCCGCATTGCACAACCTTGAGAATCAATTGGGACAACTCGTCAATGCCATCACACATCCACTGCGAAGCAATCTCCCTGTCTTAATTGATCTCGACGATGAAGCTGTAGAGCATTGCACGGTGGATACGCAAGGAAAATACAATGAGTTTCACACAGTTATTGAGGGAGACGTCATAGTGCAGACTAACCAACCGGTAAAGTCTGAAGTTGGAAACAATAGGATCAAGAGTGGGTACACTGTCAAGACTGATCAACAACCTGAACCCACCCTCCTGACTGTGGAAATCTGTGAGGGGGCCCAATAGCGCACAAAGAACGCTTTCAAATTAATGAACAAGGGGAATTAGTGGATAATTTAAGTGGTGAAAGATTCTTTGTGCAGAAGGATGAAGATAGCATGAATGACCAATCATCCATGTCTGCCAAGAATTCAAAGGAATTGACGAATAGGCGGCATGAAAAGGTCATCTTCGCTTATGAGCCGGATTGAACAGCGTCAATATAGCCAAGTCGACGACTTTAAAACAAGCGCTTGGTGGGGAGGCACCCCCATCTCGGTATAAATTTTATCTTTTTTCCTTTACCTATATCTAGTTTACACTGTAGTTACTTACTTATTAGATTGTATGTAATAATTTATTTTAGCTTCAAAGTGTTTTGTGTATTACTGGTCTTGGCTTGTGCAGATAGCAGTAGAAAAATTTCAGAGAATCACATCTCCCGCCACGGCGCCACCATTTGTACTACAAGGCGCGCCGCGGCGCCGGCTTAACGCCCCAGTGCCAAGAGTCGCGCTGCAGCGCCAGTGCTTGAATGCCAAACTTCTCTCTTTCGCGCCGCAGCGCCACACAACACTGGGCAACTCGTGTCGCGGCGCCAAACCCAGGCCATGCCCCTGCAAACTCGCGCCGCAGCGCCAAAATGCATAGAGTGTCTCGCGTCGCGGCGCCGGTGACGAGAATTTGAGTTTTAAAAACTGATTTTGGCCAGCAGTTTATGCGTTTCCTCCCCATTTACTCGACACCTTCAGCAGTTTCAAGCACAAAAGACCCCAACTAGCTATATTAGTCCCACGATTTCCTAGCAGCTATTGGTCGTGTCTCATCTCAACCTGCCATAGAAAAACATAGATCATCAATTACCAGACAGAGTGCGAGCCCATACACTTATCAAACTAGGTTTTATTTTCAATTCAAGGTAATATTTTTTTTGAATTCAGTCAAATTGGGAACTAGTAGTGAGTTCATTGGTTGGATTTGTACATCTCTTGCGTTGTATTTGTGTGATTTCCTCTGTCAGAAATCTGGCTAGCGTTCTTTCAAGCAAGTTCTATCAATAGTTGGTTTGAAGAATGCACACAAGGTGTTCGACAAATTGCTTGAACCAAAAAGTTGACTGAATTGGGGCTGTTTTGGCTTGGATTCGATGGGCTTTCAGTTGGGATTTTCCGCATTAAGTTTGGGGGAGTGTGTGCTTCAGTTTTCTACCAGTGTTCATACTAATTGCTCCAAGTTCAGTAATGGCACCAAAAAGGCAACGACTTAACGTTGGTGGTTCCTCATCCGCCGCACCACAGGCTTGGGACAACACAAAATTTGTGATCGAACAGGCATGGAAAAGATACAAAACCTCTTTCGCCGCGTGAAACTTGATTCCTGAGCGGGGGTTGAGGCCGGATAGAAAAGACGGCGAATTATTGGCTATGATTGCGGGGCGCCAATGGACCCATTTTATGAAACAACCCGGGTCAGCCATTGTTTTTGTTGTGCGAGAATTTTATGCCAACGCCAATGCCGAAGGTGAGGCCGTTGCTCAAGTGAGGGGGAGGTTAGTGGCTTTTGGAAGCCAAGCCATCAATGATCTATTCGCGGCACCCAACTACGAGGGCAAGGATTATATAGAGTCGGGGCTCCGCAGCTATGACCTTGAGGATATCATTCGGAGGCTCTGTAGGCCCAGGACCACATGGAAGAAGAATGATTATACAAGTGAGAAGACCAGTTTCCCAACTTCAGCGCTCAGTCGCTATGGGAAGGCGTGGTTCAGCTTCATTTGCGCTAATATGATTCCTACCCGGCACCTGAGCAATGTAACTAAGGAACGGATGATCCTCCTATTTGCCATTGTCACGGGCCTGAACGTGGACATCAGTGTTCTCATACACGAGTCCATCATGAAGGCAATCAAGAGTACAGTCGCTTCGAGACTTCCACATCCATCCTTGATCACTCAGCTTTGCAAGAGGGCAGGCTTCCACTAGGGACCTGAAGAGATAGCTTTGCCTCCCATGGCAATCATTCACCACCATACAATCTCGCGCTTCATTGTGTGTGACGGGGCAGAGTCACATGTCAGAGGCGAAGGATACGGACCACCTACAGAGCCACCTCCTACTACAGAGCCAGAGTAGGGACAGACTTTGGGCGCAGGCCCAACTGGACAGGGGCTGCTGACGGACATCATGGCATCACTCTCCCTGCTGCATCAGAAGCAGGACGCCGAGGCGCTGAGGCAGCGGAGGCACATAGCTGCAGTGGCTCAGAGGCAGGAGATAGCTATGTAGTACCAGGCTGAGCTGGTGGACACTATGCAGAGCATCTACACCGATTATTATGGCAAGAATGTTGAGTTCACGCCATACCAGTTTCTAGAGCTGCCTATCTTCCCACCATACCCTCCACCATCACCACCCGCCAAGGCTGACGAGGACGAGACTGCTGCTAAGTGAGCGAACTGCAAGGAAGCCCTTTTGTATACCATTTCTTTATGTTTAGCAATGAGGGCATTGGTTACCTCAAGTTTGGGGGTGCTTTTAGCTATTATTTGTTTTACTTCTCTACTGTCATGTTAGGATTGCATACTTTAGACTTTATTATGTTTTATTTCCGTATTGTGGTGCAGTCATTTTGAACTGCGGGATTATGTTTGGATTTCTATTATTATGCCATGAACTGTTCTTGGTTTTTATTATTTAATGCTTTGATTATTATCAGCATGATTGTGGTTTATAGCCATCTTTTTGGGGCTTTTACAGATTAGATGCTTGTGCCATATGAATGGCCTTTTTACCCTATTTTGAGCTGCTAATTAGCAAGGGTTACAGTTATCATTTATTTTTTATTGTGGCTGATGACAAGCGCCAAGTATTTATGCCTATCTCTTAGAGTCGTGTCAAGCATGTATGAGTTAGGGGTTGTTCAATTGATAAGTTTAGACTGTTATTGATCCGTCCTTCTTAGAAAGCATTGACCAACTGTGTTAACTCGTTATTTTTCGAATTGAGTTCGCTTGTTTATTGTTTTGAGAGTTTGTTCACTTTTATAAACTTTCATTTTTACAAGGTAATAAAAGACTTAGACGTTTATACAGTTTTGGATCTTGGTTTCTGGCATGTTGTCATATATAAAAAAAAGGAATGAATGAAATAAGAATAAAAAAAAAGAAAAGAAGAGTTTATATCGAAAGTTTTGCGGTGGTTCGAGATGGAGCGTAAACGCAGGACCGATATCGAGATGGACCATAAAATGCACTCGCTAAATAATCTTCAATTTTTGTTGTAAAATCTCAATGGCTTATGTTGATTACGTGGCCTTTACTGCTCGAGTTATTAGATTCATAGGGGTGTTCTAGACCTAGTGCCCTAAAGTCGTCTGGCTTGGGAGTCACTGATCAAAAGCTCATTCATGGGTAGTTCTGAATAGCCTCAGGTAATTAAGTATTGTCCGACTCAGATTTTACTGTCGTCATGCTAGAGTCTTTTGATCTTTTCCTGCATTTGCGTTTTATTCTTAATGCTTGTTAAATGCTTAAGTTGCGAAGTTTGCATTTTTGTATTAGCAATCGGCTATGTTAACTTATTTGAGTTATGATTAGTTAGGGCGGTTGGTCTCCACACACACACAAAGAATCGATCGAATACAGTCTTATGCTTGAAATTGAATAAACCCTTAGTGTAACAACCCGATATTTTTTATATAAATAAATAAGAAATTTTGCGTATAAATTTTTTTTTTAAGGATGAGGATTTGTACAAGATATTATGTATATATATTTATGTGGTAAATAAAAATATATTTTATTACATAAATGTTTACAAATAATTTTATTTTAGAATTATTGATTATTATAAAAGTATATTTTTATAATAATTACTTTTATGGTAGAAATATTTTTATTAATTATTTTCCATGAAAATATAATCATATATTATTTAAATAATATATGGAGTGATTTTTAGAATAAATATAATAATTATTTTATTATATGAATTTTAGTACAGATTATTAAGTTAACTATTTTACCTTAATTATTAAGGTTAAATAGGAAGAATAAATCATATATGAAATCCAAACCCTAATTTTGGATTATTGTCAAGGTACGAGAATAATAATATAATATTAATTATATTTTGAATTTTCAGTGCTATAAATATATACTGTTTGTGCGTAGTAATGATGATTGGTCAATTATAGTGTTTAATTTCAAAACCCTAATATTATTTGGCTAAACCCTAATTTGAAAATCAATTGTGGGTTTAAGACGGTTATTTAACTGTGTTATATATTTTATGTTGTGTGTTACATAATGTTATGATAATTAGGAAACCCTAATTGTAAATTTAAAACCCTAGGTTATATTTGAATTTTTAATAATTAGAAACCCTAATTGGAAACCTAAACTAGAGATTTTGATTAGTCATAAATTGTGTTACTGTAGATAATAACGCGTATGATAGATTTTATTGCTAATTAAGGTAAACCTAATTAGTAAATTAAAATTATAATGATTAGAACCCTAATTACAGATCTAGAAACCCTAAATTATTAAAAAAACCCTAATTTTCTATTAAAACCATAATTTTTAATTAGTAAGTTATAATTAAAATTTTATTGAACTTTAGTCTTAATTGTTCAAACTCTAGAAATTATTTGGGATACCTTAAGGATTAAAATCTAATGATTAAAACCTAGATTCAAGCATCATGGACAAAAATACCCTTAAATTATTTTGTTAGTTTACTAAAATAGCCATTTTGAATTTATTTAATAATCTAGATTGCAAATTCATCACCCTAGAATATATCACATGCCTATATATCATTCAAGCTTATCCTAATTGCCACCTTGCATGTTAGATACAATGAATCTAAGTGGTATAAATAGATTAAGAGAGAGAAAATTGTCATTTGCTAGCTTATTTTTACATACACTCAACCTTGAGCCTCTCTCTCTAAAACCCACGATTTTTCCCTTCATTCATCAGTCAAGAACCGAGCCCCACTAATACATATAACAAATCAGAAGCCAGAAATCAAAGATTTCTCATAAAGGTATAAAAACCCTAACTTGATTTCTGTCCAATTTTCTGTTGTTAGATGTTAATTTTTTTGTGTTAAACATGTTAAATATGGTGTATAAAGATGATCTGGGTTGCTAGATGTTATATCCATAACATCTAGAGGCTCGAATTTGATGTTCTTCAAAATCTGGAAATTTTTAAAAGAGGGGTCTGACAACGTATGTCAGGCCATGTAGATCTCTGTCTGTGTTGTGCTTTTGTGTTTTCAGTGTTTGATCTTGTAGTATGATATAAGATCTTTACTCTGGAAGTTGAATCAAGGTCATATCTTCAACAGATTGCAAGTTATTGTTAGTCAAAAGTCGTTGACCGACCATGACTGGACAAAATCTGGGTAACCCGGATCTTGCCCAGAAATGGTCTGACAAGAATTTTGAGGCCTCTGATCTCGTAACGTATTGTTGATTTGTGTTTGTTCATGTGATAAGGTTATTTTATGATTGTTATACTACATGCTGATACTCTTAGATTGGTTTTATCACCATCATACTGGAATTTGGGGGATGGTCAAACCAAGCAGAAGTTCACGGATGAGCTTTCTGGGTAACCTAGAAAGTTTATGAGCGTGGATTCTGACATGGTTTGACCGGACAATATCTTTCTATTGTGTTGTTGTTTTGTTGATTTTATGTAATAGAAATGTTGTCCTACATGTTGGCTACATACTCCATGTTTTAAAGCACAAAACCATTACAAGATCAACAAGTTGTGGAAGCCCAAAACGAGCAAGTCGAACTGTTCTTCATTTCTGGGTAACCCAGAAAATGAAGAACAGCTCTGACAGCTTGTTCAAGGCTCCAGATCTCGTTAGTTAAGCATGTTTTGATGATGTTGTCTGTTGGATCGTGTAGTCTTGTACTTGTACTACATTATCGGACCATCAACATGTCGAGAAACAGATTTAGTAGCGTTTAATCAATGGTCAAAGTGGTACCCACGAAACTGCCTTATGAATGCTCAAGAACATGAAGAACACCTATAGCGACAGTTTTGTCACTATAGGTGGCCTTTAGCGACAGACATTATATTATTTTCCGAAAATTATTTAATAAATAGAAAAAAATAGTTTTTAATTATTAAAAATACAAAATAAATTATTAAAAATTATTTTAAATTTCAAAAATTAGTTTTTAATTATTTTTGGTATATTTCATAAATATTTAATATTTTTGGAATATTAAAAGTATTTAATTTATTTAATTATAATGTTAAATAAATTAGTTAAAATGATTTTAATATTTGAAAAATCATTTAAAATTATATTATGATATAAGAAAATGTTTTAAGTTATTTTTAATGACTTTTAATATTTTATGATAAATATCATTAATAAATCAATATTAATGATAATTAAGTTATTTACTAAATGAATTAAATAAATTAATTAAAAATGATTTTATTTTATTAAAAATTATTTTAAATAATAATAAGGTATTAAAAAATATTTTAAGTTATAAAATATAACTTTTAATATTTAAAGATAAATTTTATTAATTAATTATTATTAATGATATTAAGGTTATTTAATAATTATATTAAATAATTTAGTTTAAAAATAATTTTAATATTATAATAATCATTTTAAATGAAAAAAAAGTGTTTAAAGATATTTTAAGTTATAAAACATAACTTTTAATATTTAAAGAATAATTTCATTAATAATTTAATATTAATAATTATTAATTTATTATTAATGATATTAAATTTATTAAATAAATACTTTTAAAATGGTTTTATTAATTAAAAAATCATTTAAAAAGGGATTTAAATGAATTAAAAATATTTTAAGTTATACTTAATGACTTTTAATATTTTGATAAAGTAAAACATTAATACTTTAATATTAATGATAAATATTTAAAAATAATTTTAAATGTTTTAAAAATCATTTAAGGGTAGTATTCTTACTTTAAAAGTATTTTAAGTTATTATAAATAACTTTAACATTTTGAAAATGATTTCATTAATAGTTTAATATTAATTAAATATTAATGATGATTAAATTATGTAATATTTAAATCATTTAATAATGATTCCGATGTTTGAAAATTCATGATAAATTATAATAAATATTTTAAAATTATATTAAGTCATTTAAAAATAATATGACTGATACTTACAGACATTGAGTTACAGAATAGAGTCTTAGACTCGATAATTACCCGATAAAGCTGTCGGTACACCGACATATTTCAAAAATTGATCTGGACTTAGATAAATTGATTAGATATAAGTGATTATTTGTGATTCAGTGGTTATTAAACGTATATGTCAATGTGATTAAGATATGTGCTGACTGCAATAACCAGTGTTATGTGTTATAGTATGTTATTCTAATCGAACAAACGATCTTATTAATGATAGGTCGTGAGATAAGCGATAAATCTAAATTACAAATTGTAAGCAGCGCATCAGGCAAGTATCTTACCTTTGCATTTTCTTTATGCAATGGACATGAGTAAGAATATTTATAAATTATATTATTACTGTACAGATTATTAACCTTATATTATATAAGCTCATTGATTATCAACATGTTAGTATATGGTAACTCAGATATATATATTCTGTTCGTTAATTTCTAGAAATGGTTAAACAAGTGTCCCCACTTGGATAATCATTGTATTTAATCACATGTTGATATACCTTTGTCAATTACCCGTATACATATATGTTGAATTATAGATTATTGTTGAACAAGATAAAACCTTTGATTTAGAACCCAGAAAAGTATGAACATCCCTACACGGGAAAACTTTTATGCGCCCAAGGCGGACAGAGTGAACGATACCCTCGTTCTTGCACTTAGTATTGATCAATGCAAGGCATAACGGGCTGATCACCCCCATGCCCGTAAGTTATGACGGTTTACAGATGAATTTCTGTTTAACCTTTTTGAAAATGAAAACAATGTTCATAGTATGCCACATTAACCATATTTATAGTCAGTACGTAGTTTCAAAAATATGGTATAGAATTGATATATTATTATCATTGGTACAGATTACTTCACAACTATTGAATCGTTGTAGAAGGGTAGTATAAAGAAAATATTTAAACTATTTCAGCTTATATATATAATTGTTATTACTTGCTGAGCACTCAAATGCTCATCCTTGCTTAATTTAAATATTTTTAGCTAAGTGTGAACGACCAAAGAGCTCTGCTAAGAACAAGGAAAAGGGAAAGGTTGCTGAATGAATGAATGTTATCTTATGTAATAGTTAACTTTAGTATGACAATGATATTATATTAGCTATCATGGGTTGTAATGAATGTATTAAAGGTTACGTACTTGGGAGCTAGACTCTGATAATTATGTAAATTAAGTTTGACTTTTATATTATTGTTATTATTATTAGTATTATTCTGCTCATAGAAATGGTATCGTAAAGCACCGAGTTCGGGTTTCAAGTACCCGGATTTGGGGGCCTTACAGGTTGGTATTAGAGCTTAGGGTTAAAAACCATAGGTGGGTTAGACCTTAGGCTATAACCTTAGAACAGAGGGAAACGTTGAAAATATAAATAACTCATATAGAGTTTAAAAAGAGATGAATTGACTAAGTTCATCGTCAAATAAAATAAAAGATAACTTATATAAAACTATTATTTGCTATGTGTATATATTATATGCTAATCAAGATAATTTATATGTGTAGATGTCTGGTGGAAAAGGCTTGTTATATGCATATTGCATGAAGAAGGGTCAAACCCATACACCCGAGCTGATATTGAAGCCAATAGCTGAAATGGAGGTTCATAATGAAAATAACTCAGACGATGTGGTTATTGTAGAAAACGTAGTACCAGATCCGGAGATGGTAGAGCTGACAGATAGTGATTCAGACACTAAAGTTGAAGCTGATCAAGCATCAACGGAGGTGCAGGATCTGAGGAACAAGGTTTCTTCTTTGGAAAGGCTGTGAGAGATAGAAAAGCTGCTTAATAATCAATTGCATCAAGCGTTAATAGAAACAATGGAAGAACATGATAAGCTTAAAATCCAAATTGATCAGATTGGAGCCACAAGCAACACAGCGTGTGCAGCTCCGAGCAAGAAGGGGAAAAGAAATATAGAAGATCAAGACTTAGGAAAATTCAATAAGAAGAAAGGGAAAAGAATATGTTATCTGTGCGGTTATGAGGGACATACCACTCTGTATTGTCCTGACTACAAACCAGGAGCATGTTTTATCTGTGGGATAGAAGGTCATCAGGCGAAAGGTTATCTAAGAAAAAGATGTAATAAATAAGTAGTATAGGTTCTGTTGTATAGGTGTGTTTAATGTAATATATATGATAAGTATGTCTATATAATGTTCTGTTCTCAACCTTTGTAATGATCAAGCTTGTAAATCCCGACTTTTGTGGTCATAAAGGGATAGTTGAAGTTCAAAGCATTATGTGTCATGCTATGTAAAATATTCGTTAAGTGAATATGAATCTATGTTTGACTAATGAAACAAGTTTAATATATTAAACTTATATGATAACGTTTAGAATGTAAGTTAAATTTATGATTTTATTTAATCAGATAATGCCGCCGAGACGTCGAACTCGCAATCAAAGGGCAGAAGAATCTGTCAACAATGTTGAGGGACAATAACAAGCAGACCCGATGCAACACTTTGCAAACATGGTAGCACAGGCCATGCAACAAGGGTTACCAGTCGCTGGAAATCAGCCGGATAACCGCTTGGCGAACTTCAAAGATTCTAAGGCTGTAGGACCGCCGGAATTCAAAGGTACGACTGACCCTATTGAAGCCCAAACTTTGGTCAAGGAGATTGAGAAGGCGTTCATAATAGCTAGGGTAGCTGAGGGACAAAAGACCGCTTTTGCCACTTACATGATGAAGGGGGAAGCAAACTTTTGGTGGGAAGCGAATCAGGTGAGGGCAGGAGAAGGTGTAGTCACAAGGGATAGATTTAAAACTCTGTTCTTCGAGAACTATTTTTCACCTAGTATGCAGGCTAGGATGGAGGTTAAATTTTTAGAATTGAAGCAGGAGAATATGACGGTGTCAGAATACGCCGCCAAATTTAATGAGTTAGCTAGGTTTGCCCCGCATCAAGTGGATACGGAGGCTAAAAAAGTGAGGAGGTTTGAGCTGGGATTAAAACCCTGGCTCTACAACAAGGTGGCAGTGTTGCAGATTCCTACATATCCAGCACTCATGGAGAAGGCGATCATAGCTGAGGAGGGAAGTGAGGCCATGAGCCTATACAACAAGGATAGAAAGTACAAAGGCAAGGTAGAAGGAGCTGGGAAGGTAGGAATTAATATTAGGAGTAGGAGTGCAGATGGCAAGAGGAAGGGGAGCAATTTTGGAAGTGTGCAGGTAAAACAAGAAGGTACGAAGAAGCAAATGTTACCGTGCAAGACATGTGGAAAGAACCACTCTAGGGAGTGTCTGAAAGGAAAATTCGTTTGCTATAAGTACGGGCAGGAGGGCCATATCTCTCCCAACTTCCCCAATCCTAGAATGAACAGTGTATGTTTTCTGTGCGAATCGACTGAGCACAGGGTGAAGGATTGTCCGAAGAGGAGGGTGGAGGCAGGTAGTGTTAATACTGAAACTGGCAGTGGGACTTTGGCAATCACGGGACCGACTTCGTCAAGCAAGCCAACAAAATCTACTGCGAGGATTTTCAACATGACGGTCCAGGACACGGCAGCAGCTGGCACTGGAACCCCAGGTGTGATTCGTATAACTTTTATTTTCTTATGCATGATTTTCATATATATAGTAATTTATTTCTAAAGAAATTTTGAGGAGGAATTTGAGTTCTTTTAGAAACCAATTTTTCCGTTTAATCAGAAAGACAAGCTTTGTGGAAATAGTTAAAGATCAGTTCGATCAATTATGATCGAGATCTACTTGCAAAGATTGTGTATGCTATGTAACCGTATATGTGTAGGTTTTTAAAACGGTGATTCCGGGGATGGAATCTTTATAAGGGAGGGTGAATGTAACAACCCGATATTTTCTATATAAATAAATAAAAAATTTTGCGTATAAATTTTTTTTTAAGGATGAGGATTTGTACATGATATTATGTATATATATTTATGTGGTAAATAAAAATATATTTATTACATAAATGTTTACAAATAATTTTATTTTAGAATTATTGATTATTATAAAAGTATATTCTTATAATAATTACTTTTATGGTAGAAATATTTTTATTAATTATTTTCCATGAAAATATAATCATATATTATTTAAATAATATATGGAGTGATTTTTAGAATAAATATAATAATTATTTTATTATATGAATTTTAGTACAGATTATTAAGTTAACTATTTTACCTTAATTATTAAGGTTAAATAGGAAGAATAAATCATATATGAAATCCAAACCCTAATTTTGGATTATTGTCAAGGTACGAGAATAATAATATAATATTAATTATATTTTGAATTTTCAGTGCTATAAATATGTACTGTTTGTGCGTAGTAATGATGATTGGTCAATTATGGTGTTTAATTTCAAAACCCTAATATTATTTGGCTAAACCCTAATTTGAAAATCAATTGTGGGTTTAAGACGGTTATTTAACTGTGTTATATGTTTTATGTTGTGTGTTACATAATGTTATGATAATTAGGAAACCCTAATTGTAAATTTAAAACCCTAGGTTATATTTGAATTTCTAATAATTAGAAACCCTAATTGGAAACCTAAACTAGAGATTTTGATTAGTCAAAAATTGTGTTACTGTGGATAATAACGTGTATGATAGATTTTATTGCTAATTAAGGTAAACCTAATTAGTAAATTAAAATTATAATGATTAGAACCCTGATTAAAGATCTAGAAACCCTAAATTATTAAAAAATCCTAATTTTTAATTAGTAAGTTATAATTAAAATGTTATTGAACTTTAGTCTTAATTGTTCAAACTCTAGAAATTATTTGGGATACCTTAAGGATTAAAATCTAGTGATTAAAACCTAGATTCAAGCATCATGGACAAAAATACCCTTAAATTATTTTGTTAGTTTACTAAAATAGCCATTTTGAATTTATTTAATAATCTAGATTGCAAATTCATCACCCTAGATTATAGCACATGCCTATATATCATTCAAGCTTATCCTAATTGCCACCTTGCATATTAGATACAATGAATCTAAGTGGTATAAATAGATTAAGAGAGAGAAAATTGTCATTTGCTAGCTTATTTCACTACTAGAAATTCGACATATAGCGATGAGCTATAGCGACGGTCGGCACAAAACCGTCGCTATAGAGTATCTATAGCGATGGTCGATACGGAACCGTCGGTATAGAGATTTTTTTAAGAAAAAACTCCCACTTTCCCCCAAATTATTTCACTATCTTCTCTCCAATTTTTCCCCCAAATTATCTTCCTTCTCATCCCCACACTCTCTCTCTTATCCTAACCCACTGGCCTATTTTTGGAGAAAGTTACCTTCAACATCCCAGCCATTGTCGGGGATACAACACAGGGACGGAGGGGGCGTAGCTGTAATGGCTGGGCCAGTGAGCCAGCTCGATTCATCTGGATTGTCCAACAAGAGGAGCTTCAAGACCTCATCGCCAATTCGAATATTTTTGTTCTTTCACAAAGCCATTAGGTCCGAGCTCGATGTGCTCCACCGAGGTCTGTGTTGCAATCACTTTAATTTTTATTTTCTGAAATCCCTAGAATTTGATATATTTATGTATGTATACACGCAATATTATGTATTGTATTAACTTTGAGATTGGATAGTCTGTGCTTCTCGTTTTTGTAGATTGAATTGTCATTTCTCCTTCCTTTTTCATATTTGATGTATGTTTGTGTGTGTTCTCCTGATGGATTTGAGGAGTGTTACTTTAATTTAATCGCCCGCCTGTTGATAACGGAATTGTCTTTTACCTGCAAATATTTGCAAAATTTGTACTAGGAAAAGTCTGTTGCTTCATAGACCCCTAAACTAATTATTATGTTTTCTTGTGCAAACAATTGAATTTGGTTATCATATTTCAATGGTGGAGAGTGGTATGAAACTTTCTATCTCTGTATGTGTTTAGTAGCTGTATTTCATTAATAATTACTCGAGGATAATTACTTTAATTCTTTCTAATTTTTAGATTTCTTTAGCTGGAACAAAGTCAAGATACGTTATTGTGATGGTGCGTCTTTTGCTGGCCATCCTGAAAGTGAATTTAAAGTAACTGAAAAAGAGGAAATTCAGTTTTTAAAGCAACAATGTTGTTATACTTTCTGTCAATAATGCCACAGAATGACACTAAACTCTTCTTCCGAGGTCAACTAATCTGGGAAGCAATCAAGGATGAACTCTTGTCAGTAGGATTGTCTAATGCTAAATAGGTACTTTCATTAATTGTAATTATTTTCTCACCATCTTTTTCTGAGCATATAGATTGTCAAGGATACTAATAAAATTGATCTCTTTCGTCTATCTACACTATCCACCTTTGCTACGTCTTGTAGTCCAACTCTTATAGCCAAACCCTTAAATTCAACCTCAAATCTATTCATTCCAATGCACTTTCGTAAGTTCACTTCATTGAATTTTCTGTAATCAGTCCAAATGCAGTTCATTGGATCTAAGGTTGACCTAATCCTGTATCTATTTTCATTTTTAAGATGGGATAATTTATACTCTTTTCTTGCAACAGTTTACAATGCTAATATGTGCTATGAAATTTTCAAGTGTTATCAAAATTCACAAATATTGTTCTAATTGATGATTATTTTTTAAGTCCATTATAAGTTCTGGCCTGTCAAGCAAATAAACAGTAGCTGTAGTTTTACTGATGACTAAACAGGCTCTTCTTTCAGGATGCTCCGCTGGAGGGTTGGCAACTCTCCCAATATTAGAAACTAAGGAGAGTATTAGAAACTAATAAAATTTGAATCAACAAGTTTCAGAAGATGGAGAGTATTAGAGGAAAATGGTTTAATTTTTTTTTCATCAATCCGTGTATCCATATTTATACCAAGTGGTATATATATATATATATATATATATATATATATATATATATATATATATAATTTTACCCGTGAATTCTCTCTCTTTTTGATTTTTATAGTCTATAGGCCTTCTGAAAAATTTGGGAAATTGCTTGGGAGTGCCACATCACATGCATGGCTCTTGATCAGTACTATCTTTTGGTCCAAGGTATGTTTGGTCAATGGATAGTATGTAGTATGGTAAGAGGAAAGTCAAGGGTAAACAGAGTCATATAGAGCTTAAGCTCACGAGGATAATGTGTTCTGTAGAATAATAAATGATTTTGTTGATGCATATGTCATGGAGGATTTAACAAAATTAAGCCCGAGTTAAATATATAAATGCATGTGAACTTGAATGTCGTTTGATACCCGTGAATTCTGGCTCAGTTGCACGTGGTTAATTAATGTCAAAATGTATTTCATGGAAGAAATCATATACAAAATATCAAGATTGTACCCATTGACCAATCTTGATCAAAATTAATCAATTAGGGTGTTTTGGGGTAAAATATATAGTTAATTTGTAAATTAAAATATATTTCCTTCAAATAAATGGGTAAAATTGTTATCACAAGAGCAAACTGACCATTTGCCTCTTAAGCAAGCACATGATTAATTAATTATGACCAAAATTGATTAGAAGACTGGGGACAGTTTTTGTAAAAAAATTAAAATATTAGGTATGACATTTACAAAAATTAAAATAGTAGTGTCTATATTGCAATTTAGTGTTGACAAAATGGGATAGTTTCTTTTGCAATTTGCCCATCTAATATTGTGATTATAATGATTTATGATTAAAGTGGATGAAAGCTCTCCTTAGTTTTTATGCAAAATGCTCTTATATTCTAAAAACTGGGGGAGTATAATGGTGTAATAGAAACTGGCAATTCACCTGTATCAAGTTTAAATGTCCATCTTGAAGCTTGGAATGTGATTCTGTTTTATGTTTTCTTCTATAATAGGAGAGATATTGCTGGAAATCGCACCATTGAATCTTTTTATCATGATGTTGTCCAACTTCAGATTATGTCTCAAACTTTTATATGTTTTAAGTTGTTTTACGTATTTACTTCACTTTCTTCATCTTTTCTCATTGGCATCGGTTCTACTTGTCTCTTTAACATGAAATCTTCTTTAATTCTCATTCAGGAAGGGTGGTGTGATAGTAGAGGACCGCTACAAGAAGTCAAGGCAAAGATACAAATGAGGCAAGAGGGAATTAGTTCTAAACTTATTTTAGGCATAAAGATACTCATTCAGAAAAAAGTAGTTGGTAATATAAACTTATTTTAGGCATACTTGCATATTATTCATTTTGACGTATTTAATGGGGTTTTTGTTCATGCTTTATAATGATAATCCTTTTTTGTTTTTCTATAGATTTAAGTTATACTGGACCACTGTGGAAGGTTATTTTTCTAGTCTTTATGGAGCTTAATTGGCGTTGGGCAGGTAGATGGCATGTCAGCAGATTTCATCATCAGTCTGCTCTTATAAATTGATGCTGAAGACCAAAAAAAGGACATCAAAGTGTTCATTAACTCGCCTGGTGGTTCTGTCAAATATGCAAGTTTATGGTTAACGAGGTGGACAATGTACTTGTTTGTGATGCTTGTAATGTTGTAATGTGAATGATTTTAAATGATGTATATAATATTTTTTATATTTTATTTTATATTGTATTTGTGTTTGTTGAATAAATATGCATTATTAATTTTTTTTTAAAATATAAAAAGGCTATAGCGACGGTCATCGACCGTAGCTATAGTGTTTTATAAAACACATCCCTATAGCGACAGTCACCGAGCGTCGCTATAGACATCTATAACTACGGTCATGACCGTAGCAATAACTCTCAGCGACCGTTAGTAAAGAGCAAATACACGATTTTGCCATGACCTATAGCTAGGGTCGGTGATCGTCGCTATAGGACAAAAGACCGTCGCTATAGGCTTTACCGACGGGTTCTATGGCGACGGTTGGCGACCGTCGGCGACCGTCGCTAAAACTTTTAGCGACGGTCTTTTGGCCTATAGCGACGGTCGGCGACCGTCGCTATAGGCTGATTTTCTAGTAGTGTTTTTACAAACACTCAACCTTGAGCCTCTTTCTCTCTAAAACCCACGATATTTCCCTTCATTTATCAGTCAAGAACCGAGCCCCACTAATACATATAACAAATCAGAAGCCAGAAATCAAAGATTTCTCATAAAGGTATAAAAACCCTAGCTTGATTTCTGTCCAATTTTCTGTTGTTAGATGTTAATTTTTTTGTGTTAAACATGTTAAATATGGTGTATAAAGATGATCTGGGTTGCTAGATGTTAGATCCATAACATCTAGAGGCTCGGATTTGATGTTCTTCAAAATCTGGAAATTTTTAAAAGAGGCGTCTGACAACGTATGTCAGGCCATGTAGATCTCTCTCTGTGTTGTGTTTTTGTGTTTTCAGTGTTTGATCTTGTAGTATGATATAAGATCTTTACTCTGGAAGTTGAATCAAGGTCATATCTTCAACAGATTGCAAGTTATTGTTAGTCAAAAGTCGTTGACCGACCATGACTGGACAAAATCTGGGTAACCCAGATCTTGCCCAGAAATGGTCTGACAAGAATTTTGAGGCCTCTGATCTCGTAACGTATTGTTGATTTGTGTTTGTTGTTGTGATAAGGTTATTTTATGATTGTTATACTACATGCTGATACTCTTAGATTGGTTTTATCACCATCATACTGGAATTTGGGGGATGGTCAAACCAAGCAGAAGTTCACGGATGAGCTTTCTGGGTAACCCAGAAAGTTTATGAGCGTGGATTCTGACATGGTTTGACCGGACAATATCTTTCTATTGTGTTGTTGTTTTGTTGATTTTATGTAATAGAAATGTTGTCCTACATGTTGGCTACATACTCCATGTTTTAAAGCACAAAACCATTACAAGATCAACAAGTTGTGGAAGCCCAAAACGAGCAAGTCGAACTGTTCTTCATTTCTGGGTAACCCAGAAAATGAAGAACAGCTCTGACAGCTTGTTCAAGGCTCCAGATCTCGTTAGTTAAGCATGTTTTGATGATGTTGTCTGTTGGATCGTGTAGTCTTGTACTTGTACTACATTATCGGACCATCAACATGTCGAGAAACAGATTTAGTAGCGTTTAATCAATGGTCAAAGTGGTACCCACGAAACTGCCTTATGAATGCTCAAGAACATGAAGAACACCTATAGCGACAGTTTTGTCACTATAGGTGGCCTTTAGCGACAGACATTATATTATTTTCCGAAAATTATTTAATAAATAGAAAAAAATAGTTTTTAATTATTAAAAATACAAAATAAATTATTAAAAATTATTTTAAATTTCAAAAATTAGTTTTTAATTATTTTTGGTATATTTCATAAATATTTAATATTTTTGGAATGTTAAAAGTATTTAATTTATTTAATTATAATGTTAAATAAATTAGTTAAAAATGATTTTAATATTTAAAAAATTATTTAAAATTATATTATGATATAAGAAAATATTTTAAGTTATTTTTAATGACTTTTAATATTTTGTGATAAATTTCATTAATAAATTAATATTAATGATAATTAAGTTATTTACTAAATGAATCAAATAAATTAATTAAAAATGATTTTATTTTATTAAAAATTATTTTAAATAATAATAAGGTATTAAAAAATATTTTAAGTTATAAAATATAACTTTTAATATTTAAAGATAAATTTCATTAATTAATTATTATTAATGATATTAAGGTTATTTAATAATCAAATAAATTAATTAAAAATGATTTTATTTTATTAAAAATTATTTTAAATAATAATAAGGTATTAAAATATATTTTAAGTTATAAAATATAACTTTTAATATTTAAAGATAAATTTCATTAATTAATTATTATTAATGATATTAAGGTTATTTAATAATTATATTAAATAATTTAGTTTAAAAATGATTTTAATATTATAATAATCATTTTAAATGAAAAAAAAGTGTTTAAAGATATTTTAAGTTATAAAACATAACTTTTAATATTTAAAGAATAATTTCATTAATAATTTAATATTATTAATTATTAATTTATTATTAATGATATTAAATTTATTAAATAAATACTTTAAAAATGGTTTTATTAATTAAAAATCATTTAAAAAGGGATATAAATGAATTAAAATTATTTTAAGTTATACTTAATGACTTTTAATATTTTGATAAAATAAAACATTAATACTTTAATATTAATGATAAATATTTAAAAATGATTTTAAATGTTTTAATAATCATTTAAGGGTAATATTCATACTTTAAAAGTATTTTAAGTTATTATAAATAACTTTAATATTTTGGAAATGATTTCATTAATAGTTTAATATTAATTAAATATTAATGATGATTGAATTATGTAATATTTAAATCATTTAATAATGATTCCGATGTTTGAAAATTCATGATAAATTATAATAAATATTTTAAAATTATATTAAGTCATTTAAAAATAATATGACTGATATTTACAGACATTGAGTTACAGAATAGAGTCTTAGACTCGATAATTACCCGATAAAGCTGTCGGTACACCGACATATTTCAGAAATTGATCTGGACTTAGATAAATTGATTAGATATAAGTGATTATTTGTGATTCAACGGTTATTAAACGTATATGCCAATGTGATTAGGGTATGTGCTGACTGTAGTAAGCAGTGTTATGTGTTATAGTATGTTATTCTAATCGAACGAACGATCTTATTAATGATAGGTCGTGAGATAAGCGATAAATCTAAATTACAAATTGTAAGCAGCGCATCAGGCAAGTATCTTACCTTTGCATTTTCTTTATGCAATGGACATGAGTAAGAATATTTATAAATTATATTATTACTGTACAGATTATTAACCTTATATTATATAAGCTCATTGATTATCAACATGTTAATATATGGTAACTCAGATATATATATTCTGTTCGTTAATTTCTAGAAATGGTTAAACAAGTGTCCCCACTTCGATAATCATTGTATTTAATCACATGTTGATATACCTTTGTCAATTACCCGTATACATATATGTTGAATTATAGAATATTATTGAACATGATAAAACCTTTGATTTGGAACCCAGAAAAGTATGAACATCCCTACACAGGAAAACTTTTATGCGCCCAAGGCGGACAGAGTGAACGATACCCTCGTTCTTGCACTTAGTATTGATCAATACAGGGCATAACGGGCTGATCACCCCCGTGCCCGTAAGTTATGACGATTTACAGATGAATTTCTGTTTAACCTTTTCGAAAATAAAAACAATGTTCATAGTATGCCACATTAACCATACTTATAGTCAGTACGTAGTTTCAAAAATATGGTATAGAATTGATATATTATTATCATTGGTACATATTACTTCACAACTATTGAATCGTTGTAAAAGGGTAGTATAAAGAAAACATTTAAACTATTTCAGCTTATATATATAATTGCTATTACTTTGCTGAGCACTCAAATGCTCATCCTTGCTTAATTTAAATGTTTTCAGCTAAGTGTGAACGACCAGAGAGCTCTGCTAAGAACAAGGGAAAGGGAAAGGTTGCTGAATGAATGAATGTTATCTTATGTAATAGTTAACTTTAGTATGACAATGATATTATATTAGCTATCATGGGTTGTAATGAATGTATTAAAGGTTACGTACTTGGGAGTTAGACTCTGATAATTATGTAAATTAAGTTTGACTTTTATATTATTGTTATTATTATTAGTATTATTCCGCTCATAGAAATGGTATCGTAAAGTACCGAGTTCGGGTTTCAAGTACCCGAATTTGGGGGCCTTACAGGTTGGTATCAGAGCTTAGGGTTAAAAACCATAGGTGGGTTAGACCTTAGGCTATAACCTTAGAACAGAGGGAAACGTTGAAAATATAAATAACTCATATAGAGTTTAAAAATAGATGAATTGACTAAGTTCATCGTCAAATTAAATAAAAGATAACTTATATAAAACTATTACTTGATGTGTGTATATATTATATGCTCATCAAGATAATTTATATGTGTAGATGTCTGGTGGAAAAGGCTTGTTATATGCATATTGCATGAAGAAGGGTCAAACCCACACACCCGAGCTGATATCGAAGCCAATAGCTGAAATGGAGGCTCATAATGAAAATAACTCAGACGATGTGGTTATTGTAGAAAACGTAGTACCAGATCCGGAGATGGTAGAGCTGACAGATAGTGATTCGGACACTAAAGTTGAAGCTGATCAAGCATCAACGGAGGTGCAGGATCTGAGGAACAAGGTTTCTTCTCTAGAAAGGCTGTGGGAGATAGAAAAGCTGCTTAATAATCAATTGCGTCAAGCGTTAATAGAAACAATGGAAGAACGGGATAAGCTTAAAATCTAAATTGATCAGATTGGAGCCACAAGCAACACAGCGTGTGCAGCTCCGAGCAAGAAGGGGAAAAGAAATATAGAAGATCAAGACTTAGGAAAATTCAATAAGAAGAAAGGGAAAAGAATATGTTATCTGTGCGGTTATGAGGGACATACCACTCTGTATTGTCCTGACAACAAACCAGGAGCATGTTTTATCTGTGGGATAGAAAGTCATCAGGCGAAAAGTTGTCTAAGAAAAAGATGTAATAAATAAGTAGTATAGGTTCTGTTGTGTAGGTGTGTTTACTGTAATATATATGATAAGTATGTCTATGTAATGTTCTGTTCTCAACCTTTGTAATGATCAAGCTTGTAAATCCCGACTTTTGTGGTCATAAAGGGATAGCTGAAGTTCAAAGCATTATGTGTCATGCTATGTAAAATATTCGTTAAGTGAATATGAATCTATGTTTGAGTAATGAAACAAGTTTAATATATTAAACTTATGTGATAAGGTTTAGAGTGTAAGTTAAATTTATGATTTTATTTAATCAGATAATGCCGCCGAGACGTCGAACTCGCAATCAAAGGGCAGAAGAATTTGTCAACAATGTTGAGGGACAACAACAAGCAGACCCGATGCAGCATTTTGCAAACATGGTTGCACAGGCCATGCAACAAGGGATACCAGTCGCTGGAAATCAGCCGGATAACCGCTTGGCGAACTTCGAAGATTTTAAGGCTGTAGGACCGCCGGAATTCAAAGGTACGACTGACCTTGTTGAAGCCCAAACTTGGGACAAGGAGATTGAGAAGGCGTTCATAATAGCTAGGGTAGCTGAGGGGCAAAAGACCGCTTTTGCCACTTACATGATGAAGGGGGAAGCAAACTTTTGGTGGGAAGCAAATCAGGTGAGGGCAGGAGAAGGTGTAGTCACATGGGATAGATTTAAAACTCTGTTCTTCGAGAACTATTTTTCACCTAGTATGCAGGCTAGGATGGAGGTTAAATTTTTAGAATTGAAGCAGGAGAATATGACGGTGTCAGAATACGCCACCAAATTTAATGAGTTAGCTAGGTTTGCCCCGCATCAAGTGGATACGGAGGCTAGAAAAGCGAGGAGGTTTGAGCTGGGATTAAAACCCTGGCTCTACAACAAGGTGGCAGTGTTGCAGATTCCTACATTTGCAGCACTCATGGAGAAGGCGATCATAGCTGAGGAGGGAAGTGAGGCCATGAGCCTATACAATAAGGTTAGAAAGAACAAAGGCAAGGTAGAAGGAGCTGGGAAGGTAGGAATTAATATTGGGAGCAGGAGTGCAGATGGCAAGAGGAAGGGGAGCAATTTTGGAAGTGTGCAAGTAAAACAAGAAAGTACGAAGAAGCAGATGGTACCGTGCAAGACATGTGGAAAGAACCACTCTAGGGAGTGTCTGAAAGGAAAATTCGTTTGCTATAAGTACGGGCAGGAGGGCCATATCTCTCCCAACTTCCCCAATCCTAGAATGAACAGTGTATGTTTTCTGTGCGAATCGACTGAGCACAGGGTGAAGGATTGTCCGAAGAGGAGGGTGGAGGCAGGTAGTGTTAATACTGAAACTGGCAGTGGGACTTTGGCAATCACGGGACCGACTTCGTCAAGCAAGCCAACAAAATCTACTGCGAGGATTTTCAACATGACGGTCCAGGACACGGCAGCAGCTGGCACTGGAACCCCAGGTGTGATTCGTATAACTTTTATTTTCTTATGCATGATTTTCATATATATAGTAATTTATTTCTAAAGAAATTTTGAGGAGGAATTTGAGTTCTTTTAGAAACCAATTTTTCCGTTTAATTAGAAAGACAAGCTTTATGGAAATAGTTAAAGATCAGTTCGATCAATTATGATCGAGATCTACTTGCAAAGATTGTGTATGCTATGTAACCGTATATGTGTAGGTTTTTAAAACGGTGATTCCGGGGACGGAATCTTTATAAGGGATGGTGAATGTAACAACCCGATATTTTCTATATAAATAAATAAATAATTTTGCGTATAAATTTTTTTTTAAGGATGAGGATTTGTACAAGGTATTATTTATATATATATATGTGATAAATAAAAATATATTTATTACATAAATGTTTACAAATAATTTTATTTTAGAATTATTGATTATTATAAAAGTATATTCTTATAATAATTACTTTTATGGTAGAAATATTTTTATTAATTATTTTCCATGAAAATATAATCATATATTATTTAAATAATATATTGAGTGATTTTTAGAATAAATATAATAATTATTTTATTATATGAATTTTAGTACAGATTATTAAGTTAACTATTTTACCTTAATTATTAAGGTTAAATAGGAAGAATAAATCATATATGAAATCTAAACCCTAATTTTGAATTATTGTCAAGGTACGAGAATAATAATATAATATTAATTATATTTTGAATTTTTAGTGCTATAAATATGTACCGTTTGTGTGTAGTAATGATGATTGGTCAATTATGGTGTTTAATTTCAAAACCCTAATATTATTTGGCTAAACCCTAATTTGAAAATCAATTGTGGGTTTAAGACGGTTATTTAACTGTGTTATATGTTTTATGTTGTGTGTTACATAATGTTATGATAATTAGAAAACCCTAATTGTAAATTTAAAACCCTAGGTTATATTTGAATCTCTAATAATTAGAAACCCTAATTGGAAACCTAAACTAGAGATTTTGATTAGTCAGAAATTGTGTTACTGTGGATAATAACGCGTATGATAGATTTTATTGCTAATTGAGGTAAACCTAATTAGTAAATTAAAATTATAATGATTAGAACCCTAATCAAAGATCTAGAAACCCTAAATTATTAAAAAAACCCTAATTTTTTATTAAAACCATAATTTTTAATTAGTAAGTTATAATTAAAATTTTATTGAACTTTAGTCTTAATTGTTCAAACTCTAGAAATTATTTGGGATACCTTAAGGATTAAAATCTAGTGATTAAAACCTAGATTCAAGTATCATGGACAAAAATACCCTTAAATTATTTTGTTAGTTTACTAAAATAGCCATTTTGAATTTATTTAATAATCTAGATTGCAAATTCATCACCCTAGATTATAGCACATGCCTATATATCATTCAGGCTTATCCTAATTGCCACCTTGCATGTTAGATACAATGAATCTAAGTGGTATAAATAGATTAAGAGAGAGAAAATTGTCATTTGCTAGCTTATTTTTACAAACACTCAACCTTGAGCCTCTCTCTCTAAAACCCACGATTTTTCCCTTCATTGCCCCACTAATACATATAACAAATCAGAAGCCAGAAATCAAAGATTTCTCATAAAGGTATAAAAACCCTAGCTTGATTTCTGTCCAATTTTCTGTTGTTATATGTTAATTTTTTTGTGTTAAACATGTTAAATATGGTGTATAAAGATGATCTGGGTTGCTAGATGTTATATCCATAACATCTAGAGGCTCGGATTTGATGTTCTTCAAAATCTGGAAATTTTTAAAAGAGGCGTCTGACAACGTATGTCAGGCCATGTAGATCTCTGTCTGTGTTGTGTTTTTATGTTTTCAGTGTTTGATCTTGTAGTATGATATAAGATCTTTACTCTGGAAGTTGAATCAAGGTCATATCTTCAACAGATTGCAAGTTATTGTTAGTCAAAAGTCGTTGACCGACCATGACTGGACAAAATCTGGGTAACCCAGATCTTGCCCAGAAATGGTCTGACAAGAATTTTGAGGCCTCTGATCTCGTAACGTATTGTTGATTTGTGTTTGTTGTTGTGATAAGGTTATTTTATGATTGTTATACTACATGCTGATACTCTTAGATTGGTTTTATCACCATCATACTGGAATTTGGGGGATGGTCAAACCAAGCAGAAGTTCACGAGCGTGGATTCTGACATGGTTTGACCGGACAATATCTTTCTATTGTGTTGTTGTTTTGTTGATTTTATGTAATAGAAATGTTGTCCTACATGTTGGCTACATACTCCATGTTTTAAAGCACAAAACCATTACAAGATCAACAAGTTGTGGAAGCCCAAAACGAGCAAGTCGAACTGTTCTTCATTTCTGGGTAACCCAGAAAATGAAGAACAGCTCTGACAGCTTGTTCAAGGCTCCAGATCTCGTTAGTTAAGCATGTTTTGATGATGTTGTCTGTTGGATCGTGTAGTCTTGTACTTGTACTATATTATCGGACTATCAACATGTCCAGAAACAGATTTAGTAGCGTTTAATCAATGGTCAAAGTGGTACCCACGAAACTGCCTTATGAATGCTCAAGAACATGAAGAACACCTATAGCGACAGTTTTGTCACTATAGGTGGCCTTTAGCGACAGACATTATATTATTTTCTGGAAATTATTTAATAAATAGAAAAAAATAGTTTTTAATTATTAAAAATACAAAATAAATTATTAAAAATTATTTTAAATTTCAAAAATTAGTTTTTAATTATTTTTGGTATATTTCATAAATATTTAATATTTTTGGAATATTAAAAGTATTTAATTTATTTAATTATAATGTTAAATAAATTAGTTAAAATGATTTTAATATTTGAAAAATCATTTAAAATTATATTATGATATAAGAAAATGTTTTAAGTTATTTTTAATGACTTTTAATATTTTATGATAAATATCATTAATAAATCAATATTAATGATAATTAAGTTATTTACTAAATGAATTAAATAAATTAATTAAAAATGATTTTATTTTATTAAAAATTATTTTAAATAATAATAAGGTATTAAAAAATATTTTAAGTTATAAAATATAACTTTTAATATTTAAAGATAAATTTTATTAATTAATTATTATTAATGATATTAAGGTTATTTAATAATTATATTAAATAATTTAGTTTAAAAATAATTTTAATATTATAATAATCATTTTAAATGAAAAAAAAGTGTTTAAAGATATTTTAAGTTATAAAACATAACTTTTAATATTTAAAGAATAATTTCATTAATAATTTAATATTAATAATTATTAATTTATTATTAATGATATTAAATTTATTAAATAAATACTTTTAAAATGGTTTTATTAATTAAAAAATCATTTAAAAAGGGATTTAAATGAATTAAAAATATTTTAAGTTATACTTAATGACTTTTAATATTTTGATAAAGTAAAACATTAATACTTTAATATTAATGATAAATATTTAAAAATAATTTTAAATGTTTTAAAATCATTTAAGGGTAGTATTCTTACTTTAAAAGTATTTTAAGTTATTATAAATAACTTTAACATTTTGAAAATGATTTCATTAATAGTTTAATATTAATTAAATATTAATGATGATTAAATTATGTAATATTTAAATCATTTAATAATGATTCCGATGTTTGAAAATTCATGATAAATTATAATAAATATTTTAAAATTATATTAAGTCATTTAAAAATAATATGACTGATACTTACAGACATTGAGTTACAGAATAGAGTCTTAGACTCGATAATTACCCGATAAAGCTGTCGGTACACCGACATATTTCAAAAATTGATCTGGACTTAGATAAATTGATTAGATATAAGTGATTATTTGTGATTCAGTGGTTATTAAACGTATATGTCAATGTGATTAAGATATGTGCTGACTGCAATAACCAGTGTTATGTGTTATAGTATGTTATTCTAATCGAACAAACGATCTTATTAATGATAGGTCGTGAGATAAGCGATAAATCTAAATTACAAATTGTAAGCAGCGCATCAGGCAAGTATCTTACCTTTGCATTTTCTTTATGCAATGGACATGAGTAAGAATATTTATAAATTATATTATTACTGTACAGATTATTAACCTTATATTATATAAGCTCATTGATTATCAACATGTTAGTATATGGTAACTCAGATATATATATTCTGTTCGTTAATTTCTAGAAATGGTTAAACAAGTGTCCCCACTTGGATAATCATTGTATTTAATCACATGTTGATATACCTTTGTCAATTACCCGTATACATATATGTTGAATTATAGATTATTGTTGAACAAGATAAAACCTTTGATTTAGAACCCAGAAAAGTATGAACATCCCTACACGGGAAAACTTTTATGCGCCC
This sequence comes from Panax notoginseng, assembly GCA_016801055.1. Taxonomy (NCBI): domain Eukaryota; kingdom Viridiplantae; phylum Streptophyta; class Magnoliopsida; order Apiales; family Araliaceae; genus Panax; species Panax notoginseng. Next base: position 105,725,892 of record CM029021.1, read on the forward strand.
AAGGCGGACAGAGTGAACGATACCCTCGTTCTTGCACTTAGTATTGATCAATGCAAGGCATAACGGGCTGATCACCCCCATGCCCGTAAGTTATGACGGTTTACAGATGAATTTCTGTTTAACCTTTTTGAAAATGAAAACAATGTTCATAGTATGCCACATTAACCATATTTATAGTCAGTACGTAGTTTCAAAAATATGGTATAGAATTGATATATTATTATCATTGGTACAGATTACTTCACAACTATTGAATCGTTGTAGAAGGGTAGTATAAAGAAAATATTTAAACTATTTCAGCTTATATATATAATTGTTATTACTTGCTGAGCACTCAAATGCTCATCCTTGCTTAATTTAAATATTTTTAGCTAAGTGTGAACGACCAAAGAGCTCTGCTAAGAACAAGGAAAAGGGAAAGGTTGCTGAATGAATGAATGTTATCTTATGTAATAGTTAACTTTAGTATGACAATGATATTATATTAGCTATCATGGGTTGTAATGAATGTATTAAAGGTTACGTACTTGGGAGCTAGACTCTGATAATTATGTAAATTAAGTTTGACTTTTATATTATTGTTATTATTATTAGTATTATTTCGCTCATAGAAATGGTATCGTAAAGCACCGAGTTCGGATTTCAAGTACCCGGATTTGGGGGCCTTACACTTAGTCATTCCCGTGTTTGCCCTAATCTCTGGGAGTGGCTATGATCGAGCTTTGAAGCCATGATATTACTTTATTGTTATAGTTTTCTTTCGCGTGTGTTTTATTTATCATTAGTGTTATGTTAGTTAGTTTGCTCGAGGACAAGCAAAGACTTAAGTTTGGGGGTATTTGATGAGTGGAATTTATACCCGCGAATCGGATACTTTATGACTTAAATAATTGCATGTTCTCGTAGATTTTATATGATTCTTTATGATTATAGTGTTATTGCGCTTAACTGATGCAATGCAGGTCTTTTCCATGCTTTTAGGGGCAAAATGGCCAAATTACATATGTCCGCGCCGCGGCGCCGAAGCCAAGGCTTAAGCCCGCGTCGCTGTGCGAACTCCCTGTCTGCTGCTGATGTCACCATGGCACCGCAGCGCCATTGACCCTTCTTGAACTCGCCCTGCAGTGTGAGCTACGTGTTTTTCATGCTGATGTGGCGCCGCAGCGCCATCCATAGAGCTATTGCTCGCACCGCAACGCGAGCTCCGGTGCCCAGGCAGAGACCAAGTGCTTTTGACCTAGAAAAAGGCAGAGAGATATATATATCTGGAGGGAGGCTCTGCATTTCGTTATCGATGATAATATATCATAAGAAACCTTAGTTCTAATATAGAATAGCTTAGCTTAGGATTTTCTTTTGTACTTTCTCTTTCTAGTTCTTAGTTGATGTCTGTAAATATAGATTAGGTAAATTTAGGGAGAAGTTTGTATTTGCACAAGAGCAACGAGCGACACGAAGTGAAAAGCTTGATTTGAGCGGACTGCGTGGAGATCAAAGGGGCGTTGACAGAGTTTCTTCTATCCATTTATTTCCTCTAATTTTGTATTCTACGAATGTTGTCTTATTTGCTACTTGTAATTGGTTTATTAAATATGAACTGATTATTGGCTCTAAGGTTATAATAGATCCTTTTGTTATTTGAATTGAATGTCTGTATCTCTTTGGTTGGCACCATATGATTTGGTTTAATATATTTGTGCTTCATGATTCTTGTTAAGACATTAGTAATGATTTTGGTAATCTGCATGATATCAACAGAAGAATTGTAGATTTACTCCTAAATATATTGGCATGTGATTGTGGGTTTCGACTGCATAAGTTGTGCGTAGAATAGACATATCTTTATGCGCCATGTGCGACCTAATTGAAAACTTATGCTTAAATCCTTGTTATGATTGATTCGCATAGACATATGTAGGATTGCATCTAGCTTGGACGTTCTTCTCTGTTCTATTCCCTTTCGGGTGGATCTGGAGAGGTTATGTTTGTACATACCTCGACAGAGGTGCATAAGCACCTATGTGTTCTCGATCGACAAATTGTATTTTCTTAAATCACCATTCGTTATCCATTTACTTGCTTTGTTAATTAGTTAACTAGATTAATCACACTTCCATTTACTGTTGTTCGAATAAGACTTTAGCGATACATAGTCGGTATTTGGTAAATATTAGTCATAGTTCCTCGTGGGTACGACACTCTCCTTATCACTGTATTACTTGTTAGACCGCGTATACTTGCGCTTGTTTAGTGATTGGTTTTCCGACCAACAACATTCACAGCGAAAAATCTAATCTAGAATAATATACAATGATTTATTATAATTATTCCCCCAAGTCTCACAACCTAAAGTACTTAATAGATTACATAATAATATCGAATAAAGACTTATTACATAATCCTACTTAAGCTTAAACATAGTCTAAAAGCAGCCTTAATACAACATAACACTTTTAAACATAAAGGAACAAGCTAGTCGGTAGCCTTGCACTTGCCCTTGTCTTTTTCTAAGATATTTTCTTGTTCCGCCTTAACTGAAAGGTTTTAAATAAGCAAGAATGAGCACAAATTGCCCAACAAGTAATATACAACAAGGAAATGAGTATTATATCACGAGTTTGAAATATCGAAGTATCATCTCTAAGATAGTTCAGGGTTTCAGAATAATATCATGAATAACGAATATCAACAATTCTTGAATCAAATCCTTTGGAATATGAAATGATAATTCAATATAGATCAATAGATATATATGAATTCAAAGGCTATCAACATATCCAACTGGATAAAATAATTTATATTGAGTAGTCACTACGGACTATTGAACATCTACTAGAATTACCAATATTAAACTGATAACCCAAAAGAATCAAGTATGATAGATGATCAGTCTACAATACTTTATGTTATGCATAACACCACAGTAATATTCACGCGTGTGTTGGGGCTTCCAACAATATACACTCCCCTTACCATAAGGGTTGTTCAACTCAGTTTTCAAGATCTCCGCACTAGTCAATTGGTTTGGACAGTTTTATAAACATGCATATAGTCTAGCTGAATCAAATGGCATAGAAACTTTCACAATATTCAAGAACAATACCAAGTTCAACGTGAATAATAGTTTTCTCAAGAGTTTAATATACTAGCTCAATTGAATGAGAAAGTAAGATAACTTGCATTCAAAGAGATAAGGTTTGCTTACGACATTCGTCGAATAAAGTAATGCAAGGGTTTAAGATACTTGCATCAAGCGTAGTTTACCAAAGTAAAGCTTAATACCCTCTTTTAGATCCTAACATAATATATTTACACGTATAGGATATTCATTAGTTTCATAAACTTACATAGGTAAGTTCAATTGTACACATAAACGTCTAACTTAGTTGTAACTTCATACAATATCACATATCCTATATTTTCATAGCACAAATCAGATTGTAAGACATCACAAATTCAAACAACGTATCATTGCTTTATATCTTGTAAACATTCTTTTGGACTTAACATTTGAAAGTCATGATTAATATTTATCTCTATCACATAGCATGCTTCTTAACACATTACATAGCATATTTGTCATATATTATAAGTTAAAGTAATCATATAAGCATGCATTGAACTTTAGATCAAAAACAGAAACTATTCTTGACTGCAGGAGGGCGCAGCTGCGCCCTGTCTAAGCTTAAGGACGGCGCAACTGCATTGTCCCCTAGCCAGACCAAGGTTGAGCTTTGCAGTTCCTGTTTCTGCCTAACTTTAACACACCTATGCACTTTTACTTTAACATATATACATGTTAGAGGTGCTCACATAAGCATATGACCATTCTTGAGTTCACTTTTACAAGTTTTAGCTTACAACTTACATGGTATTAAAGCATAACAAGATTAAGTGGTTACCATATCTTATAACTTGGCTATATGTCCACATAGAGATATTACACAATCTGTTAATACTCATGCTTATAGTATTCATATTGTTTATTCACAATTGTCATTGTTTAACAATTTGAATCATGCTTTAAACGCATGTTTGGCTTACTACCGTTATATCAAACACATAAGAGTCGTGCTTAGAGACATAAGGAATGTAAACATGTCATTTTAGATTCTAAGAACTTAACTACCCATACTAAATGCACTTGGCTTGAAAACATATCCAAGTTTGCTTTTGAAATCCTTTTAAACTTGAACAACGCAATTTAACACATACAAGGCAACTTTAAAGCTCTTATCATATGTAGTCAAGTCATGTTAACACGTTCGCAAGATCAGAATGTATATCATGTAGTAGTCATGCATGTTACCTTACTATACTAAGCCTTTTCTTGAAAATTTCTCTAACACAAAGCCTAATAAGGTAGTCATGAACAAAGGAACTATAAATCATATATCATGATCATTTATGTGTGAAATCAAACATGTGTGTAGACTACTAAGCTCAAAATCTACAGAACATAAATTTTAACAAAGTTTGTTTTCAAAACTTGAAGTCCTTGTTAAAGATCTTCTACTAAATCATGTTGGACACTTCATAACTCATAAGGAAACCTTATAACACAGGTCATACCTCTTTTTCATGTGTACATAAGCCATAATACCATATTAGCAACAACCTAGCATAACAGAATCTAGCAACTGGTTTTGAGGTACGGCGCAGCTGTGCTGCACCCTAGTATAAACAGGGCGCAGTTGCGCCACGTCGAAATCAGAAGCAGTAAGCAGACTCTGTTTTGCAGAGTATCACCCAACTTGATTTCCAACGATTTAAGCTAGTTCCAAACTATCATTAAAGTGTTCATACATGTAAGTAAACTTTTTAAACACATTATAACATGTTAATTCATATCAATTGACATAGAAATTTAAGTAAATTCAAGAATTTATCAAAACTCATTTCAAGAACATAACTAGGGTTTATACCTTCTTAAGCTTGAATTGGACTTCCTACACTCTGAGTATGCTTCTATAATATGCTCAGCAACTTAGAACTACTCAAACTTGGAATCATAAGACAATTACAAGCAACCAAAAACTGAAATTGAAGCTTCTAATTATAAAGGAAACTTGGACTGAATTTAGGGTTTACATGAAAGTTAGTATCCATGGTGTTTTGGAAGGAAACAATGGTTATTCAAGAGTTGGCCAACCACCATATGCTTAGCCATCATCACCTACACTTAGCCATTTGGAAGTTACGTATTTTAGCTTAAAGTTATTGTTCATGTACTTTTGTGACACTTTATTTGCGACAAGAGCAAATATCTCAGCATTTGATCATCTAAGGCTTGGTTTGGTTCCTTTTAATTCTCATAATGTAATATTAAGGTTCAATTGCTACCATATTAGGAAATTAAGAATTAATTATATACTCACATCATATAATCCATGTACATTAAATACACGTAATAAAATAACGCAGTTTGGTATTATTGTCCGGGTATCCCCCATAATTATTTTTACTACTCACATAACCACATTATAACATTATTTAATACCAATGTTTATTTAAACAATTAATTTCCTTCCCAGATTCTAGGATACACATATATTTAATTAATTCTTTATTACAACTACATGGGATTTCATTGTACTACTAGGTACCTCATGTCATTGCAATATACTCCTATTGTATGGTTTTTATTAATGTCACACATAATGCATAAGTGTTTCATTTCATTTTTATAGAAGAAAACTAATTTTCTCAAACTGACCACTGGCGCAGCTGCGCCAATCTGTACTGCTGGGAAAGCTCAAATGCGTCAGTCTGTTTGATTGAGCCTGGATATACATCCGGTGCGTTTACCGCTTTTATATATATAAATACTTATATATATATATATATATATATATATATATATATATATATATATATATATATATATATATATATATATATATAGGGATTCCATCCACGGCAACCGATTATTGGGGAGCAACCCCTTTTGGCCCAGCCGCTACAACCTGTACCGGCCTTAGACAATTTTTATATATATATATAAGCCGCTACAGGTTGTAGCGGCTGGGCCAAAAGGGGTTTCTCTCAACAACCGGTTGCTGTGGATGGATACCCATATATATATATATATATATATATATATATATATATATATATATATATATATATATATACACACACTACTATCGGACTCTGTTCGATTGAGCCTGGGTGTAATATCCGGTGCGTTTACAGCTTATATATATACATTTCAAGTCCTGCCTGGAGTTCACTTCGTGGCAGTTGATTGTTCATATTTATATATTTACAGCTTATATATATATATATATATATATATATATATATATATATATATATATATATATATATATAACTGTTTATCAGCCTGCGGGTTAGATTTGCCTAAATCTGGCTATTTCTCATTTTGACCGGTTCATGGTGACTAAACTGGAACCAAAGAAGCTGAAATAGTTTAGATTTATTCAAATCTAGTTCTTGTTTTAGCTTTTTGTACATATTGCTTTATCATATGAGCCTAAGAATCATGTGATCGCAGATTCAGTTCCTGAATCTAAATTCGATTCTTGTGATGGACATTTTCAGCTGCAGCCAGCTTGTAAATTATTTACGGTGTCTGAATTTCCTTAAATGACTCTCATGCCCACAAGGAGTTCGGCGCTGCTATGTATGTTATTTTCTCGAATATGTTTCGCATCTCGAAAATAATAAAAGCAATCCAGCCGAATACATAATAAAATAGAAGTATCAAAAACCTCAATTACTATTGAGCACAAAGGCTTGACAAACCTGTTTTACAAACCATCACTGTCATATCTCGTTAAAATTGAACTTTTTATACAAAAAGTCAAACCCTTTGTATATAGGTACAAACGAGGCATAACACTACTTCCAGACAACTGCACATAGACCTACACATACACACATATTCAAATAAAAGTTTAAATTGAAAAGTGGCGGTAACCGTGTTATCACGAAAGTCGGGGGTGCCTAACACCTTCCCTCCGCTTAATCAAGCCCCCGGACCTTAACGAATTTTGATTTTGCAGACTAGTTAAACAGTGTCACATCACTAGGTCTTTGTGCAAACCTTTTCTCGGTTAAGTTGGTGCAACTATTTAAAAATACCAATTGGCGACTATTACATTCAAATTGTCGACATATACTTGTCAGACCTTTTCAAACTTGTTTTTTCAAATAAATCTCACCTAACATGAGAACACCAAAAGACAAAAACAGAAAAGGACAAATAAAAATCCCGACGTTGACATTGTCCATTTATAAAATAAACAAATAATCTTATAAATAAATAATGTTATCAAAATTAAAAATAAAAACAAATCCAATAATTTCCATTTATAAATAAAGAAATAATGTTGGCAATCAATAAAAATAGAACAAAAACAATAAATTATTTTTTTGTTAAATAAAGAAATAACGTTATAAACATGAAAAGAAAAAACTAAAACCAATAAATTATCCCATTATAAACAACAAATAATTTTAAAAGACAAAAAGGAACTAAATCAATAACTTGTTCAGTCATAACATAAATTTTGCATAAAATAGAAAAATATAATTAAAAATTACAAAATACAAAAACATTATCATTTACCACCATTGGTAGCCATAGCTATCTGAATAATTAAGACGGCCCGTGATGACTGAAGTCATCTAAAAAAACTGAATTTTTTGAGTTTGTGATAGGTTTGAGCCATCATAAAAAACTACTCTCCATTCCAAATTATATAATAATTATTAAATTTTAAAAATTAATTTGAGACATTTTTAAATTTAAAATTGAAATCACTCATTAAAAATTATGTAACAATTAAAGTAGTAATATTTTTTAAAATAATTTACAATATTCACCATTGTATTAATTAAAATTAAATAATCTCTGCATATTGAGTTTAAAAATCTCAAGTTGACTTTAAAATTTTAGTAATGATCAAATAATATAAAATGAATGGAGTATTTTTTTTGTTGGATAATAAAAATTGTCGCATCATTTTCTCTCCAATGACAACCATTTTTTAACAAAGGGAGCATCTAAAGTGCCCCTTACTCATATTGTGAAAAACGACGTTTGGCAAGTAGGAAAATATAGTTAAATGAAAGGATTTTTGCAACAAATTCTCAATGCCACTTAAATGAATTTCCTTTCGAAAATGCACGTTGGAAGAGGGAGAATTTAGTGAGATTTTAGAATGAATACTTTTTGATAGATATTGTAGAGGAAATGTTTTTCAGAGAATTTTGGTGCGTTCCTTATCATATCAAATGAAATTTTAGACAAGAATCAGCATTCCATTCCGCACTCATTCCTTTCCAACAAAAACGCCCAATTAATTTCAATTAACTACTTAATACTAGGTCCTATAATTCATTGAATTCCTACTTGTTAGATGTTCTTCACACAATCACATTTTCACCCCAACGGAATACAAATTTATCAAAAATTAAGTTTTAGTTTAAACAAAATGTGTGTGCGGGGCGGGGGGGGGGGGGGGGGGGGAGGCGCGGGGGGATTCATCCATAGTTCAACTAAACATGCTACTTGCCCATAGTATGCATTACTGGGATTACATTATCCCTAAAGTAATCGGTATAACTTGTATTAGGCGACTGTCTAGGCAATTTTCAAAACTGGAGGTTGGGATGTTCTTAAAACTTTATCAGAAACCTTCACAGTGATGGGGAAAATTAGATCGACCCTGCCCTCAGTGCCACAACAACAGCACATCAAAAGCTAGAAGCTAGGAAAATTTGAAGGAAAAAAATACCAGCAAAAGGAACACTAAGCAATACCAGAAAATAAGAGTTATATTTATAAGGTTTGATACAGGTGTGCCTGAAACAAACACCATTTTCCTTTCCAAGGTGTGAGCTAATGTCATCAATACTCGAATGTTAAGGGTCCGCATTAGCATGATGCCCAAGCCTTTTGTGCATGAGATCAACCTGAAAACCTGTTTTACAAGTTTCATTTTATTAAAACATCATAATGGCTATTAATCAGATTTAAAAATAAATAAATAAATAACAAATAGTTTATCAGGGAAGAAACAAAACAGGTATTTATGATATAGATTTAGCAAAAATCCATGGATAATTGACTTTTTTGTCATTGTACTTGGACCCGATTTCATTGTGGTTACCGAAACTTTTTTTGTTACAATCGCGTAATTATACTCTAAAATAATTATCAAATGGTCATTACTTACGATTTCCGTTCAAAAAACGGACAGAAGTGCTGACTGTACATAATTACCAAATGGAAGTTAGCGACATGACTTTGACAGGTGGCATAATAATGCTTGTGTTAAAAAAATCAATTTATAATTATTTAAATTATTTTATTAAGTTAAGAGTGCTTAAATATAATAAAACATTACATTTTAAAATTTAAAGATCATGGACGATAATTTGCCGATTTTAATTCCTTTGTAAATTCTCTCGTCGACAACTTTCCTTCCAAAATGACGCACCACCATTATCACCGCCTCCAGTTCTTCACTTCTTCATTCATCCAATGATTTTCTCCCGTATTCTCTCTCCTCCAAAATGGCTTCACCCCTACACAATGGCATCGAAAACCCATCCTTCCCCTCATCACACCACCGGAACTCGAATGTTGATCCGGGCAGCTTCGGCTCCTGCCCAGCTTCCGTACTCAACGCCCAACAACACCATCAGCTCCAATTCCTCCGGCAATCTTAAAATGCATGCCCCGACGGAAGGCTTTGGTGTGATCGCTGCAAACGTTCTTTGTTCCCGTCAAACGTTAGAATTGAAGAGCGATCATAAGTGTGTGTTGTGAGGCCTAGCTCACCTCTTAAAAGAAATAAGTGGCATTCTAGTAAGTCTAACCCCCATTTCATTTCTCTCCAATTTCAAAACCCTTTTATTTCTCTCTCCAAAATCGAAACCCCAATTTGATTCGATATCTATTTGTGGTAGATAGATCTGAGATGGAGAAAATCTCTAGCCACCATCGACGATATGTCTGAACTTTCCATTTTCTCTCTATCTCTTTCCTCCTAAATGATCAGAAGCCCTATTTCGTAACAAGGGGACAAAAATGGGCGTACTTTGTATACAAACACGAGTAATAGAAAGAAATTATTTTTTTATTATTTAAAAATTATTATTATTATTATTTTGAAATTATTATTATTATTTAAAAATTATTATTATTTAAAAAATATTATTATTATTATTAATACACATGACAAAGCATATATGTACACATCAGCATTTCAAAATCACGTGATATGCACAGTCAGCACTTCCGTCCGTTTTTTAGACGGAAATTGTAAGTAATGACCATTTGATAATTATTTTAGAGTATAATTATGTGATTGTAACAAAAAAAAATTCGGTAATTACAATAAAAATCGGGCCTAGTACAGTGATCAAAAAGTCAATTATCCCCAAAATTCCATAACATAGAGGATGGAAACAATATAAGATTTCAAAAGAGCAGTGAAACGTAAGACTTGTAAATTGAAGAAGAGAGAAGTTGACTAGAGGAAAAAGATTTACACACTTTGCGACACCTAGGTAAAAAAATAAAACTAAGAGAAGTTGACTAGAAGAAAAAGATTTACACACTTTGCGACACCTAGGTAAAAAAATATAACTAAGAGACTTACGAAGGGCAGGAAGGAAAATAAAAAGCACAAACAGTTGAAGTAACACTAATACTACAAATGACTTCCCCCTCCCTCCTTCCAAAAAACACAAAAAATAGTTTACTAATCTGCCATTACTTTCTGGGGTCGAAAGAGAAAAGGAGAAGTAAAAGACATAACATGTTGCAACCAAGTATACTACACAAAATGCCCCCCCAAATACTCCTCTGTTCCTCAGAATTGCTCTCCTTGTGCAAATGCTATGTGATAAGGCACTGATCCACAAACCTCTTCCCTCTCTTAAATTATCATGCAAAAACCACCATGAAATCGAAGTGAAGAAAAGAAAAGGTCTAAACCTTACATAAAACAGAACAACATAAAGCGCAGCTCCACTTGCATATAAAAGAAATCATGAGATATTTCGCTTTTGATTTCACAATATTTCAAGAGGAAATTTTAATTTGTGACTGTAAATTAATTAAAATGTCTGAACAAGACTTGGGTGGGGATGAAAACACTATATAACATCAATTCATTCATTTCTTCTCATTAACCGAAATGGATGAATTCTCAACCCTCACATCGGGCGGGCACAGGGAGGAGACCAAAGATATATAAACCACCTTAATTCAATTAGAAATCATCCTTGTAATCTTCAATATATCCTTACCCAACAGAACTTCGGTTGTAGGACGAGAGAAATAATGAACCACAGGTAGCTCAAGTGCTGTAAGCACAAAGATAC